>VZRS01000476.1:1409077-1474961 GCA_013398055.1 Ifrita kowaldi | reverse complement strand
CGCGCAGCCCGGCGGCCCCGCGCCCGGCGAGGAGGAGGAGGAGGCGGCGGGGCCCGAGGTGCGGCGAGGACCCGGCGGCAGAGCGGAGCGCAGCGAGAAGCTGGCGCTGTACCTGGCCGAGGTGGAGAAGCAGGACAAGTACCTGCGGCAGAAGGGCCGGTTCCGCTTCCACATCATCCCCGACGGGAACTGCCTGTACCGCGCCGTCTGCAAGGCGGTGTACGGGGACCAGCGGCTGCACGGCGAGCTCCGCGAGCAGACCGTGCACTACATCGCCGACCACCTGGACCACTTCAACCCCATCATCGAGGGCGACGTGGGAGAGTTCCTCATCGGCGCCGCCCAGGACGGGGCCTGGGCCGGCTACCCGGAGCTGCTGGCCATGGGGCAGATGCTGAACGTGAACATCCACCTCACCACGGGCGGCCGGCCCGAGAGCCCCACCGTTTCCACCATGGTTCACTACCTGGGGCCCGAGGACCCGACACGGCCCAGTATCTGGCTGAGCTGGCTTAGCAATGGGCACTACGATGCTGTGCTGGACCGCATGTGCCCCAACCCAGAGTACGAGGCGTGGTGCAGACAGACTCAGGTACAGCGCAGGCGGGATGAGGAGCTGGCCAAGTCCATGGCAGTGTCCTTGTCCAAGATGTACATTGAGCAGAACGCCTGCTCGTGAGACCGCCTGGGCCGCAGGCTGGGAGCTTTGCTGCAGGGACTGACAGAGAGAAGATGTGCTGGCTGTGATGGTGATGCCTTAATCCTTAATGAAGCAGCAGCACCCCAGACTGAGAAGGACTGTAGATTGTGGGGGATAAATACAGACGTATTTGTAATATTCTGTTGTAAAAACTTAGCCTCGGGTTATTTGCAAGCAGATTTCTCTCTGTATGTTTGTGTCTCCCCTCCCCACTGTCTATTTTCTATAAGAATGTATTTTTTGCACACTATTTTTAAACTGTTACCTCCATCTTCTACATCTTAGATTAGTATCTGGCTTTCAGCTGTACAGCCAAAAACGTTTGTAAACAGTTTTTGTAAATAAGGCTTATGATGTAACAGCTATTTTTTGCTGTGTTTTTTACCCATAAACCTTATATTTTTACCAAATGAGGTTGATGTCAAACTGACGCCCCCCCCCCAGCTGATGAAATTATTGTGGATATTTTCTTGCAAAATTAAAAGAATGGCTTTTGTAAAAGTGCAGCAAAGTAAGAACAGACTGCTTTTAGGAACAGTTGCTTTCTCTGCCTGGAGCACAGAACAGGTCCTTTGAGCCAGTTGGAATGCAGCTTACAGCTACACGTGAACAGTGCAGGGAGCAATTGACTCTTCTGTATTTAATTACTGTTTTGAGTAAACTGGCCTCTTGTTGCCTGGTTGGCTCACCCTCTGCTCCATTTATATTATTTATCTATAATAACAGAACATTAACTTGCAATAGAATGTTGTGACTAGATAATAGTCTCCTGCTTTGGCAGTAATTGCCTTGGCTGCACCTCAGTGTTTGTGTTCTTGTTTCTGGGGTTTTGGTGTCTTTTGTATAAGCCCTGCTTCTTTTTATTGGCACTGGTGTTTCACCAACAAATCATTATCTGATCACAACATTTTATTCACTTGACTTTATTTTCTAATCAAGAAATCAGGAATGGTATTCTACATTATGGTTTAAAAGAAAAAAATACTTAAATTGAGGTTTGTATGGTTTGCTGGGTCAAACATTTAAATGTTTCCAATCTGAATTCTGTCTCTTCTACTTTCTGATTAACTTGTTAGATATATTTATTAAGTAATGCAGTTTGTACTTTTTTATTTTGTAATATATTGTGATTTTGGAATTTATACTGTATTTGTATAATAGGAATATTCACAGGTAAAATGGAATGAATAAAGAATATAATTTTACTTGTGCTCTTTTTTGCTATCCTGTGCATTCCTGGTGTGGGGAAGAATTGTGGGTGGGTTCACAGGACCTTTTGTTTAGCTTCTCTGCCTTAATCTTCCCTATTCCAATGTGGGAAGAAGGGGCATAGTACTTTAAAAATGTGAACCACTGATAATTCTGGTGTCTGTCAATATGTGAAAGACAGAAGTGCAAGCATTTAAAGACAATTGAGTATCTGTAATTATATTCTTACTGCAAGAGATCTTAGTATATCTGTTTGCCAATGAGAAACAATTTTGTATATTAACATGCCTTAGAAGAGGTGTTCTTAAGCACAGTACATGAGCTGGTGACACCAGGGTTGGTGGTGAGCCAGCTCTCTGCTGGACTGTGCACTCTTAGGCTTGGACATGGGTCTTTGGGAACCTCCATTCTGCAGTTAGCCCCAAACTTGCTTGAAATTTGTTCTGTCACTGGTGATACCTTGGCACCCTCTTGTTACATGAATAGAAGTAATGTCGTAAGGAAATACAGCTTTTTACTCCCCTCACAAGATGGAAATTCCTTGCAAGTTGTTAAAAACGTGTTTACAAACGTGCATGTGTGTTTACAAATCAGTCCCTGATCTCAGAGTAGTAGAAGCCCCATCCTTAAACAACAGAAGGGTACTCGGTTAAAGTCAGGATTAAAAAGTAACTACATAGCTGAAATGCATCAGTCTTAATTGAGCACATGTGATAAAGAGCTGCAGGACTGATTTTGTATGTATTTGTGCTGGTTTATATGGTACAAAGAGTAGTTTTAAATACTATTTTTTTTCAGAATATTGGTAAATATAATATTTTTTGCCCGTTTTTTAATGCACAGTTGTGCTTTTTCTTTGAAGTGCAAACAGTGGTGGAAAACCCCCAGTCTTTCTAGTCCACTACTGCTTAACCACTGAGCCTTTGGAAGGCTGAGTTTTGAGGTGAGAGCAAGGCAAAGATGCAGTCATGGATGTGTTCAGAAGGAACAGAGGTAGTTTTTGGGGAAAATGGCTACTAATGTGACTCTAAACGTGAAACTCTTGATACAGTATCAGTAACTACCAGTGATGTGTTGACTGATTAAAAACATTGTGTCCAGGCTGCTTAGGTTTTGGGTTGGATATGATTCATTCATTCAAAGTTGTGAATATCCCAGACTTTCAAAAAAACCCCAAACATACTTATTTTAGGTCTTCTAAAGTTACCATTTTCAGTTGTATCATGAATTGTGATCACAAATTTTATTGTGTTTTGCAGCACAAACCTTAGAAATGCTCAGTAAGCTAAGTGAAAAGGATTGGTACAGCATAGTGCTCACTTTGTGCGATAAAAATGATATTAAAATATCACAAGTAAATAAAGTAGTGTTAAAAATGAACTGTGCAGGACCCTGAGATGAGTTCCCACGGAGTTCCTCAGCAATTTATCTACTGCACGAGTCACAGGGGCATGCAGATAACTTTAAGGAATTTGAAAAAAACTGGGTTACTTGTTGAACTAGTTTGCATTGAGGGTGTATTGTTCAGCAAGGCACTTGTTTTTGCAGCTTTCATTACATACTGTGTCTAAAAGGAAATTACAGAAATGGCACTTCAGATGTTTTGGGCACATCAAAAGTGATTTTTTTTAATAGCTGTGGTGTTTAAAGTTAAGCTAAGACGCTGGGTTCAGATGCAAGCTAGTGGTGTCTTGCTTGAACAGGAGTAGAGGCAGTTTCATGGAATAATTTTCTGGAAGCAGGGATCCTAATGTGGACAGAGCTTTACAAAACTGCTTGTAACATTGTCACTTGCCACCAGCAAAAGCAGAGATAGATGCAAGTTTTCCCTTACTGTTCTCTGTTCAACAATTCCAGTAACAAGCGAAGGTGAAATATTGTCCTGGGTCATAATTTCAGTGTCCCATTATTTTAACCTTGGCTAATCACTTGCATTACCCAGCTAATCCTTAGACCTGTCTGGGGACTTTGGTCAACAGACTTTTTATTATCGACAATAAGTCAGAAGAAGAGCTTCATTTTCAATATGCCACTTGTATGGTTCTATAAGTCAGGTAGGAAATGCTTTAATTCAAAACTGAGCAAATGTGAACTTCAGTCTGTGAGAGCATAAACTTTGTGATGCCATCTTTGCCTGTGTTTTATAATACAGTTGTGAATTAGTTGACATGTTGGATGCTTCATTTCAGGAGTTCCTTAGGTTGCCAAGACTATGACATTCTGTCCCTAAATGTGCAAGGGATATGTTAAAATGTGTGTTGAACAGACTTTGTTACATGAAGCAAGGTTTGCAAAAAGTGAATTGGTTTGCAATGAATGAATCCCAAAATAAGGGTGGTGGGCAAGTAAGAGAGGAAAGATTTATGTAAGTACCATTGTTTTCCACCTCAGTCAAGGGCTTGCTGTGCAGAACAGGATGACACTTTGTGCTTAGCAACTTAGGACACACAGAAGGTGTCTAATGCCAGCTACAGGGTTTTATCTGTCCTGTTGTATTTGGCTGGTACATTACATGTGTGCAAAATAAATCTGTTACATTAATGTCACTTGTAAATAAAGGTGTATTTCAGTACTCCTTATACATGTACAAAATCACCTGAGTACAGGTACTTCTTCAGTCTGCTTCTGCTTTTATAATGTCGGAATTAGTTGATAGGATTTTTGAGGATAAAATTTCAATTTTGTTTTAGTGATTTGTCAGTGTGCTCATGCATAGATTCTAAATCCAAGCAGAAAATGATGACAGATATTTCACAACAGAGACAAGTACCTGTCATTAACTGGTTTTTACCTATAATTTGCTTATACTCTTTTATATTTATTCAGCAGTTTATTGATATGCAGTGATAAGTATTCCTAGGATGTTGGTGCAAAATGGTGTGAAATGAAAAAATTCCTGAGCCTCAGTGTTAAAAAGATTGTACCATTTCAGAATTGCATGGTTGTGTGAAAATATGCAGCATGCAGTGAGATGGTGAGTAACTGTTTGAAAGGACATCAGCTCTGCCAAATGCAATTGTGTAGTCATCAGAACTTTTTAAAAGAAGGAGAAAAATTTAAACTTTGATTTTTTACTAACATACAGGCTAATTTGTAACATGTACATGTGTTTCAGTTGAAAAAAAGTGGCTTTCATATCTCCTGTTCAGTTTTAATTTATAATCTGTCTTTTTTATAGCAAGTTTATAGTATTAATGGATAAAAAGATACAGCAATGCAGTAATATATTGTACTTCAGCCATTTTTTTCTGGAGTTAGTATTCAAAATCTGTTTATACAAGGAAACCCATACATGGTATTCAGACTGCAAATGAATGGAAATAAACCACTGTCAAGTTCCAGGTTTCTGTGGCATGAGTGGTTATTATTCCATCTTCTCATAAATTTGTCCTAATTACTGAATAAGATTAGGCTTCTCTGGAGAAAAGGTGAGTGTGCAGTTGTAGTAGCATGATGCACGTACACATGGATGAGTAGAACTCATCTTTCTTGTGTGATCTTCAAAAATGGTTTTTCCTGCATTTTTAGTGTGCATTTTTAAACCATTATGCTTTTAATCCTTATTTTACCTCATAGGTTTTTACTGGATGTTGTAGAAAAAAACCCTACTGAGTTCTTCTTACTAGGCATGGTTAGTAGTGTTTGAACCTTCAGCACTGTTAAGCTGTGTACAGAGTGGCATCTGCAGGGAAGAAGACAACTGTAGGAGGAAAGTTGGAACTGGGATCTGGTTGGGAAGGGGCCCAGGTCACCTTCTCTCCTTTCTCCCTTGTTCACCCACATCCCTGGCAGGGTGACCCTGACTCGCTGTGCTCTTGGTCTGGTGACAGCTTCAGGATCACTGCTGCTGCTCCTCCTTGGGGTCTAGTTCTGGAGTTCTTGTACTGACAAGATTTCGGGGGCTGCGAATGAAGGAAGGGATGCAACACTCATTAAAAAATGGGAAGGATTTCATAGACAAAGACATGGCGTTTTTCTTGCCTGTGAACTTCTGTTACTGAATTTCAAATACTTAAAGCATGGATGACCATCAAAATGGTTTGCAAAGATCAATGTAATTTTAAAGATGACACAAAGCATGTTAACAGATTTTTGAGACTCAAATAATGCTGAAATATGCTGAAATACCTTTTCTAAAAAAATTAATCCATAATTACATTAGCAAAACTGTATTATTTTCACAGGTACAAGGATCCAGCATTTTTCCTGCAAAAAACTTCTATTTTTGCTGACAGCTAAACTTCATTTTCCAGCTGTTTAACTAACCAACATTTCTGGGCAAGAAAATAATGATTTCAGATCTCTGAGTGGGATTTGGAATTTGGTACACTCTGTCAATTTAATCCAATATCACTAAGTGCAATATTTCTTCCCATTGCTGATGCTGTACTCAAGTTTAGATGTCTGCTTTTAGAAATAACATGACCTTTGGAATTCCAACAGAGCTTCTTTTGATATTTTTTAGGGAGAGCCTGTGGTCAAAATGTACTCCCTTTGTAAATAAACAAACCAGTATGTTTTATATCTAAATTGCCTGTCTTCCATATGACTTAAAGATTGAGATATGACCAAGCAATTAAGCAGCTAACTAATGTGTTTATATGATTTGTTTGCTTTCCTGACAAACTTCAGGTCCACTGGATTGGGTTACTCACAGGGACTGACCTTGCCTTTTGTGGTTTAAGGTAGGAGCAATGAGAAAATTATTGTCACAATAATTACTAACACAATTTCTGTCACTTCTGCTAACTCTATCTGCAATTTTAAAATGTCTTTTAATGGTAATTTTTGTTGATTGTCGATCATATACCTATTCAGGATTAACCTTAGAAAGCAGTTATGCTGTAAACCCAAACCTAATTAAATAGGACATTTGAGTGAGTTTAGGAGTTGGCAGCTGTTTTGCTGTTTATGTAAAATCAAGGGAAAGGTGGTGCCCAAAATGAAGTGGTTGTGAAAGAACTTGTTTTGCCCTGAAAGATGGTTATGTCAGCTTATAGATCAGCATTGTGACTGATAATGTAAAAGCTTTAATGCATTTGAATTTTTTATTTCTTAATGAAGTAATAATGTTATCTCACAACAAGTTACATTTTTGCTGCACTCAGGATGGAGACACAAGAGACCAACTCTGGTAGATTAAAAAGAAAATAATGTTTTGCTTTTAGAAGTAATTGCTTTTCTATCATTTATCTCCCATCATTGTAATAGCCAGTGAAAGAGAGCTTTGGCTTTAGGTAAGGAATGTTTGTGCATGTGGCCTGTGTTCTTCCTGAACTGATAAGTTGAATACATGTAGAAGAAGTTTTTTTACTTCAGATTTATACCCATAAAAGTGGTGAATAAACAGCTGGCTAAAAAACTACCTGTTATGCTGTAGAGCATTTGGCTCAGCAAAGCTGCAGTCTCACTGAGACTTGGATGGGAAGCAGCACTGTAACAGCACATGCTTTACAGGTATTTGAAAACTTAATCTCCATTTATTTATTTTGCCTTTAGTTTTTAAATTTTTTTGCATGCACGTTATCTTACTTATCAGGAAGTAAATATTTATGGATGTTTTGTCAATTAGGTAGCTGTCCTTTTGGATATACTCATGGTAATTCATGAGAACCATTCATGTGAATGTGATTCCTGGTAGATTTCCATTTTCAGTTAATATTTTACAGTGGTTGCTCTGAAGAGGCTATGTAACATCTGAAATTGCTAGAAATTATACCAAACAGTAAAAAAATCAGTTATTTGATAGCGTTTATGTAATCAGATTGTTTTTCTTGTCTAGCTCTGCCCAGAGACAAACACGTTCCAAAATGCATAAATAAGACAACACTGGGCTCTGTTAGGTAAATTAAAGAAGCTTTTGCAGAGAAGTAATAACTGTGGAAAGCTTCACCAAACATGTTATTGCAAAGAGGGCTGTTGGGATACTGTAGTACATATGTTCTTCAAAACACTCCATTGTCACACTGAAATTGTGACAATTTCAAACAAACAAAACCTAAAAAAATCCCCCAAACAAAAATGGCAAACAAAACCCCAAAAGAATGTAAACTTTTACAACCAAAACCCCAAGGGAAGCTGCTCTGAGTAGGCTGTGTGTGTGAGGAACCATCGTCACAGAGACAGGTTATATAACATGGACCTTGGCAGTGGCCTCAGCTCTAATAACTACAGGAAATCATTCTGCCAACCAGGCTTCTACCCTGGGAGACCAAGTAGGTAATAGTAGATGCTCTACTTCAGTCAAGGGATTGACTTAATCTCTGCTAAGACTTTTGGTGCTTCCTCAAGCCTTTGAGCTTTATCTCTGCTCTCTGGATTAAGCTCTTGCCAGCCAGCCGCTGTATCATTTCTCTTTGGATCACTTGATATTGATAGACGAGGTAGACAAGAGGCAGGTACTGTCTGTGTAGAGAAACCTGTGCTCCAGCATATCCCATTGGTGTCTTATATCACTGCTTTCTAGTATGAAGTGTGAGGAAAAAGAAATTGTACACCACTGGAACATGGAATCAGTTCCATCTCTCTGTTCACTCAGAAGTTCTCAAAGAAAAAAGTACAAATCTCTGCCAAGCCAG
The DNA here is from genome assembly GCA_013398055.1 of Ifrita kowaldi. Classification (NCBI taxonomy): domain Eukaryota; kingdom Metazoa; phylum Chordata; class Aves; order Passeriformes; family Cinclosomatidae; genus Ifrita; species Ifrita kowaldi. The sequence goes on along the minus strand of VZRS01000476.1, from coordinate 1,466,474 downwards.
TTATACTTGCTTTTTAAATTTATTTATTTTTTCTATGAACTATAAATGTACCACAAGGAGTTTATAACTAGCCACTGAGGCATTTTACAGGTCTAAAAATGCTACAGATATTTGGTCACATGGAAATCTTCAGTGGGATGCCACAGGTTTTCTACTGAATTGAGTTCTGGATTCAGATTTATCTTCTGCTTGAATATTTATTTCAGTCTGTTTACTATCACCATTATGTACTTAATCCCCTCATAAACTTTGAGTGTTTATTCCCATAGCATAGGGAGGAAATATTAGGAATTGTTTCCAATGTTAAAGCTAGAAAGGAAAGGAGGGTAGCACCTTATGGTAGGGAATGTTCCATGACTGCTTAAAACCAAGGAAAAAACACATGAAATTTGGTCTGACATGGACATTTTAACTTTTTTATTTTTTAAGGGAAGCTGTCATTTAAGTCCAGGCCTTGTGTATAGATTTCTTTTTTTTTAATACAGATATCTGTAGGGATTGTGGATGAGAAAGAAAAAAATTCAATAAAATAAATAGACGAAAATGTTTGTATACACACCAAAAAGGTTAGGAATGGATTTCTGGTCTCTCACTACTAAAAGGACTAAGACATGAAAAAAATAGTTTCAGACTGAAAGCTTTCTTTAGAGAGCCTTATTCTGGTTAAATATTTCTTGTATTGAGTAGATGCTGATGCATTTGCTAAACGTGCTGAAGAGGNATGGACCTTGGCAGTGGCCTCAGCTCTAATAACTACAGGAAATCATTCTGCCAACCAGGCTTCTACCCTGGGAGACCAAGTAGGTAATAGTAGATGCTCTACTTCAGTCAAGGGATTGACTTAATCTCTGCTAAGACTTTTGGTGCTTCCTCAAGCCTTTGAGCTTTATCTCTGCTCTCTGGATTAAGCTCTTGCCAGCCAGCAGCTGTATCATTTCTCTTTGGATCACTTGATATTGATAGACGAGGTAGACAAGAGGCAGGTACTGTCTGTGTAGAGAAACCTGTGCTCCAGCATATCCCATTGGTGTCTTATATCACTGCTTTCTAGTATGAAGTGTGAGGAAAAAGAAATTGTACACCACTGGAACATGGAATCAGTTCCATCTCTCTGTTCACTCAGAAGTTCTCAAAGAAAAAAGTACAAATCTCTGCCAAGCCAGTTATACTTGCTTTTTAAATTTATTTATTTTTTCTATGAACTATAAATGTACCACAAGGAGTTTATAACTAGCCACTGAGGCATTTTACAGGTCTAAAAATGCTACAGATATTTGGTCACATGGAAATCTTCAGTGGGATGCCACAGGTTTTCTACTGAATTGAGTTCTGGATTCAGATTTATCTTCTGCTTGAATATTTATTTCAGTCTGTTTACTATCACCATTATGTACTTAATCCCCTCATAAACTTTGAGTGTTTATTCCCATAGCATAGGGAGGAAATATTAGGAATTGTTTCCAATGTTAAAGCTAGAAAGGAAAGGAGGGTAGCACCTTATGGTAGGGAATGTTCCATGACTGCTTAAAACCAAGGAAAAAACACATGAAATTTGGTCTGACATGGACATTTTAACTTTTTTATTTTTTAAGGGAAGCTGTCATTTAAGTCCAGGCCTTGTGTATAGATTTCTTTTTTTTTAATACAGATATCTGTAGGGATTGTGGATGAGAAAGAAAAAAATTCAATAAAATAAATAGACGAAAATGTTTGTATACACACCAAAAAGGTTAGGAATGGATTTCTGGTCTCTCACTACTAAAAGGACTAAGACATGAAAAAAATAGTTTCAGACTGAAAGCTTTCTTTAGAGAGCCTTATTCTGGTTAAATATTTCTTGTATTGAGTAGATGCTGATGCATTTGCTAAACGTGCTGAAGAGGGGGCCAACAAAAATGTGCCAACAAAAGTAAAAGCGATGTGTCTGTCTCTGAGATGAAAGTGCAGCAAGTGAGGCAGCTTTGCTTTCCATTGGCCTGACCCGTGGGTTTTATATCTCACTTACAACGTTGCCTTTGTTTCATTGGCATAGAAAATGCATTTTATATGTTTTTGCAACACATTTCCCACCTAGAGATTAAGTATGAAGAGAGATCTTGTTTCTTGGGAGTCAAGTCCAAAATATATTTTAGATATTTTCATTTGATAAAACATAATTTATGTGTTGTTTCCAATTTCACAACCTTTATGGTGTAATTCAAGCACAGAGCTGTGAAAAGTATGTTTGTAAAGGAGTATTAATTTCACCTTTATTGGCTTTTAAAGTAAGTGTTTACAGCTGGGTTAAGTCTGATAAATAGTAAAGGAATTCTGAATGGGAAATATGTGAGTAGGATGTTATAAAAATATGACATTTCTTGTTCTTATATGCTTTATTGTAAATGTCCAGATTTAATTTCTTCGGGGGAAAAAATAATTGAGAATGGAGCTTATTTGGGCTCTTTGCTGCTGTGCTGCTGGGCAAGCTCATCCCAGCAAAACCTTGAACCTTGTTACCTTCCTGAAAGATCATCCCTTGCCTCTAGATATTGCTGGTGAGGAATTAAATGCAGAGTCTGTTTACACAGATTCCTGAAAGAAAATCTTTGAAAGGGAGAATGTAATAGCTACAGCCGTATGGAAGGTCAATCATCACCTGTACAATGTTTGAAATGCCATTTTTGACTTGTCTTCCTTCTATGCTGCCCAGTGAGATGAAGAAAGAAAATTCCTGTGCTAGTCCTTTGGGGAATGTTTGCTCTGCAGAACACAGTGCTGTGCAGAGATGCTGTCGAGCTCAGCAGGGGCAGCAGCATCACAGAATGGTGCTCCTTAGGTAGAAGGAAAAGGCAGGTCTCTGAAGCAGGTGAGTAGGATCCTGAGTCCCAGAGCTGTTTTGCTCTCTCCCCAGTGCATGCACAGGGTCCTGGGCACCCTGCCAATGTTCATTGTCAACACTTGGGAGCATAGGTCAGGTTTTAGGGATTTAACTCTATAGACTTAGTTTGAAGGTATTACTCTGTGCATAGCTGCCCTGCAACAATCTTGCAATATCAAGCTGCAATAATTGTATGAGGAGAATATAGCCCCGGGAGAGAGTTAAAGATACTATATTGCATATAAAACTTCCATATATAACCAAATTGCTTTTTAATAGGAAGCCATGGTGACTACAAGCAGGAAAATGTTATAGCAGTTGTAAATAACATAAACCACATCTCAGCAGTTCTGGTGGAGATGAGAGGGAATTACATAACAGCTGCTTTCCAGCCCCAAGCTAATATGACTTGCCCGCTTTGCCAGTTCTTGGGACTCAAAGATCTGAATCGTCACCTCCCACCTACACTACAACTGCTGAGCTCAGAAGGGTGGTTTAAAATAATGGATGTTCTACAGTCATATTTCTGTGAAACATGCAAACTTGGTTCTGTTGGGGTGTTGGAGGTTTTTTGGGTGGTTCCTCCCCCCTCTCTCTGCTGCATTACCTTTAACTTTGCTCTTACTGTCTGAACTGCTTCTGGCTGGAGTAGAGTTAATTTCTTTCACAGTGACTAATATGGGGCTGTTTTAGATTTGTACTGAAAACAGTGTTGATAATATAGAGATATTTGTTACTGGACAGCAGTGCTTGCACAGCATCAAGGCCTTTTGTACTTCTTGTACTGCCATGCCAGGGAGAGGGCTGGGGGTGCTTGGGAAGCTGGGAGGAGACACAGCCAGGACAGGTGACCCCAACTGACCACAGGAATATCCCATACTATAGAACATCATGCTCAGTATATAAAGTGGGGGGAAGAAGGATGAAGGGGGGGACATTTGGAGTGATGGTGTTCGTGTTCCCAAGTCACCATTACATGTGATGGGGCCCTGATCTCCTGGAGATGGCTGAACACACCTACCTGCCCATGGGAAGCAGTGAATTAATTCCCTGTTTTGCTTTGCTTGCATGTACAGCTTCTGCTTTTCCTATAAAACTGTCTTTATCTCAACCCACGAGTTTTCTCACTTTTACTCTTCCGATTCTCTCCCACATCCTGCTGGTGGGGGAGTGAGCGAATGGCTGTGTGGTACTTAGTTGCTGGCTGGTGTTAAACCACAACACTCTCTCAGCCCCTTCTCCCTGTCCTTCTGCCAACCTGTCATTGTCCTCTGATCCCAATGCCTCTTCCCTCTCCCTTGCAGCATGCATCGCTCCCAGTGGCAATTACCACTTTCCACAGCATGTGTCCCAGTAATGTTGGCTCTAAAGCCCCTGAGTCACAGGGCAACTGCTGTTTTTCAAAATGACATAGCAACACATCTTATTAACAGCAAACCTTGTTTTTACTGGTGATATCCTAGTAGGAACTAGATTCCTATTAATGATGGGATCTAGTGGTCATTTGGAACAAAGTTGTCCTCTTGTTTTCATGAGCAGGTTAAACAAATTACAAGTTTGAATGCATACACAAACCTTCATAGCATTACAAATCCCAGTGCTGTGGCAGAAAGTCTGTAGTGTAAGGCAGAGAGTAGGTAGATCAGAGGAGCTGCTGTGGCAGGGCTGGTTCTGCACAGGCCTGGCAAAGCTCAGCTCTGTCCTGACTCAGGGCCAAGGAGGCTTAGGCAGCAGCACAAAGGTCTGATGACTTTTTTATTTTTTTAAGACCTGCTTTTTCTAAAACTCTACATTTCCAAATTACTTCAGTTCATTGCATAGTCACTGGTAACTGCCAAAAGCTGTAACAAAGGTGATTTTAGCATCATGTTCTGCTTTGCTTGCATTGCTGGAGAGATAGAGCTGCAGACACTGCAGAGAAATCAGCCCACCAGCTATCCTGATGGTCCAGAGCCTGCAGCTTGATCTGAAAGGAGGTGAGTGAGACACCCGAGTGAATTGAGCAGTTGATGAGCTTACTTGTGTCTTAGTTATCACTCCCCAGAAACATGAGGTCTGACAGGCTGTGATGCCTCTCCACCCTTTGGAAATGTGGCATTTTGTGAGGTGCATATTATTTCATGGTTTTGAAAAGCTGTGTTACACTGAAAATTCTTCTTCATTTGAATAATTTTGTAGACTACATGGCACCCTATAAAATTTTCATCCTGACTGGGAACTGTAACTTAAGATTCCTGCAGTATCACAGCTTTATCCACAGCTTCATCAGTGGCTCATGGCTGTGACAGTCATGCAATTGCTCTTGCTCAGTTAATGCATATCACAGAAGCAAGGAAGAACTTTCTCACAGAATTAGCTTACATGAGGTGAGAACCTCATGAAGTGCAACAAGGCCACATGCAAGGGCCTGGACCTGGGTCAGAGCAATCCCAAGCACAAACAGAGGCTGGACAAAGCAGCCCTGGGAAGGACTTGGGGGTGTTGGTGGGTGAGAGGCTGGGCATAAGACAGCAATGGGCACTTGCAGCCCAGAAAGCCAAATGAGTCCTGGGCTGCACCAAAAGGACCTGCATGGCTAGCAGGTTGGGGGAGGGGGTTCTGCCCCTCTGCTCTGCTCTCATGAGACCCCATCTTGGGTACTGCCTCCAGCTCTGGGGTCCCCAACATAAGAAGGATGTGGGCCTGCTGGAACGAATCTGGAAGGGGGTGACAAAGGTGATCAGAGGGCTGGAATAGCTTCCATATGAGGCCAGGCTGAGAGAGCTGGGGCTGTTCAGTCTGGAGAAGAGAAGGCTGCTGGGAGATTGTATAGCAGCCTCCCAGTACCTAAAGGGGGCCCACAAGAAAGATGAAGAGGAACTTTTTACAAGGGCATGAAGAGACAGGGCAAGGGGCAATGGCTTGAAACTGAAAGAGAGTAGGTTTAGATTAAATATAAGGAATAAATTCTTACGAGGGTGGTGAGACACTGGAACAGGTTGCCCAGAGAAGCTGTGGATGCCCCATCTCTGCAAGGCCAGGCTGGACAGGTCTTTGAAAAACCTGGTCTAGTGGAAGGTGTCCTTGCCCTTCGGGTGGGAGGTTTGGAACTACATGAACTTTAAGGTTCCTTCCAACCCAAATCATTCTATGAATCTGTGATTCTGTGAGTTACAACTAACAGGCTTTATAAACAGCAGAAAGTACAATAGAGTTGCTATGAGTCATGGTAGATATGATACATGCACTTTATTTTTCTTTATTTTTCTGTGCTTGTAAATTGCTAACTCATGATAGATGCGAATGAAACATTTGGCATTTCTAGTTTTTCATTCTGTTAGGTTCCTTTTGCAGTTTTCCTTTAGGCTGTAACCCTTTTCTGTCAAACTTGCTTTGCATTTGTTTTTGAGTAGATACTTAAGCATTTGTCTTTTTATATACTAAAATATACCATTCATTTTCAACAATTTAGTAACAGAGAAATATAGCATTTACTCATAGATCTTTGCAGATTAAAGAGAAGACATACAGAATAGATCCAGTTACTAACTGGATGATGAAAACTCTTTATAAAAGCCAAAAGAAGTATATTATGTTCATACATGTAACAAATAAAATGCCTTAATGAACATAATACTATAACAATAGTCTTGCATTTGAACAGAACGGTGTCTTTAACTCAATTTACATTAAAATTAATTCATATAATTATCATTAAACCCACATTTGTTTCAGTGAAGTTCTCAACTTTCAAAAAGACAGAGAGTTGCCATCCATTTCTGGTAGGTCCAGTAATGCTGTTTGTACTTTGGCCAAGGCAGAAAAATGTGCCAGCTCTTTGATTAATAATAATTTGCAAAATAAATTCCCTCCTCTCAGGCCATTTCATATCACTAATTTGTTTTACTTTGCTGTATGAAAGATGCTATCTCCCAAATATTATTAGAGATAGAAACATGTTCGCAAAGGTTTTTGTCCCTAAAGTTGTGTTGTTTATTGTAGCATCTCTTTAATGCCTCTGAAAAATACAAGATTAAACCCCCTCAGTATGTTAGATTCCACTGACAGATGAGATTGAGTCTTTTTTATGTCACGTGACTGTGTAAACAGTTTTGTACGAAAACAGCAATATCATCATATGTTGTTCTCTCAAGCAGTAGGTGCATAATCTTCAACACAAATACCTTTAAAAATAGAAAGGCTGAGTTGTATTGTGTACCTGTGACTTTTAGTTCTACCAGTACTGATATATATCAAAATCCTGTGCTGCTGTGCTATTTCAACCCTGTGGAAAAATTGGTCCCCTGTAAATAAGAGTCACGCATAGGGCTGCGTATCATTGTAATAACAATTCCTGCTTAGTTCTCTCATGTTCAGAACTCCTATTCCTTTCAATGCTGAACCTGTAAATAAATGAATCAGACACCTAAATAATGGGAACGAGAATAATAGTTATGTTGTTCGTGCAGTGTCTTGTCTTTCATTACTCTTTGGAGCTCCTCACAGGTTTTCTAGTCAAGCAGAACTGCAGCTCAATCCTAACAGCCAGTGTGAGCTAAGTGTGCTTTTGGCTAATCTTTGTTACCTTCCATGTTTATGGCCTTCAGTTAGTGTGCCACAAAGGTCCAGAATCTTAGACAGCATCTTCACTTGTTACATATGTCACTACAAACAGATGCTTATGATAGAGGAATTCAGTAGCTTCTTAAAGTGATTAAGAGATTACATTACAGTTTGAGGGGCGCATTATCAAAGGATTAGAAACCTCTCTTAACAACGAAAAGCACAAGCAGTCTAAGGTGTTACATTGCTTGATTTGCAAAGATAGAGGTATGTGGTGTGCACTTTCTAACCTTATGAGTAGATGTGGTTTTGGCTGATGTGGAAAGCATTATTGGTGCCAGAATTCCTAAACACACCCAGAACACGTACTATAAATATCCTGAGAGCACCTACTATTACTGCTATAGAGGGGGAGAATCACAGTTTGGATTTACAACACTGAGAAAACCACCGATGTGGTAGTTTTTACATACAGTGTTAATTTCCACAAAAATTGGAATTTACTTGGAAAACATTTGTGAAGTTATTTTCAATCATATGTTAATTAAAGAAGGCAATAGACTTTTACTGAGCAGCGTGCTTTTAATGCCAGAGGTATGGTATGGCTCTTAAAGGTCAGGGATTTGCTCAAAGCTATATGAAAGTGTGCTTCTTGTAATGTTTATGTTGTAAAAATGACATTGTAATGTAAAACTGGTAATGTTTTTAAACTTCTCATTCATTTAGTCAAGACCAAGGAACTCCATCCTCTCGTGATGGATGTGTTTGGATAATGGCAATCAATGTGGCAGTGCCTGCAAAATAGTTACTGCAACAGCAATCACTTCGAGTAAACCTAACAGGTTTGCAGGAAACAGCTGAGCCCTTGGACCCAAGTGAGTGGTATCTGAGCTTAACTTTTCCAATATTCAGTTCTACAATGTAAAAATGTTTTATCCCAGTAACAACGCACCCACGAAATGATTGTCTTTTTCAGAGCTATGAATTCAATACCAAACGATACCCCTAATAATTGTACATTTTTGGTAGCTTGGAATCTGTTCAGAAAGTAACTTAAGTTTTATAACCTATATCAGAAAAAAATCCATTCCAGGATTTTTTCCAGTCCTTCCAAGAATTGCCCTTTCAGCTTCTAACACCCTTGTGTCACTTAACTTGCCATTAGGAAAAAAAGAAATATCTGCAGGGAACAGCTCCAACTGTGCCTCAGCAGTAAAGAAAATAGCACACAGGTGTGACAGTCTGGATCCTGTGCTTACATTCATCAGGGGAACAGAGGAGTAGCTTTATTGGTTCAGAGGGGTCGGCAGCACCCGGTCTTCTCTTTCCTGTAGTAACTATCAGTAGACACCTGCATGGAGGACTAAGGACAGGCCATGCATATGTGATAAGTCTCCCTAAAATTTTCCCCACACATGATTGCTCACAGCTAAGGGGATTGTCTATTGGGTTGGTCTGTTTTGTAACCCTTTCTCTTGCAAGGTGTCCCAAGCAATGGGCAGTCTCCCATGAGTTCCCTTGCGTCTACAGCTTCTTTTGGCTGTGCAGGGCACCCTTCCATGCCATGCATCTCACCCCACATACCATGTCCTCAGGGGAACTGCACAGATTAAGCAGAATCACTCCTGCACTCAGGCAGGAATTCTTGGCTGTCTGCTATCAGCATTTCTCACCATCAGCTACGGCCCTCTCAGTACTGAGCAAGAAAACCTGTTAAAAAGATGAAGCTGAACCTTCAGGAGAACTACAACTGTCAGTGTAAATAGAGAAAAAGGCTTTCTATCAAGTTCCACAGGCAGTAATGACCTGGAGCTCCTGTTTCCCTGTAGGAGATAAACATCTCACCTTCTGGCCTCATTAGCACTGTCCTGGAGACTCCAGTTACCTTTTCTCTCAGGTGATTAGCATACCAGACTAAAATTGCAGGGATTTCTTCAACTTGCATTCAGCTTTGAATATCATTGCCCTGTTTGAAGAGAGGATTGGCTGTCTGCAAGCTTTTTTTTCCCTTTATACCGGTTGGTCTATCAAAGACCTTCCTCTTCCCACCAACTCTGCCTTTCTTGTGCCATTGAATGTTCATGGTGGTCACGGTTACTGCCAAGGAAACGGCTATTGAAGGAATGGTATTGCTCGAATTACTGCTCGCTGTGTTCCATTTTCAGGTTGTATTTAGTGTCAGTAACAAAGACTTAAGATTTCCTAGCACTGAATCTTGAGGATAGCGGAAGTCAGGGCTGTGAGGTTAGGGTAACTGGGTAAGTAGGCCAATAAGTAATTATGATAAGAAGGTTAGGATAATTAGTAGGAGCAATAAATGGCCAAAGTTATCCTGCTTGAGTTCTCTGTTCTATATTTTGTCAGTGATCATTTTCTTAGGGCAAGTTATGAGAAGCAGCAACACCTTGTTAAATACTGTTGCAATCATAGAAGTTAAAATTAAACTATAGCAATGGGGAGGGATCACTGTTTTTTGATGTGAAAAGGATGAAGTAAATGGTGTTAGTAAAGTGGAATATTATACAGTGAGTGATACTGATACAGTGAGTGAGCACTGAAAGCCCAAAACTGAAATTAATCAAATGGAAATGTATGAAAAGCTTAACCAGCAATGCATTCAAGGTGAAACGTCCTGCAGCTGACTTGACTAAAAAGGGATTTTAAAGAAAAAGATATAGTTAGCAGTTTAGTGCATATATAATTTGTATTTGCACACAGACCGTGCTCAGCACTGGAGAAATTCCAGGTGAAATGTAGTTCTTGGCTTTCTTTCAATGTCTTTTCTTCTACTATTTCTAGGATTTATATCTCTTGTGCTTGGGCTTTTCACTCCATCTCCTCCTAGTATTGAAGTCTGGGTGACTTTGTGTCTAGGCCACCCTATGTAGAATAGACTATCTGCTTCCAAGTAGGATGCAAGTCAGATCATCCATAGGCTGATAATTCTCCTGAATCTTTCCTGTACTTTGTCTCAAAGTGGAAGATGTTCTTCTGTAAGTGTCTCTGTTTCCTGGTGGAGCATGTAAATGCAAAGAACCACAGACATGTGGGTTGAAAGGGTACTGACAATTACAAAAAAGGGCGCAGCTTTGCCATGAAGGGAACCATCAAAGAATGCATCACAGCTGTATATTCTGCTTTCTTGCTATTGCTGATATTTTCTTTTTCTGACCACATTGTGCTAGAAATTAAAGTCAGAGGTGTCAGTAACAAAGGCTGTATCCTTGTCCCTGCGATTCCTGCCTGAAGAACTCACAGCTTGAATATTAGTCTCAGAGCTGGCTGATATATGCCAGCTTTTGTGTTTGTCTATGTTCATCATGTATCAACTTCTCTTCCTGCTGCCCTAATTGGATTGTGAGAGGGTCCTTTGATTTTAAATTATCGAGCTATGGAATGCTGCATGTCTACATCTGATCTGATCTGATCTGTTAACAGCCTCTGAGGTTTCCTAGAACCATAAAAAGTGTTGGTCTTCAACCTGAAAACCAAAATTGCATATGCTGGTTTGATTTCATTGGAAGGTTCCTCTTCTTTTTTTTTTTCTCCTTTTCATAAACCAGAAACTTTGGGGTTCATCCAGTTCTCAAAGGGATAATATTTCCACGTAAAGAAAATATTCAAACCACTGGTCTTCCTTTTATTTTGCAAGTTTATCTTTCTCTTTGAGAAGATAAATACAAACTCTTCAGGGTTGATCAGGACCTACAGGGTAGGTATATGCCTAAACATGGCCTCAAATAAATTGGTGGTTTACATGTCTATAATACTATGTATAGTAGTAACATACAGGAGCCCTGACAGAGATTGTTTTAAGCACTCTATAAATGGATAAAAAAGTCCATCCTGTCTGTCAGAAAGCTTGCAAAAATGCAAAATAAGTTGTTGCAGATGAATAAAGTAAGCTAGACGATTTTTCCATATTCTGAGAAGATCAGAATTATGAATTGAGTAGTTTAGTCAAAGTACCAGCTTGCTGCTTGGGGGTACACTTCATAGTTGTGGCATCCATCCTTTTGAAAACAAAGCATTTAAGTAATGCATACATACACACACACACACACACACACACACACACACACACGCACAAACAGTCCGTTGATTATCATAGGTCAAAATATGTTTGTGACAGTAATTACAGGTTCAGAAATAACATTGCATTTCTCTAACTTAGTAGAGCCATGAGCAAAATGAAATACAACCTTTATATGGTATTTCATTTCAGCAGAGCTGACACTTTTCTAAAATTTCATCTTAAAAATTCTTCATGTCTGCTACCATGTCATGAATTGAAATGTATCCTGCGTGACTAGTAAGGCTTGTTTCACCTGAGTTTTTCATACCCTATGGAGTATAAAGAATTCAGCAATGAAAAGTATTTTACCCAGCTAACCATTGCCTCTGAGGTTATGCAAGAGGCTGGTAAGTTTCCAACTAGGCTTGTAAGTTTGCAACATGAACTCCAAATGTGCATCAAATTGGGGTGGGCTCAAGGCTTCTGTCTCCTTTGTGCTGTCCTCGCTTCAAAATTTGGGGTTGGGGCCTTTTCTTCTCTGCTGAAAGCTTCTCTTATGCTTCCATTTAGAACTTCTTGAGGAAAAAAATATTTTAAAGGAAATTTTTTCTTCCTTTAAAAGAAAAGTAAGTTACATGTGTTAAATGCTATCACTCCTTTACGTGAAAAATAAGAAGCATGGTGGTCATTCTGAACAGACTTGACGAGGTTTCCAAGAGGATTTGAGGCAGCTAGAGAGGTAAGGTAATTAATAAACCTAAGTACTGGTGGTGTTGCTTGGACAGACTGCTTCTTACTAGGTGGCTCTGCATATCACTATGGAAATAACGTGTTATCATGGCAGTCTTGTTTACTCTTTGGATGACTCCTCTTGCAGTGACTTGTAATCTCTAAGTAGTGCAATGCTTCACTCTAACAGAAGAGAAGCACACAGGGCAAAGCAGTGTGTGATTTTCTTCCCTCACACAGGGAGGAAATCCAGACTCGTTTAGATTGTCGTACTTTTCTCCTGCAAAATAAATTTTTAAAATCTTCATCTCTCTGAATCATCTCTCACCTATCAGCTCCAATTCTTCCCTAATGTAATGTCAGCTTTATATTTTCCAAGCAGGGGGTTGCAAACAGTACAAGTGCCTGGAACAGCTGCAGAGGCACAACCACAGTGGCTCTGGGCAGGGCAGTGGGAAAGAGAAATGGATTCTCCAGGTCCAGTGCCCAGTGCAGTCATCCAAATCCTACTGAACACCAACCTGGGTGACCATGGACAGTGCAAAGTGTTTGGGAGGAGTAGCTGGGTATGGCATCCCCCTGTTTGGCCGCCCCTTGCATAGCAGGCAGACAGTCAATACAAGCACTGTCGCTGAGGTGAGGGAAAGGAAAGAAAGAAGAGCGGCAGCAAAGTCAGGAAAGTGATACAGCCTCTTCTCTCTTTTTGCTGCTCTCTTCTGCCTCTGTGATTGACATTGCTTCTGGGAAATCCTTGACTGACTGAAGCCATATGTTGGACTGAGCAGATCAGCCACATCCAGCAGCTGGCCACTGTGCAAAGAGGATGCAATAGTAACGGATTTATTAATTAAACTTGCTTCTTTTCAAGTTTTTTGTTAATGTTGCCAGAAGGGAATGAATCATATTTACCATCCAAAAAGAGTTGGACATAAGCTAACCATAAAAAAATAATAGTTTCATTATTTTCTTTATTGCATTTACATCCTGATGGGATAAGTGAGTTTGTGGAATGTCTGTTCAATTTAGAGGGCTCTGAATTGAAGCCTGCACATATTTGCAGACTGAACAAGGATGAAATACTAATCTGGTAATAAAGCCTCTTATTCTAACGTGCACACAAGAGTCGTAGTAAAGGTTTGATTACAGAAAGGAAAAATATTAAGGTAATGTATGATTTAAAATAAAGAAGCAGGTTGTTCTATTTAGTGGATTTTGAACAGGAAACAGAAAATACACAAAGCATATTGTATTTGAATCTTAATTTGACACAGAATGGTTTCAGGTTGTTCTCTTCAATGTGGTCAAGCGTATTTCAACATTTGGGCATCGCTAACTACCAAAGTTATGATTTGAACTGTAAAGTCAATAAGTATATGAGGAAATTTAAAAAGTGAGTCATAAAAGATCATGTCCTTGCAAAATATTTGAATAATCAATTATATTGTGAGGGGAAATAATATGTATGACAGCTTAATGTGATTTTTGGTAACCAAATCACATTTTCAAAGTTTGCATAATGCAGCGAGAGCTCTGCAATTGGCCTCTGCTCAAAAGGTTCCTCAACTCATTACCATCACCATTTTTTGGGTAATAGCAATGAAGTATTTGTCTGCTACATACAAAGTGGTGGTGAAAATTGTTGCTACCAAGTGTATATGGAAATGAGATTAATTTGTTTTTATGTGGTTATGGGTATAAACAAAAATCTTGAACCACAAATGTCAGCATTAACCTTTAGCTTGAAGGTCTCTCTCAGCCTAGAGGCAATGCTGGATAAAGCAGAAGTAAAATTGAAATAGAATACACATTCTTTATAAAATGTCATTTTGAATGCAATAGCATTATAATTTAAGACACTACCAAAACAACACAAATAAATTCATATTAACATTAAAGGTCTCTCTAACTTAGCTGTTCGAACAAGAGGCCACCACAGACACACACAAGTGCTGCATAATGAATTAGTATTAAGAAAACTAAGGTCAGTCTCAGATTCAGTGACCTGCTTCCCCCCTTTAAACAAAAACATGTATCAAGAACAAGAATCAAAATAAATCAGTAAACAGAGAGCTCAAACTGAAGAAGATATAAGAGGAACCTTTTTTTCCACAAAGATACAATTCCATCTGCAAAGAAGGTAAATTGTTACACTTCCACCCTTATTAGCTGTTCATCACTGCATTATCATAATTTTTAAGAATCCTGCTTCTAGAATTATTCAGATACCACAGAAACTTTATTTATGGACATTCTTAAGATGAATAAATAATCAAGCACTGTATATAAAATTCACAGGTAAAAAAAAGACTATTTGAGTTAATTTTTTAATGGAACATTCAAGGTCTAATAAAGTTACGAACTTTTAGAGTAACGTAAAGAAGCTGCTGCACATTGTGACTCCTGCTTTCATCTGTAATACTTAATGGTTTTAGGTCTTGCTACCATTAGGCTAAATTGAACAAATGCTTGGAAATGTTAATTGGGAGAAAAGGGGGAAATGTCAATCATGAGTCATTAATCATTTTACTTTTCATATCTGCCTTTACAAAAGCATGGGCAGAATGTACTGGGCATTTAGTGTGCTTTAATTAGAACAGAGAGATAAAGCCATAGCTTCACGTTGAAAGAGAGGTGTTTTACTTGGTCTCTGGTGAACTTAGTAACAGGGCATTAAGACAATTTGTTTCAGAAGGACCCTTCTAAAGCTAATATTCTTAAGGCTTCCACATGATCAGCTGATCAATTCTCCTCCCCACTGGGTGGTACTTATTTGCCAGCTGGGGTTAAACTTGCACGACATTTTAAAGAAAACCTGCTTAAAACAAATAAGTTGTCATTAAAAGCAAAAATACTACAAGGTTTAAAAACCTAAACCACTTGTCCTTCTTACAATAAAAGAAAAAAAAAAAGTAAAGAAAAAGCAGCTGCAGTGTTTCTCCTCAACTGCTGAAATACCTGAGGCTTCCCAAGCTAATACAGTGGATTTAGCTCATTGCAGATGGTAGAAAACATGGAGATTTTAACCCAGACAGATCCAGGACTGTGAGATTTTGCAACACAACCCCTGATACTTCAAGGACTGCTGTGTGTAACATGGTATGCACACCAAAGTGTTATTTGGATCTGATTACAGGGATAAAAATCCCATCCCCAGTCCTGTCCTTTCATGCCTGTCTTTTAATGCCTCTCCCAGCAGTGGAGCTGTGCTTTGCCAACTTATGTGCAGACAATGACTGCTGTTGAGCACAGAGCAAAGTTTTTGGTAGGAAATGAATGATGGGAAATAAATCTCTTCTTGTTCTTAATGACTATTTGTTCTTTAGAGTGCCTTGATTTGGCAGCCTGCCTACTCATTGGTATTCCCCAAGAATGCAGTGGGCTCTACTCAGTGGGTTGGTACAGAGTGAGTTGGGATGGGATATGATGGGATATGATGGGGTGAATGGACTTTCTCATCCAGGAGTACCGGGTGCTCTTTGCCCTGCTCTTCTGGTGGCTACTGCTTTCTACTGCTTGTCAATGTGAGAGGGCAGCTTGTGATGTCCAGTGGAATTCTGTCATATTACTTGTTAGAGTAGTCATTTATTTTGCCTTGTTTCATATTTCAGTAACGAGGCAATGCTAGAAAACTTGTGCAATAATCTCTGCCTGAGTATTTAGGCAGTGGTTTGAATACTGTTCCACTCTGGGAGATGGATCCGCAAATGACAAATGTTAAAATACATGTTTTTATTTGTGGCCACTTCCCTGAGAAATGTGCAGTTTGCATTTCTTTCTCAAGGAGTACTGAGCCTGAGAAATCAGTTTAATGTTGTTTTTAATAGAAAGGTCAGTGATGGCTGGCTGTATTTCAGAAATTCCTATGAGAAAGGACTCAGCTTGTCTTTTGACAGCGCTGCAGATGAGCAATGATCCCAGCACAAGAGAGGTCAGTTAGCTGCCCAGGGGATCAAGATAGCTCAGATTGTAACAGGGATTTCTGAAAACTGAGCTGTGGCTTTCTACAAACCAGTCAGCCAGGCCTCCTGTCCGTGGAGAAAAGGAAAAGGCTTTTGTTTAGAGTCTGAGATTCGGCACAGGGTTTTCTCTAATGATCATTATTCTTCAGCTACTCCTGAGCACCAGCTGCTGCAGTGGCCCTTCACCTCTGTCTCTGCAAACACTGCTTCAGTCCAGGTCTGCTTCACCCCTTGGCCACCAGCAAACTGAGTGCTCTCCGCTTTGAGTTGGTTACAATTCACTCTGAGTTTGGTCTGATGCTGTTAACAAATTTTCTCTTCCAAACAAACACCGTCATCTCAATCCACATTTTCAACTTTTAGGGACTTGGTTCCACTGGAATATGGAACTCTCTATGCAGTCATCTCTGATACTGAAGCTCATGGTATCAGCCCACCCTTGCTGACACTGACCCTTGTTCACCAACTGAAATCAGAATCTCACTTGAGAGAGGTCTCCTGTTGAGGAGTATTTTTATTCCACTTTTTGATTGCCTCCACTTAAAAGAAGTATTTTCTCATCATCTCCTAGTTTTTCATTTGGGGAACAGTCATCATATTGCCGTACTCTAGAAGGCAGGTAACAGATAGGTGGGAATCTTCTCCTGGGAGAAAGTCTTTGATTTACTGTGTTCAAATTAATCCTACCAACCTCCTACCTTCCCTGCTGTTGCAATATCCTGTTTTGGATTCTAGGCAATAAAGGAACAACATTAGTTTCAAATGTTTTATTCCCAGAAAGGTTTAGATGAACACTAGGGCACGCAAGGTGATGACCTTTCTTGTGGTCCTGATAGAAACTGATAGTTAAAGATGCCAAACTTCTGTGAGGAGAGCAGAAACTCAGTGGGTGTTTAGAGAAAAATCTTTCCAGGGGAAAATTGGTTCTTGGTGGGTAAGCAAGTGTTAATAAACCCATCTTTTTTTGTTGATTACTTTCTTTCCTCCCTTCTCATTTCCCCACCTCTAAAGAGATTTTCTTTTTCTGATTCAGTGGTCATGGAATGCAGTAGGGCAATGGAAGATAAATATACTGTGCATTGAAAAGTAGCTAATATTGTATGCCAGCCAAGGAGATGTTCTGTGGCATCAGTTTGTCCTATTTGATTTGACCCAGGGACACTTCAGTCAATCAAGCAGTGCATTATCATTTCAAGCTCAAGGAGAGATACACTATTAATCTAAGTGAGCTGCAGTCAGACTTGACAGGCAGGGGACAAATCCCTAATCAATCTTTTAATCACCCACCTGGGGTGATTTGAATGAAGTCAATTAAGGGATCTTTCATCAGCAGAAAAATCTGTACTCAGCTAGTTGAAGAAACACATGTAAGATCTCCTTTGTGAAGATATCTTTAGAATAAAACTCGTGAGTATCTTTCTCTTCCCTCATCCATTTAGTGGGGAGTAAGCTGGATGACAAAGGGAAGATGTATGTAGGAGAACTGTGTAAGATTTCAAAATAATATGATCACAGACATGTATTTGTAATAAATGTCCTTATTCTCCAGAAGTGTTGCAAATATTCCAGAAAATGCCAAACTGGAAAGAAACATAAATACTGAGTAATTCTTTTCATAAACAAGCTCTGTAAAACATCATGATCAAATAATTGGATGAGGTGGTAAAGGACTGCTTTTCCTATTGTAGATAGTGAAGAAACATGGTAGAGACTTTTATAAATTCATTTTCTTCTGTTGACTTTTCTGATACGGTTCATGACTAATATTTTGTATTCAAAACTCCTGCCAGAGCTAGTGAAGCACAGGATGGCCATAGAAAGCAAAACTTGGTTGTAATTTCTGAGGAGAGATATTTTATTTTAACTCATTGAAATATGCCTGTAAGTTTTAAGAACAAGGTGGTTCTTTTCCACGGAAACTTGAATTGTGCGATTTGCTTACTGAGACTTAATATTTACAGATCTTTCAGCATATGACCTGTTGTGCAATTTCATTTTGTTCTCGAAAAATTCAAGCCAAAGTGTTGAAACCTGTAGCATTTGTCATTCCTGTAAGTGACATAGATTTGGTGTTCAAAAGCAGCTTTATCTTAAAACCACCTGACAATCTACCTGCAGCATGATCATGAAAATGTGACTGAAAACTAAAAGTACCTTCTAAGTGCATCTCTAATGGAGCTTCTATTTGTGGGGAATAAAATTACTGAAGGAATTTTCAGGATAAACGTTAAATAGTCTGTTGTGGTGGCTAGACTTCTTACTCAGCCTTGTTTTAAAAGCTTTGTTGGGTTATTTCTGTTCTTCATCCTTGTTTGAAATGTTCCCAGGTTTAAACTTCTGTTGCATGTACATTGGGAGAGATCAAACCTTCAGTTCTGTGACAATGTTCTTTTTTCTTCCCTAATAGAGTCATTCTAGTGCTGTATTAGGGGCTTAAGCACTAAATGTTGAGCTGACAAATAATCGACTTTTATGTTCCTCTCTACTTAGATCTTAAACTGAACAAAATCACCAGCTCCTGGTAATGTTGTCCCCCATTCTTATCTCTGCAGAAGACTGAGATAAATTTCAAAAGAAACAAACAAAACCTACTTGAGAGGGACCTGAGGGATGTGCAGGATTGCAGTGACATTTTCTGTAATCCTCTTCGGCACACTTTTGGTACTGCCTTGTGTGAGCAGCTGAAACCACTTCATTTTTGAATAGCAGGTGTCATTGCAAGCTGAAGCCCAGATTTGTGGGGACTCTTGGGAATCTGAGCATACACCTGAAAAGCTGTTGTGTCACAGCTGATGGGGTCATGCACCTGGTTGACGTGAGCCACCTTTACACATCTGTGAAAAAAGAAGCAAACCTCTCTTATGCAGTTGGACCTACATGCCTGCTCTTGAAGTGGTTGTTCTGGTTTCAATGTTAATTTTGAAATAGGAGTTGAAATATGCTGGTTGCTGCACAAGGTCACTGGGACATTGGCTGCTGTTCCAGATTTTATTTTCCAAAGAAAGGCAGGAACCAGCACACAGGACCTGACTCTGCTTCTGTTGAAACAATAGGAGAAGACAGAGACCACCATGAAGGACAGCTCACAGAAAAATGACAACCAACAACACACTACAAGGATTTACTGACCTGGAGGAGCCACAAAACCAGTGTCTCCTTACTCAGGACCACTTTCAGCACAAGCTCCCTGTGTGTCCTGGAGCTTCTGGGGTGACTCTGCTCTCCCTGCAGGGACAGGTACCTCATGCCTGGGTGGATGGATCAGATTTGGGCTCCTTTTCCTGTGTGCTGGGTGCATGATGTTCCAGGCTGTGCTGTAGCAGTGTGACGTGAAGTAGAGCAGCCCAAACCTATCTTTGATCCTGTGCTCACATTAGGGCACAAGCACAATACCTGAGAATGTCTTGCAGAATCTGGGACTACCTATATGCCCTAGTGTGTCCCAACGTTCCACTGAATGAAGATCCAAGTGTGCACTGTCCCTCTGCAGGGTCTGAATTTCTGCACGAAGGTGATTGGAGCCTGTGGTCCAAAGGGGACCTGAGCTACAACTCACCCTCTTCCCACTGGAGTCACCTGGGACACGAGGGCGTTGGAGTTCAGATACAGCCTCAGTCCCGTGCTGCCTCCAGACTTGGGAGATAAGAATTGCCTCTTATCTTTCACAGGCGTGGTTCTTAAAGTCAGAATCCCAAGAGGTAAAACTGAACAGCTCAACAGTTCACATTCTGCTGTAGGATGTTGTTACCCTCTATTTGTACAACAGCTCAGGGGGCCATTGCCTTCATGCACGTTAGGGAATGAGTCACAGGAGTGAAAAGCAGGCCTCATCAAACCTTTTTTCTCTTTCAGCCCACAGCAAGCTTTTGTATGCTGAGGAGATGACAACTAATGAGCTCTTTAAATAGTTACTTAAGCGGAGCAATTCAGGTTGTGTGTAGTAGACACAACTTACAGTTGTGTATGGAAAACACATTTACTCTTTAGAAAGAGATTAAATTTCATTCTTAATTGCGTGTCTTTCTTTTCTATAACAATTCTTGAACTAAAACTCCTTAAGAATAAATATCCCATAAGTGTGAATAAAAAGGCTGTGCCTAATTTATGCCATTTATATTCAAATGATTATTATGGTGTGCAAATATCCAAAATCAAGTGGGAGGTAGGCAGACAATGAAGGTACAAAAGACAACATGAAAAAAAACTTAAAATTTTTAAGGGAAAAAATGTTCAGGGTTCTGCTCCTCAAAGCCCTGTCTCATGCTAGTCCATTGACTTCACCAGGATCCTCTGATAGGAGTCCATGCTGCTGGGGTCATTCCCATAAGAAGATAGATTTTCAAATTAGTGTAGCTTTTCTGTTCTTAAACAACAAAAATCTGAGATGGTATGTGCAGCTGACTTAGGAATTTTGGAAAGCAGAACTGCAATGAATCAGTAGGATAGTACTTAGGAAATCAGGGGATTAAATAAACCAGGAAAATGTGTGTGGAGACTGCTCCAGAACACCATTTTAGAAGCATGGAGTGAATGTGTACCACCTACAAGGGAAGAGTTTTTAAAGGACTAAAAGGAAAACAAAATGTTGTCATGATCAAACACCAAGGCAGTGGAAACTGCTAAATTAAATCAAAGGCATTTTTTAAAAGGTAGAAGTCTTATCTGAACAAGAAAAATGGAAAAGATCATAAACCTACTGTACTGAGTGTCCCTCTGCAGTAAAGTAGGCCAGAGAGGATTTTTGCGGGGGAGCTAGTATGAAGGTGTGAAAGCTGCTATAAATCTGCATCAAAAACATCAAAGGAGAAAGTTGACCGGAAAGTCAACTGGACCAATGCATGATGAAGGTGCAGAAAAGGCTCCCTGTGAAGACAGGACCTTGCAGCAGAGCTAAATGCTGTGTTTCTATCAGTGCTGGTTACAGGAGAGGTAAGCGAGGCTCCTGCTGGAGTCATTCTTTGCAAGAGATGAGTATGAGAAACTGATTGGAATAAACCAGCAAACTGAATCTAACCTCTTCCCAGGACCAGAACAAATTCATGCAGGAGCTTTAGGTAACTGCAATTGTCCTGTTTGAGGCACAACTTCATGTAGTGCTGTATTTCCCCACTCCTTTTCTTACTAAATTGTCTGTCTTTCCCACACTTTCCTCACTTCCCTGCCCCTAGCCCTGGCTACTCCCCCGGGTTCTCCCTATTGGTTCCAGTACCCCAACTCCGCCCATGTACCGCTCCTGTGCCCTGAGATCATTTGTTCATGTGCTCTCTCCGCCCCCCTCATCCCTTATAAAATTGCAAGCTCGCCAACCACGCGTTACCTCTGTTTCTGGGAATTGGTCTGGGGTAATGTGAATTGAAGTTCCTCTGAGGTCGCCCTGTAGGGACCCTTTTCATCTCCTTTATCATCACTGTGTTGCAGAGCCCAGCTAGCTGGAGCAGGAGCGTGGGGCCGTCCAGAAGGGCTATGGGAAGCGGAACAGCCGCTCTCCCCAGCGCTCTCCGGGAAGGTTTGCAGCCTGCTAAACCAGTGCAGGAAATAAACCACCGCAACAGCTTCAAGCACCTAAAGACAAAATAATGGAAGGCTGCAAATGGGACGCCAGTCTTCAAAAAAGGGATTGAAGAATAATCTGAAAGGCTATGGATTAAGTCTAACATCCATACCAAGACAGTTGGTAGAATTGAAAAGACAGTGGGAGATGGAAGGAGCAACTTTCTCACTCATAAGGAGGCTCTTTCCATGGATCCTTCTCTTCATTGATGGCCCAAGACAAAAAAACAAGGACCTGATACCAAAAATACCCCTATGGACAGGGACATAGGGGCAGTCAGAGTGAAGTGCTCCTCTCTCTTTCAAAGATAATGTGTGGCTGGCCTGCGCCAGCTTTGCCACTGTCACCTCCTGCTGCTGGTTGGAAAGGTCATGGCTGTAGTTTTAATGTGTTGGTGAGGGCTCTGGGCCTCAGCTCGCCCTGCTGTGTCCCCCCTGGTTTGCACCCCATGGCACCCAGGAGAAAGGAGGGTCTCAGCCTGTGAAAGGGCACATTGTAAAGGGCAGGGACACTGCACAGTGGGGAGGAGCAAGTAGGACACAGACTTTTGGAGGAGAACTCTGACTGAGCCTGCTTCGTATTCAGGTGTTCCATGGCAGTATGTTGGAGAAAATAGGAGGTTATTTGTGGGTTATCACCTGATTTGGGCTTATGACTATGCCATTTAAGACATAAAGGATATGCTAAGAAGATTGGAATGATGAAATGAGGGACAGCAATGCAAATGTTAAACCAGAATATTTTCTCAGAGTAGTCTGACCTGAAGTTATCTGACCAGATTTGCAGAGATGACTGATTAATGAAATGGCACATGAAATTCAATGTCAATAATTATGAGGTAATGCATACATGAAAAAATAAGTATAAACATAGTTAAGGGATTAATTCCCTAGTACCACTCAGAAAGGAGGCATAAGAGTTAATGTGGATAGTTTTCTAAAGGCATCAGTTCAATGGTTGTTCAGAGTCAAAGGCAGATTGAATCAGACAAGCTTTTAGGAAAGGAACTCACAACAAACCAGAGCATATGATTATCCTCCAGAGCAAAACTCTGAAGAATTGGCACTGGAGTGCTGTAGATGAGGCCCCAGGACTGACAGTCCTGGTCTGCCAAGCCTGGAGGAGACTAAAGCCAAACCAGGAGGAGGGTGCCTGGCTGCTGTCTTGCAGGTTTGGTTTTAAATTTATGCCTTTGATCTCTTGTACCAAACCCTGCATATGGCGCTGATTTCTGAAATTGTTAAAATTTGTAGAATGGATATGTGTGAGGCTCTGTCTTAGGAGAAATACTGTATGCAAAGTCCTGTGGCCAGTTTAACTGTAGGTGCTGTTACAGGAGGGAATACAGAGATAGTTCCCCTTCTGAATCGACAGCTCAGTTACATACCCAGACCACAGTCAAGCCTTTGACATGCAATTGCTGCTGAGACCAAAGAAAGTGGCTTTTTGGTGAAACTTTCTCTCCTCTGTATATGGTCTTCTGATCTCATGGTAGGATGAAACTTTTTCTGATGTTTGTCGTGCCTTGGGGAGGCAAAGAAGGAGAACAAAGTAATCTGTCCATTGTATACTCACTTCCTTCTCCCATCAGGGTCAAAGTCCTGAGCTGTTTGACCTATGTCAAGAGGGATGAGCTGGGCTTCCAAATCCAGGTTAGCAATGACACTCTCACAGACTTCCTGCAGCAAAATTGTTTTTTCAATTTATTCTGCTGCCTAGTGCATATACCTTTCTATATTTGTCTTTATATAACTGTAATAGGCTTTGCAGGGAATGTTTCTTTGGTTGCTATTGCACAGAAGATAGACAAATTACAGTAAGTTTGTACTGTATACCCAATATAACACCAATTTTTAAAAATTTAGATATTATTTTATTGTATTATTTTAGTATTTGTATTATGAGAATATTAGATTATTTTCCCTTATCTAGAGGGCTGTGAGTGTACTTAATTTTGGCATTAGAATCAGTGGTAACCTCTTGTAAAAGCATGATGAATTGAGAAATATTAGATTGCTAATGGTCCAAATGGATTAACTGTGTGAGTGTAATGTAAAGTTCTTAAATTAAGGTAGATCTGTATAATGTCTGATAATGTGCTGATTATTAGTTAGTTAGTGCTCTGTTGTCTGGTACTGTGATTGGTACAGAAATAGAATACTAAGTTATGTTCTGCTAGATAAACATGCACTTTTAAAAAGTGAAAAGCAAAAACTCTGTTACAAGTAAAGATACGGCCTTTTTTTCCCTACTAATATTGAAACAGGCAGTTTCGTCAGTTAGTTTGCCCTATGTCCGTGCTTTAAAATTGTTGCTCATATTACATTGCAGCAGGTTTGAATTTTGCAAGCAAGGGAGTTTTGTTGAGCCCTTCACCTTCAAAAAGTGCCCTTGAGCTGAGCTTTCAGCTAATCTCTCTTGAAACTCAGCTTTGATTACATTTTGAGAGATTAGGAGCTGTTTGTGGTGTCTTTGGGAATGACAACACCAGGCTGTAGCAGGGGTGTAAGTGTGCTCTTCTTGAGTGTGCTGCTGTGTCTCCTTGCTGAGATAGCTGGGTTTTCTGAGCTTTGAATGTGTATAAAAGTAGAAGGGATGCAGACCTTTGCTATCCCACCAAAGTGAGCAGATCTGCTTGCAGGACTAAGGACTGCACAGCCTGTTCTAGAAAACTTGCACAAACAAAGTTCAGTGATGCGACACTTCCATGCATTAGACCTTTATCAATATCACCTTGCTGCTGAATTATAAGCAAGAATGTATTTATTCTTCATTAAAATGTTAATAAATTCCTCTTGCATTCATTTAAGCACCAGCCAAATAGCTTTATGTTCTGCAGTGACACTTAACATACCAAGGTAATAGTTTTACTGCAGTGTTTCTACACTCTGAGCAATCGGGTTTGCTTCTTACTTGCTCAGCATTTTGCTGCACTGAATGAACAGGATGTCACTGAAAAACCTGGGAACCTCTAGAGTGTTTTAAAAGAGTTTAGATGGAGAAGCTTATACTCACCTTTGTATCCTTTGGTATCTGCTTGTTCTCGTTTTTTGCCTTGAAGCACCAACATTCATACTTTATTTACAGATCTCAACAGGCTTTGCCTTGTCAAATATTTTGAATTCCATAATGAGGTGTGTAATGTCTCTTATATAAGCTCTCATTTGTGCTCTCCTGGGATGCCTTGCTTTTGTGCTTAAATGGATTTGCCTGTGTTTACTCTACTCATTTTACTTTTTACTGAGAAATTAAGGCAATAACTTTTGGTTTATGTTCTCCCACCATGTCATTATTCCCCTCCTTGAAAAAAAAAAACCCCAAAATTAAATGAAACTCAAGCAATCACCCTGCTTCAGATCATCAGTTTGATTTAGAACTAATGTCAGTTCCAAGAAGCAAGTGGGCTGAGTTGAAGGTGGATGAATGTCTCCAGCAGGAAGTGGGTGCGCTCATTTTTCCTGGATGAGACCTTCATTAATACTGTGATGGACTGGATATACAATCTGAGCTACTTCTATTTATGGACTGGCTCTCCAATTCATGTTTTATGAGTTTCCTCCCAGGCAAAGCTGCTCTGTTTACTTCATTAAAGTCCTGTCAGGAGAGCAATCAGGAGGATATTAATCTGAAGCTCAAATACCACGTCAATTAACAGGCAGGGGTTTTGTACTGTGGAGTTCAGAATGTACTTGGCAGAATAAATGCAAATAAACCTTTTATCAATGAGAGAGCCTTAAAGCAGTAGATAGAGACATTTCAGTCCCTTTTCTAAATATGGTCTTAAAATAGTTTGCACCAGATGCCATCTATGAATGACACTTTGTTATTGTCATGTTTTAGATAAAAATATTAGAACAGAACTTCACTTTCATAGCAAATAGTGGATATTTTGATGACATATTTTGGAGACAAACAAACAATAATCTGTTCTACTTTCTTTTTTTTATGGTACAGAGGAGCAAACAAAGAGAAAGGTCGCTCCTCTGGAAGCTGATGATAGTTAGATGCACTTTTTAGGAGCCCCACCCTAAGTGTGGAACATTGTTAGTAATATACTGTGGGAAACTCCTTTTTTACTGGCAGGCAAAGAATTGTAGCTTTTTCATGTAATCATTGGTAGAATCCATGTGAAGTAATTTCCTTGCAACACGATGGGATAAAACATAAAATTGTGTTTGGGAAGCTGTGATGGGGACTGAAATCCAGGGATTATGAACACACATTTGGGGCCATGTCTCCTGGTGCATTGACTCTCGCTGCCGAGAGGAAACAATTGAGCCTTGGCAGCTCTTCTGGCAATATGTGCTGCATTTGGGTGAAGAGACTCCATTTCTAGGTTAATTTTCTAAATTATTTAAATTAAAATAAGTACTTCAGTGTTTCAGTCCATTGGAAGTCGGCTTTGATGCAGTTACATTAAGGTCTGAACTAACAGTGCCAGAAACCGTTTTCAACCGCTTATGCTGGGTAGTGTGGGCATAAAATGCTAGTAAATATAAATCAGAGTATGTCACATTCATTTGAACATGAACACAGCTATGTTAGCTTCGAGGCAGGAGACAAGTAAGGCATGAATTTATTACCTCGAACAAACCCGCATGCATGAGGTTTGAAGTCACAGTCTCACTGGCCATGTGTGTGCTGCTTTATCAGATTCCTCCAGGGGACAGACCCAGGAAGGCACCCCAGGCTGGAGTTCACATCCACATTTGGGTGTTTACCACACTTCCCACATGCCCCAGATGTGTCCACACAAAGCAGCACTGGGTGTCCTTGGGATCTCCTATCCTGCAGTGCTTTAGGCACTCTCAGCAAGAGAGGTGCTATCTATGTGACCTACCATCAGCTCTGCCTAACTGGCCCCTCTTGCCTCTGTTCATGATTGCCAGTAGCAAAAACAGGTAAAGAGCCTTTTTTATTTGCCTGGACCTCTGGATTCCCAGCTGGTTCCACTGCTTCCCCAGAGCTTGCCTAGAGTTGGAAGCAAACAAAGCCCTGCTGGCTGAGCCCCCAAGGGGTTCCCTGACGCCAGGACAGGCAGCAGCCTGTGCCTTCCCTCTCACTCTGCTCATCTCAGGCTCATCCTCTCCCTGGACCTTAGTTGCAGCAGTGGTCCCCAGCACCCACACTTGGCAGCACAGACCCCTTGGGAGACGGGGAAGGCGAGACCCTTCCTCTGTTCCTGCTGCAACTGGATTTTTACAGCTTCCTCATGGAACTGAGTCATGAGCTAGATTGTGCGTTGCCAAGAAACAAACACTTTGGGCAGGACTCAGCCTGGGACACTAAAATTAGTCATCCAATCTATTTGTAGATGAGATTTCTGAGCTCCCACTATTGATGGTGAAGATCCAGTCTGCAAATCTCAGGGGAGGGATATTCAGCAGAGATGGTGGGGTCTGGAGGCCGAGTCTGCCCAGTGCGAGGTAGAAACTGAGAAGCTCCATTGAGTTGCCCTTTTACTAACAGTGGTAAGTGGTAGCTCTCTGATGCCTGAGGCTACCTGAGACGTCAAATGGGACTTGCAGATGTGACACAGGACCTACAGGAGACATTAGGTCCACTGGAGCAGCAGCTGGAGGCCAGCCAAAAAAACTCCAGGGCATCTTAATGTTATCAGACACCAATGCTTTGCAGCTGAATCAAGGCTGATCTCTACTGACTACAGTAGGAAATCAGATGCCCAGCTCACAATTAAAGGTTTGAGATTAGGTGCTGAAATTTAGATACCTCAGTCTCTGACTGAATCCCACCTTTGTTTCTGGCAAGAACCAGGAGCCATTTTTGGACTCTGAATAAATTTACATCCATGATACACACACGCACACACATATGTACACACACAACATAAAACAAAGACAGTTCTTGCAGCCAACTACCAAACCAGCATCTCCTGGACTTCTCTCTTCTCGGTCCTTAGGAATGCCCAAGGCATGGGGCTGCAGCCTTTTCCCTTTCCAGCTTCCTTAGAAAGCTCCTGTCACCTCCTTTCTTCACAGGTGAGTGAACAACAGCTCCTTTCCACCCTCACCCTTGGTGCTTGGCTGGGGGAGTCTGACAGCCCTGGCCTCGGCCCCTCATGCTGGCACAGGACTATGAGAGAACATTTGTGCTGTCTCTGAGAGCCCAAGGTGTTGTAGAGGGGGCTCCTTTCATCACACCAGGGAAAACAGAGGCTCTGGCAATGGTCAGCACTGGGCACAAAACCTTCCAGTGAGGCTCTGCTACGAAGTGGGAACTTCTGCTTTCCTTGTGTTATGGCCTCTTGAAGGCCACATGGTCACTGTCAGCCACGGCCTTTGATGTAGACTCTGAACATGCAACATCACCTGCAATGCCTGGGGACAAGACCCTGTGAGCACAGCACAAGTGCTGACATGAACATTCCTACTTAATGAACTTCAAAAAATTCTGTTTCCTGAGAAGATAACCACAGATCCTCTTTGTGAGTATGTGGTGTGGAGAAGAGTGACACTAGCTTTATATCCTGGAAACATTAACGCAGTACTTCTTTGACTTAAGTATAGCTATTGACTAGATATCCCCTTGTAGATTCTATTTATGCATTTGTTAACAAAACAGTTACTATAGTTGCACCGAATGGTCTGGGTATAAAATTTATTAATTCTGAGGATAAGCATGTTCAGCAAAATGTGAAGTTGCATGTGACCTTGCCAGTGTATGTTTGCTATAATTTGATAACTCCATTATTTGATCCTCTGGCAGAAGGACCTGTATTTGTTATTAGTTGTGTTAATTCTTATTATCACCATATCCATATCCATAGGTCCATATGTTATATACAGCATACACTGAACTTATCACATTTGTCTGGGTAAAACCCCACCTTCTTAGCAATACACTGGTACCCCCCATGTCCTACTTACTCATTACCTTCTCAGCAAACAACTGATTGCTTTGTCAGCCCAGAAAGTGTTCCAGTGCAAGGGACTCAATTACCACTGTTCAGAAATGTTCAGATATTACCTCCTGGATCTGAAGAGTACTGTGTTTTAGCAGTATGAGCTACTGTCAAAGAGAAACACACAGAAATGCTTTTGTTTGGGCCTTCACTAACAGAAGCAATAGAACTTCAGAAAATTAAACAGTCTAGGTAAAATTAAGACTATAAGCAAAAGAGGACTGAAGGTGGCACTGTAGGAACAGATATTCCCCTTTTTAGAAGAGTGATGGTAAATGCTTGCTTTCTCTTTGAAACAGGAAAAAGAAAAAAAAAGAGAAAGGAAAAGAAAAAGAAAAAGGAAAAAAAAGATAAGGTTTTAAGCCATGAACCTTATTTTCCCATATATTTTCTCTCATTTTGCTATTCATCCTCCTTCCTCAGAGTGGGAGGGCTTTGAGGAGAGCACCAGGGCATTCCTTGTCCTTTCCAGCAGAGCAGACACATGTCTGCCCACAGTGGGCAGACTGTCCACACCACGAGCAGGGCAGTCAGCTGGATGTGGGGAAGTCCAGCCAGTTTGAGTCCAGGCTGAGGAGCCACCAACTACAGCACTTTTCTGTCCCAGATAGGTCAGGCCTATGGCAGGATATTTACTTTCCACAGATCTACCCCTAACCCTCACTGGAAGGGCAAAGAGAGACCCATCTAAACCAACCAGTCTTTACACAAAATGCTGAGGGTTATTACTCAGCCCTGCAACTCTTAATTCCAGTCAAACCTTCGGACTATCTTTGCCTAAACTAATCCTCCATCCTTTCCTTTGCCCCTTTGTTCTCCCTCTGCTGTAGGTGGTGGCCCTGCTGGCCTCCAGGCAGGAAGACTTTCCAAGAGCAGCTCCTTCATCCTATGAGAAGTCATGGTTATGTTGCAGAGAGGTTGATGGTTTCAGAAACTATGGCCTAGAGCTCCAGAGGTGTCCAGCACCTGCTTTGGGGACACACAGCACTTACAATACCCTGAATGTCTGCACAGCCTCTATACCACTTAGCTGCAGGGTAAAGGCTTAATTTTGCAAATATTATGGGCCAGACGCACACATTTCAGAAGGAGCCTTGTGGGTTACAGCCGGCATATGCATCTACCATAGTGCTGTTTCTCAAAGCTTTTTAAGCTCAGAAGCTTTTTAAGACAGGGATCTGCCTTCTCACTCGGCCACGAGAACCAGACTCACGTTGGGAAGCAGCAATGTGAGCTGGTCTGGGAACCAGACCTCACCAGCAGTGAGAGGACAGGGGTGGGTTTCAGATTTTGTTTGGATTTGGTGCAGTTAGTGTCTATTTCTACTTTGTTTTGGACCTTGTCTGAAGGTTCAGCCTTTTCTGGTCACAACTTTGCTCTGATAGTTCAGCAAATTAATGTGGATTTATTGTCTTGTTTTGTTTTCATGAGAAGGACAAATCATTTGTCATTGTAGGCATAAGTAGGCATGGAGGCTTTGAAAATCAGAAAAGGGACCTTGAAGTGGGCTCTGCAACAGGAGCAGGGTGCTGGGCAGTGCCCCAGTGTGTGGTGCATCAAAATGAGACAGATCTTCAATCAACAGCAGCTCCAGCACTGGTGAGCTGGTGGACAACAAAAAAAGTACAGCAAACCTGAGTGTGTGCACATACACACACAGCACAATGGAAGTTCAAGAAAACAAGAGCATACAAAACAAGGCCAGCATACATTATCTGTTATCAAGATACTACTGATGAGATGAGAGTTTTTAGATGTGTATGCTGGAAGCCAGAAAACACAGTCACTGTGTGGAGGATATATGGTTTTCCTGCATGCTGCTGTGGTGTGCAGCCCAGGACACCCCATGCCTGCCTCTATGGATCTGGGGACAGCCAGTGACATCCCCAGCTAGGACTGCTGGAGAGGTTTCACAAACATGAGAGCTATGAAAGGCATTTAAGAGCTAGTAAAAACAAGTGTCATGGGGAACTTGTTATTTCTTGTTGCAAGTTGCTACATCTTGTAGTTTATTACCTGTTGTAACAGGTTTGCACAAGGTCTGCACTTGCCTCCTATGACGTTACTACAAGGTTTGTGCCATGGAAGTTAAGCTCTGTTGCATTTTGCCAGTGCTAAATTTCACTCTAAAGGAAAAATGCCAAGGAAATACTTTGGCAGGGTAAATAAAGCAATGTGGATAGCCCAGCATCCCTAAAGGAAGAGTCATTCCTACCTTCTTGCCTCTAACTTCTGCTGTGGAGCAGGGTGTCATGTTCAGAGCCATCTGGGGTATCTTTGGGCAGGGTCTTTGTTCCGGGACCCAGAGTATGTGACCATGCTGTGTCTCTGAGCCTGGGGGATGAAGTTGGTGTGCACTGTGAGGACAACTCAGGTAGAAAGTGGGCTGTTGTCCCCAGAGGGCAACTTGCAAAGCACTTGTGAAGATTTTGAAGGTGTATCTGATTTAACAGACTGATGCCTTCCACTGAGGGGTCTGTTGTAAGGGAGGGGTGTTATTCTGTGTGTTTCCTTCATGTTGGCATTGCTGTTCTCCGAATGTCTTTCTCTGTAAGAGGGAAAAGACAAGCTCCTTCCATTATTTTAGTAGGACAGGCAGAGTTCTTTTCCTTCCAAAGCTGGAGGTGTGTTG
The DNA here is from genome assembly GCA_013398055.1 of Ifrita kowaldi. NCBI lineage: Eukaryota > Metazoa > Chordata > Aves > Passeriformes > Cinclosomatidae > Ifrita > Ifrita kowaldi. Next base: position 1,435,267 of record VZRS01000476.1, on the reverse strand, counting down.
GTGTGTGCTCCAGAGAGCTTTCCTTGCCCAAGAAAACATCCAGTTGAGGTCCTGCAGCCTGATGCAGGTTTTAGGGCCCTCAGCTTCATCTCTGCTTCTGACACAACGGTGCCCTGGGTCTGAATGTGCCTGGTCAAACAGGAAAGACAAACAAAACAAGCACATGCTGTATTTTTCTGGAGATGCCAAGGAGGACTGTGTAGGTGGGAATCTGGTATCAGCCTGGATATTGTGCCCCTGGAGACTTCTCCTTCAGTAGTTCTCAGTTATAACCCTGATAGCATATGTGGGTACCAAAATCTTCCTCAGTGAGCCACCACATGAAAGCATGCTTATTGTCCAAGAGTATTTTAACTACCCAGATTACAGCTTCTGTGAGAGTGTTTTATTTGCATGGGAAATGTGAGGATGGTTGTGAGGAGATACTCGTTGTGGCTCATACCCTGTCTTGCCTCGTGTAAGGAATGGGAGATTTGTATGCAACACTAACTGTATTTGAGTTATGAGAAAATAGAAATCCTTTCTATGTCCCTTTCACTCTCTCTGACACCCTCCTATTTAACAAGTCCCATTATCTTCAGTAGGAGGCAATTCATATGTCAGTGGTAGGATAATGGCTGGCTGTAAAGTAGCAGATAACATAATCTGCCTCTTGAAGTTCTACAGAAACTGTCCTTTCTATTTGTTTTACTTGACCTGGAAAGAGCAAAGTGCTGTTAAGCCAGCAGGTTTGACTGATTGCAGATATATATCTATACCCAGGAGTCTTGCCTATCAGTAAGTTACTTTCAAGTAAGGATACGTTTGATTTGTAAGCTTTGTCCTTAATCTAAACCAATGTGTAATGGAAAGCTAAATCTCAAGTCATAAGGTGCTGTTATAAATAAAGGCAATCACTGTGAAACAAAACAAGTTACTTGTTCAGATGATTTGTTAAAATAAATTAAAATATAGTAATGTGATAATGCTGTTCTTTAGATGCATTTGAACATCTTCTATCACTCTCTGTCACTTGGTAAGTTCAGTCAATAGCAATAGATTTTAAGAAGGAGAAAAATACAAATTATTCTTGTGGAAGTTGCTCTCCCACACATTCACAAGCAACATCTGTCTTTAAGAGCTATAACACGTCTGAGGCTATGACAGCTCTGCTCTCTCAAGTGAGTATTTATCACTAACCTGGTGAACTTGATGATTTATAGAAAATTTTGAAGCATGACAATTATGAGACAGCTTGTAGTAGTCTTTAAGCTGCGTGTGTTCATTCTGGTCATGGATTGAGCAGTGGAGTAGTTTTTGCTTTCATTTTGAGCCACCTAGTGGTAATATAAATGAGATACAATTTCTGTGCTGAAGAGCTGTGAACCTTTCTCAGCAACTATTTCTAATTTAAGGGGACTAAGCTCAGTAAAGTGAATTGAAACCTCAGTATTTTTTCCCTTTTGCTAAAGAACTTTTTTTTTGTTAGAAATACAGTAAAACTTTCAATGCTATCTCACAACAAGGAGTTAAAACCTTCCCTCAGATTTTTCCTGTCAATGGGCTGCTCCAGGACTCTGCCGAAGTTGCTTCAAGCCACTTTCAGCTCTGGGAACCTTTCTGGGGACTTTCCAACTCACCAGGTGTTCAAGTGATGCTTGGCAGGTGTGGCAGAAGGGTGCATTTAGTGTCTCCCTCACCTCAGCCCATTGTCTCTTTTGCACTGGAGACAAGCCTGGGTGGAGAGTCAGGCAGCCTTAGGCCATACCATTTTCTGGCCCTTAGCCAGATCTGGTTTGAGAGGATTCCCCAAAATATTCTTTGATTGGAATCAGGAATATGAATGGAAATCCTTGAGCTTTGCCTTGTGTCTTCAGCACTTGCTGCTAGCTTTCATTCTCCAGAGCACTTTTATCCAGTGTATCCTAATATTAAAATCTGAAATTAAAAATAGTGTTTTCCAAAATTGAGCAATCCAAATATTAACCACATAGCTGAACTAGAATTAGCAGGGAGCATTATATATTCATATATCCATGACAGAGCTGCATTTTCTGGGCTTGTTGTCTGAATGATAATCAATCACATGTCCTTTAGCACTCAAAGAACCAAAGTTAATTACAGACCTGCTCAGTGGTCTATGAGATACACTCAGCACCTCAGATATACTGTAGCTAATTTTAGGGTTTCCTAAATGGGAACTGTAGATCAAAGTATCTTTCATTTTGTCTGTGTGCTCATATAATGGTCTCAAGAGCATCCAGATCACTAAATCCTTATTGCTAATCTTGCAGGTTAGAAACCACAGTCACCTTTCTTTCCTGTGCTGAATTCTTGAAGCCTGTCTAGTCTTTGGCTGTTCCCTGATGCCATGTTGCATGCATTTTCCTTTATTTTCATATATCACTCAGTTCCCTAAATATGACTTCCAGATGCTCAGACTGTGTAACGTTCCAGAAAAACCCTAAATATTACGTCCTATATTCTAAGTTGTATTACTGATATATTCTTCCAGAGCAATCTTAAAAAATAAATTAAATAGTTCATCCTCTGCTTTTAATATACAGTCTAGAAAAGCAGAGCTCTTATTTAGAAAGAAGAAAAAAAAAAATCAAATATTATATCTTTAGTGCTTCCTAAAGGTTAACAGGCTCAAATAATCCCCCAAGCACTCGTAAAGTGAACATGCTTTGCCTTCACCATAGGAAAGTTAGACTTCCCCACGCATTTAGCATTTGTAATTTCTGTGTGATACCTCAAGATTCTGGTATGTCATGTTTCTGTTTAATTTCCCCCTAAGTTGGGTACCGGAAGCACCAGGCCATTTAAGCTGAATGATAGTTACAGGCAGAGTATGGAGACAGGTGCTGGTTAATTCTTGTTCATTCTGAAAAAACATGCAGAAAGGATTATAAGAATTCCTTGTAAAGCAGGAGAGGAAGGAAATGTCAGCTGGGGCAGGGAAACCACAGGAACAGCCCAGATGGGAAGAGGAATTCAGCCAGATGTTTGTTATCATGCTGAATGCAGGGAAGCCAGACACCAGGTCGAGGATGAGCCTGGACAAGGAGAGGGATTTTCTCTCTTCTGCTGAAGGGCTGTGTCCAGAAAGAGATGTGTCATTTCCAGATTACTGCCTGTGTGGTCTAACAAGAAGCTCGGTGCTTACTGTGCTGCCTGTTTTCGGGGTCAGAGCGAGACAGCTGGGCTCCAGCTGCCGGCTCCGCCAACAGGGAGCGATGGAGGCAGTGCTGGAGACCATCGCTGCAGCGTCAGCCGCTGCCGTGGTGTGCTTTCCTCAGAGCTCTGCAGAGAGAAGCCAGGCAGCTGCCGCGGCCCCAGATGAACAGCACAGTGCCTGGGGCCTGTGGGTCCGCAGCCCACTGCTCCGGGTGGAGGGTTAACCCTGACCTCCGCCGCTCCTGGGAGCTTGCTGGCTTTGCAGGGAGGATGAGGGAGAGGGGGAGAGCTGGGCACGAGAATTGACACCCTGACTGCTCCCCTGAAGGAGTGGTGGAGACCACTCCCTGTTCCAGTCCATGTGGAAATACTGACTGTGAAGTAGCAAACCCCAAATTGCTGTCAGTTACACCCAGAGAGGAATTTAGGAATGTCGTTCAGACAAAAATCACAAGAATACACAGGCTGTCTAAATGACTGAGGACAAGCTTCATTGATTTTTCAGAGCTTGTAAGACAAAGCAGTATGTCTTTAAAAACCGGACTTAATCTCCTGCCAGGTTTGCTCAGAGGAGATGGGAATTCCTCAATAAGCCTCCGGGGCAGGCAGTGGGATGAAAACACACCAGTGGGATGGAAAGGAGGTTCTGGAGTTTGCAGCCATCACAGGTCTCGAGGCACAGCAATGTCAGTGGTGGTTCCATCTGGCACAACTTTGGGGTAAATTCTGCCTTTTTCTGACCAGAGAAGGTGCGGGTGTCTGCACAGAGATGTGTGCAATGAACTTGGGCAGGCAGTTACCATTGCAGAGGGACATAGGCTGGGGGGAAAGATAATCTGCCACCTGGCCTCTTTACACACCATGGATGTCCTTGCAGGGGATCCTGTGCAAGAACTTTTGTTGGGCACCTCCTGATTTCTTTCCAGGCATTTCCAGGGAAGGACGGGCAGTGGTTTTAGATAAGCCCTGCCCAAAATGACTGGAGCTTTACACCCCTTCTCCAGTCACCTCCTCCCTGCTATCCAGGTGTCCCTGGCTGCTCTGCACTGGAGGCAGCAGTGTGGTCTGGTGCCCAGCTTGGCACAGATGCTGGGAGAGCCTTGGCATGAAAGGGGGGTGAGGAGATCCGTGTAGGACCCACACTGCCACTGCCAGCAGCTCCTGGAAAACTTTCCAAGCTGTCTTCCCTGCCTCTCCATGGACACAGGGAGAGCTGTATCCACAGGTTTTGTGGCACCTCACTGCAGGGCATGTTTTTGGCTCCCATTAAGCAGCTGAGAGGCATAAAAAATAAGGTTAGAAAGGAGCAATAGCTGGAATATCAGAACAGAAAGTACTAGAGTGGGTCTGCCTGCTCAAGGAAACAGTGTGCTAACAGAAACAGTGTAGCAAAGGATGGGCTGTTTGAGATAAAACCATTGAATTGGCATATCTGCTGCTTCACAGAGATCTGTGTGTTCTTTAGCTGTGTTACTCCACCACAAAGCCTGTCTTGTGGCAGAGTTGTTGCTGCTGTGCCAGTCTGATGTAGCGAACTGGACTTGTGCTGGTAACTGCTGGGCACTAGCCCTGGCTTTGCCAGCTTTGCTATTTCAGCAGTTCTTCAGACCCATATGCATGTGCAGGGCACAAAAAGGTCATTTCCACCTTGGGGGCCCATGAAATTTGTCATGCAGCACACAGGTATGCTCAAAACTCTTAGATGCAACATAACTGCTGGACTGTAGCCACCAAGTAACTTCCATTTGGTCATGGAGAGAGCTGCAAAAACCCTTCAAATGTATCTAGACAAGGAACACAGTTTAAAGTTATTCTCGCCAAAGACTTCTACAGACTCACAGGTATGTATGTATTTATCAATCCAAAAAAACCTTCAAATAACGGTACATTGCACGGAGCTCATGTTCAGTTACACACAATGTTGCCTGCAGAGCAATTATTTTCCTGAGAATATTAATGCATAATACAAGCCACCATTCTTATTTTTAGGTGCATAATTTTGCTTTGGCCATTTTCAGAATGCGTGTTGTCTGGTATCACCTGCTTTATAAATTGATCTACCTCTCTCACTCTGCATTACTGACATATCCCCATTCTTTACTGCTCACCAATTTCTCTCAGCTGCAGGATAAACTTTACGTGTTCTCCCGGTCACTGATGATAGTGTATAGCAGCTTTTTGACAAGAGGGAAGGAGCTGTCATGCCAGTCTGTCAGGTCCCTGTTTATTAACTGCAGCAGCCAAAAGCCCACATCGCTGTAGAGAGGCTGCCTGGCCTTCCCAGCACTGTTACAGCAACAATACCCACTGTAACCCTTTTCTTCTCACCCACTTTAATTTCCCTGCAAAACATTGATAATGATGTCTTCAATTCCCAGTCACGTTCTCAGCAAAGTGATTATGCTTAAAAAAAAAAGGAATTGCAATTGTTTAAAGAGGGATTGATTTCAAAGAGTCCACACTTTTCTGAATTGCATCTGAAAAACAAAGAGAAAGAAACAAAATAGTGTGCAGCTAGTTAAGAAAGAGCTTTCAGACTTTATTTTGTTGGGAAATGTTGTAATGTTGCTAGTCATGGTTAGACAATAGGGGCATGACCTGAACATCCTAGAAAAATACCAGCTGCTCTGAAAGAAAAAAAAATTGCAAACATATGGTGAAACCAGTATCACTGAAGCATTTAACTTGACAAATTTCACGTAAGTTAATTCTAGTGGTAATGTAGTTTCTTCCGGGAACACTTATTTATTTGCACACTGTTTTTCTAAGTGAGTTACATCCAGGCTTTTTCACTAAGGTTCACTGTCTCTGGGGAATGTCATTCAATTTAATGTTGCTCAGAGTGGTCTCCAAACGTACTGCTCCAACTGTCTCCAACAGTTGTGTCTCTTCAACCCAGCCCTTCCTCTGCTATTGACTGCCTCACTTTCCAGACTACACCACAACCTTACTTACTTTCAGAAAGAACTTCCTCCACCCTTAAACATTTTTGTTTGTTTGTTTTACTGTTTTCTTCTCTGGGATATACTTATTTCCCTTAAATCAGCCTTCTACTTCATTTTCCAGGCAGATACCTTGAGTTGGTTTTGACATTGTCTGCCTTTCTCTCAACTCTGCCTGATGGGCTGTGAGTTGCTCTACCCAGACCTGTGCCAGCTGTTGCTCTCTTGAAATTTTGAACCATGTCCAAATCACCACATGACTTGACTATTGCAATTTTCATTTCTGGTTCTCCTAAATTTTTGCTGTCTTAGCGCTGATATTTCTGGGATGCTGCAGCCAGGCTCTTTGTAGTCCTTGAACAATGCTACTTCAGGATTGTCCATGACTGTTGGTGTATTGATTTGCCTAATATATAAAATCAGGTACATTTTTTAGGCTTTCATATTTTCTACTGCAGATTTGTGGCTATGTTGATGCAACCTGTACAAAATTAGTCACCAGCTACTTACTGTATTGGAAACTAAAAGCTGGATTTATGCTGCATTGTTAGAGGTGATACTGTTCCCTCCAGGTCTGGAGGACTTTGTATTACTCCGTTTCTTGTGGTCTGTCCTAGCTGAAGTTACTTTTATCCAACCTGCTCCATCAGCACAGGCAATTAATTCCCTTCTTCTGGGAACAAAGCCTGCCTCACAAACCAGTTTACTACTGTCCCTGCTTGTAAATTTCACATGGTCACCTGCATAAGAAACTGCTTTTTAAGTTTGATACATAGTTCTCTGCATATCTGCCCAGCATAGGGGTACATTTGCCCTCCTCTGTACAGGGACATATTGACTACCTTTTGATTTTCTGAAGTCAGTAATTGGCATGCTGAGTCCATCTACAACTTTGATATTTTTTCAGCTTGTCTCTTTTCAAAATTTCACTTTCAATATAAAAGGATATTTTATATTCCTTTATTGCCAAACACGTTAGTAAGTTACATAAAAATGAGACAGAAATTGGAGGACTATGGGTAAGAAAGATAGCACAGATCCGTAATTCTGCATGTAAATTAAAAAATATACCATTATAAGAGAAAGAGCAGAAGTATAGGAGGAGATGTTTCTTCATTGCAGTTTTTTATATTGGATAGTACAAAACTGGGGCGTAGAGAGAAAACACAAGAAATGTATGAGATGAATGGGTGACTGGGTGGGAGAGGCAAAGATGTGAGAAACAGTGATCCAGAGAAGGCTGGATGGTGACTTTAAATCTCTTTTGGCCTGAACAACACCTGTGCAGGTCTACATGTGATGGTGAAGAGAGGTGGCAGCCAGCCCCTGAGCTGGGGTGTGATGCTGGCACTGGGCTGTTATGGGCCTCTGGGGTTTCCAAATGAAAACAAGAAGTTTAGCCAGTGTCTACCATTAAGCCTCCCTTAATCTCAAACTATTTCTTTCAGCATATGGAGTGCATTAAAAGAGTATAGAACCATTCTCAGTGGAGGTTTACTGTGTATTATACAAAAATTGAATTGTTGTAATAGCAACTGCAGTTGACTACCACCTCTAAAGATGTGGCATAAATCTGAGTTTTAGTGCCCCATGTAGTAAACACTTAGTGGGTAACGTTGCACAGTCTGCACAATGTTATGGAGCAGAGCCTGTCTGCTAAAACAAACACGTTGCCACCAATCTACATTAGAAAATAGAAAGGCCACACCAATTTAGAAAAAATATGTATCAAACAAAGCAGACCATTATTAGACATAAATATCTAAGTTGTTGTGAGATGTCGTCTCAGCTACAGCAGCATCATAAAATGATCCCAATAGCCTATACAGCCATTTAGCTTTGTTTAAAAATACACATTCTTTTGACATGTATGGGAGTTGTATACTAGTACTCTAATTACCTTAAACCAGCAATTGCCATTAGTAATTCTCCTTTTCAAGGATTTAAAGATGCTCTGAGTAGTTCCTCTACTTTGTTCTTACTATAGCATTTTCCTGGTTGTTCAAGGCAGTTATTTAGAATTTAAATGTGCCTGGTGAATCTGCTATGTAAATGCAATTTATTGTATATAAATTATTAACCATGTCTAGAAAGAGGAGAAACAGGAAAAATAAAGACCCAGCATATGTGGTCATATCTTATGTAGCATCTAAGTATATATTTTTTTGTTTTTCCAAATTTCATGTCATTTTCCCACATAAAAAGAAGGACAAGATATCTTGATTCTTCTTGTATTCAGTCATATGCTTTTAACTTGTGATTGAGGCTAGAAAAATATGAATAAAATCAGCTTCTTTGAATTGACAAAAGATATATAGAGAAATACTTTTCTTAACAGTCCGATGAATGAAAAGATGAAATATCACTGAACCATAGAAAAAAATGTTGACACACCTTACAGTTTTTTTTTAATCCAACAACAACTAAAAATTAAATTAATGGAATAAAGAGGTAAAATAAATAAAAAATGTTGTGGGGAAGACCTGCTTTAATATAATGAAGAATCTTGACTTTCCATATCTGCAATATTAGAAACACTATATATTGCTTATATACGTGGTGATTCTGCAAGCTATGAAAACTGTGACTCCTCTGTTATTTTTAATCCATAAACTATAAAAATCAAGTCATTCTCATTTCACAGATGAGAAGTAGTATTCAGGAGTTCAGTATTTCAATACCTGAAGTTGTGACCCATTGGAAAAAAATGGGAGAACATTACAAGGGATGAGTTCATGAGGAGGTGCCTGAACGAATGAATGAACGAATGAATGAATGAATGAATTCAGAGCTCCCATGAACAAAGGAATCTTCCAAGTATAGACCTGAGTCATAGGTAGGAGGATCCAACCTACAAAGACAAAAGTGAACATCACAATTCTTTGCAATTATGACAGTGATTTGAGCCAATATTAGAAATAATAGAAAGCATTATAAGAAATAATCCTTACTACTGTAAGGGTGACACCATTCTGGAGCTGTACAATACATCACTACACACTGTGTTCTCGCATTCCAATACCTGTAGGAAGTTTCTGAGGATGCTCAATCTGAGCCAGCTTCTAGGAGCTTAAGTAGAGCTAAGCAAATCTGAGAAAAATTAGCCTTTGGAATTTTTTCTCTTCTAAGACATAATGTACATAAAAAATGCACAATAATATAAAATCCCCACCAAGCATGAGGAATGATGAATAGGAAGTTGAGTGCAGTGTTGTAGAAAAGCTGTGTCTGAACTTGTCAACTGAGTGTGCCCAGGATGGTACCTGCACCCAGAGGGCAGCTGACCCACCTCTACTAAATTCCCTCAGGTCTTGGGGTAAGGTGCCACACCTGATGGGTAGGAACCCAGGCTGTGCTAACTCCCAAAATGTGTCTAGCAATGGTTTGAGAGAGCAGGAGGTGGCACAGGCCAGCCTTGTGTTGGAGGCAACTCTGACAGCTCCAGTGCCTGGGAATGCTCCTTTGAACTGTTTAATTTGCTAGTATTGGTACAATGAGAGAGACAGTCCTAAAATTCCTAAAATAATAGCTGAGTATGTGTATGTATGAGAACTGTACCACAGTTGAAGTCTTACATTTGCATTGTCTTTCTAAATATGTCTGTTTAAATCCTGCAGTCATTCCCTTGAACCACAGTCCCCAAGAACCTGGTCCTGCAGATGGGGAGAGTGAATCTCTGGAGGGCTATTAAGTGAGCAAGTACTTGTGGGGAACAAAAAAGCAGGTGCCAGCAGGATTAATATCCAGGCATCTCTGCTCCTGCCCACAGCCTGCCTGCCTGGCACTGCCCCTGTGTGCCTGCCTTGGCTTACCTTGCTGCTGCTGCTCCCACTTTCCCCACAGTCCCAGGGCCTCTCTGAGCAGTGAGTTGCATCTCCCACCACCCAAGTTCTCTCTCCACTTGGCTCCTGCTCTCCTGAACTCCCAGTTACTCCTCTTTCACGAGCTGGTCACATCCTCTTTTTGCTGCAGACTGCTTTTCCCTCTGGCTCAGGCCCCTTCCGTTTGGGCAGCCAGTATCTTTTTCTCCTCCAGCATCATACTTCAGCTTTCCCAGGAAACTGGTTCCTCTCTTTCTCCTTCCTCTGGTCTTTGAGTAATCTCCACTTCAGCACCAAGCCCAGAACAACCATGAAGGACAAATCTGCCTTGGCTGGGTGTCCTGGAGGCTGTGAGTCATGCTGAGGGGACAGTGCCCTCCCTGTCATTGGAGCAGTTTGAGCAAGATCAGAGAAAAGTGAATTCTTGGAAACTGTGCTGTGAGAATAGAAGTCTCCACCCAAAAAGACCAAACTGCATTGTTCTTCCCAGAAATTAAAAAAACCAGCAAGAACTGGTGAGATTTATCACAGGCCTAAAAAAACACAGCTCAGAAGCAGGAACCATCCATTGTGTCAAAACATGGCAGCACCAGATTTGTCTCTTCTGCCATCAGAAATTTTAAGGCTGGTAAAACAACTGATTTCTCCAAGTATTGCATCCTGAAATGATAGAAACATTTAGGCAGCAACACTCAAACCAGACAGTCCCAGTAACCAATACTGCCTGAAACAAAAACCCAACATAGGAATAGCTTCGCTGTATAGACATGCACTAGAAGAAGCCAAAAAATAGGATATATTGAACTGCCAACCCCACTTTTCATACCAAACCATTCTCATAATGTAGGTAATATGGATTTCCAGAGCCAGCCCAGTGTGACACCGTGTGGCTCAACACTAACATTTGAAATGTTTCTGCAAATGATGGGTACTCACATGATAAAGTTATCTTGGCTTTTTTTTAGCTGATTCTCCCATATCAATACTGTCACATAGCCTAAAGCAATTGAAATGATTGACTAGCAAAATGTGCTAATAACGTTGATTATCTTCATTTATTTGCATATAATTCTTTGCTAATTTCTCTGCAGTAATTAGGACTGTGGCACATTGCTGACATGACTTTTTAAAATGAGAATGTGTTAAGTAATATTCAAACCTGTTTTGTGATTTCCAACTGATGTTTTCAATAAAGAAAAATCACCTTCAGGAAAGATATTTCTGAAATGAATATGTATTTCTAGATTTTAAGCAATCATTAGAGGGAGATTTTGCTATCAATGTAGATGTTAGAAATCCAGAAGACATTTCTCTTGAGGCTACAGCTCAGTCAAGATAGATCACTGTTGCCAGTCAGGTAGGAGTTGTTGCCTGGGAAATATGGAAATGACCCAATGTTCTGCACTCAAAGCCCCAAACTGGTTGGAAGAAAATACTGGCAGAAAGAAATGCACTCCTGTAGTATCCCAAAAATTATATTTCAGTTTGTCAATCCACCTGTGGCATTTAAGTAAATCTACTGAGGTTAATAAATTACTTACTAATTATGCATATTGCGTTTTGGTCAGCAATTCTTCCTACCATATCTTTGATCCTCTTTGGGGGCTACTTACAATCATGCTACTTATAAAAGTATTTAAATACTTTTTTTCTTCCTGTCACCACTTTAAATTGCATCTATACGGTGCATTACTGGGTACTAGGCACTGAAATATTTTATAGAGATAGCCTGGATGTTAGAGTCTATTCTTATCTCTTATTAACATCAGGTTAGCATACAATTCACAGCCTGGTTTTGTGTCTGTGTCCCTGCAAGACAAAAGAATAAAAGTCAATGACAAAAATCTGTGTCCTGAAAATCACGACTGGACAAATGTAAACTTTCCTGAGTGCTTTGCCAGACACATGACAATTTTAAATAGAAGAAAGTGAACAGGTGAAGAAACCATCAAAGTCAGCATTAATACTGCTGCCTAAACAGTTTAGCTGTCTTTGCTCCATTTCTTCCACAGCTATTGCTGACTGTGACTACAGATAAGTTGAACAAGGATGGAGGTCACCAAAACAAGAAATGCCTTAATAATTAAGGGCTCAGTACATTTCACAAATGCACCTTCTTCTGTATCTGCTGCCAAACAGCTGTGGATCTGTGATATCTTGTAAAAATAAATTAAGAAACCTGAAAGGCTCTGTTCATGATCTAAATGTGGAACTGGAGATGCAGAATGAGGATGAAACTACTAATTACTCTCTCCAGGCTCATACTTGCAATATAATCAAATCTGTCTACCGGGGCGATCAGCACTTAATCAATTGAAGTGTGATATAACCTTGCACTTCATGCTAACATGAAGCTAGAATTAAAAAAAGCCCTGTCATTGTTACAAGCATATTTTCAAGGCAGAGAATTAGCAGGCTTTGCTCTCCAAAATAAGCCTTTCAACATTTAATTACCTATAGTAGGCTGCACACGTTTGTTAATGTCTGTGCAGAGCTAGCAGCTGAGCCTGCTGATGCCAGCAAGCCCTTCCTCTGCTGCCCCGAGAATGGTTTGCTATAGGAATGCCTTGTTCCAGCATGCTTCTCGGTTGGTAAAATGGTAAGTGCTCTCCTTGTTTTAATGCAAGATGACTTATTAAGTAAAGAGGTGAAGCATTTTGCATTTTCCACATTGTCATATCTTATAGCTGAAGAAAATGTTAATCATGGAAAGGTTGTAGTTGTTTGGGTTTTTTTTTGTTTTTGTGGCTTTTTTTTTTTTTTTTGTTTGGTTTTGGTTTTATTTTGGTTTTGTTTTGCTTTGTTTGTTACTTTTCCCCCTTTTTAACTGAGACTATTCTTATAGCTGAAAACCTCTGTATAACATCAGCAGTCACTTAAATGCTGTGTTTGGACAGTTAGCAAAATTTTGTGGATATGTATTTAAATCTCAGAGGAGCTTCTCTGCCTGCCACATCAGTAGCTGGCAGCTCAAGAAGCAGGTTTTCCACAAAGATTCACTTGTCCTTTAATTGAGGGAAAGTGAAATAACATCTGTCTGGTTTTCTTTATGACTTCTACTTCTGAATTAAACAGGGAAATACAAGGACATGACAAAGAGAAAGATCTCAGCTTTCTGAATCTGTAACACTTTGGCTAGGCAATAGAGTGAAGATTCTCTGTCAGCTCTTGTTTATTCAGATATGCTTTTGCTGCCCTCACAACAGGTTTTCCTACTCAATGTCCATTTCTGGGCACAGAGAGCAACACTGTGGAAAGGGACCTGGGAGTCCGGGTTGGTGGAAAGTTGAACATGAGCCAGCAGTGCCCTGGCAGCCAGGAGAGCCATCCCCATGTCCTGGGGTGCATCAGGCACAGCATCACCAGCCAGGCAAGGGAGGGGATTGTCCCGCTCTGCTCTGCACTGGGGCAGCCTCACCTCAAGTGCTGGGGGCAGTTCTGGGTGCCACAATATAAGAAATATATTAAACCATTAAAGAGCATCCAAAGGAGGACCATGAGCATAGTGAAGGATCTGGAGGGGAAGCTGTATGGGGAGTGGCTGAGGTGACTTGGTCTGTTCAGTCTGGAGAAGAGCAGACTGAGGGGAGATGTCATTGTGGTCTCAACATCCTCACAAGGAAAAGCAGAGGGGCAGGCACTGATCCCTTCACTCTCGTGACCAGTGACAGGACTCAAGGGAATGTCCTGAAGTTGTGTCAGAGGAGGTTTAGGTTGGATATCAGGAAAAGGTTTTTCACCCAGAGGCTAGTTGATCACCAGAACAGGCTCCTCAGGGAAGTTGTCACAGCATCAAGCCTGACAGAGTTCATAAAAGGTTTGGACACTCTCAGGCAAATGGTGTGATTCTTGGGATTGTCCTGCACAGGGCCAGGAGTTGGAACCGATGATCCTGATGGGTCCCTTCCAACTCAGCGTATTCTATGGTTCAATGATTCTATGATTCTATGTTTCTTTCCAATCAGCATTTGAGATAGTTGAAATACTGACACAAACCATTTTGGTTTTGTCTGTTATTCGATTTTTAAAAACTGTATAACTCCCAAACTTTGATTGGCAATGCTAAAACAAAGAAAAATATTTTTCATAACAATGCTCTGTTTTGAAATTTCTAAAACAAAGCTCAAGGATTGTGCTCTCCCTAAAGAGAATGATAACATGGCTGTTTTGCTTAAAGACTGAAAGAGAGATCAGTCTGAGGCTCCAGGAGTTTTCCAGTAGGCCTCCTGGCCTGATGCTCACCAGATCCCATTGCTCAAGACAACTGAGGTGCCAACAGCTTGTTTCCCTCTCCTGGGTGCTTGACTTTTCTCCATTTTGTCTCCAGACATCATCCACCCTGGACATGACTCTTGTCTCGACAAACTCTGGAGAATAACTTACTTGCATGTTATTTGCATTTCATCACTCTTAAGGTTTGTTTAATACTCATTTGTGTTGATTGTGTAATATTACATCTTTGGTTATACACCTTGGGTTTTGGCGACAGGAGACAGGAGTTAGTCTGGCAGTGTCATGGTGGAGAAATGAGTGCTCTGGCAGGGGGAGCAGCTCGGATTGAGCTGGCTGTGCCATGTGGAAGGCAAACACACTGGATGAGTTCTCATCTGCTGCCCAGGGTGGGCAGCAGCTGTGCAAAGCTGGAGCACAAGCCCTTGTTCTTCTGCTGTACCTTGCTCTGCTCTGCAGGAGTGTGCATCACTGCATATAATGCAAGTGGGAGCATTTGGCCTAATGACTGTTTCTGCTGAAAACAAAATCTGTCAAGTGGAAAAGGCAAAACACTGTGCTGAAAAACCTTCACATTTTCTGCGTCTGTTTATTGTGAAGTCTGCCTTAAAAAGAAAGGAATCAAAGACTAAACCAGGTTAGAAAAGAGCTTTGAGATCATCGAGTCCAACCTGTGACCTAACATTACCTTATCAGCTAAACCATGGCCTCATTAAGTCTTTTTTTAAACACCTCCAGGGACAGTGACTCAACCACCTCCCTGGGCAGCCCATTCCAATGCCAAACCACTCTTTCTGTGAAGAATTTTTTTCTAATATCTAGCCTAAACTTCCCCTGGTGCAGCTTGAGGCTGTGTCCTCTTGTCCTGTCACTGGTCACCTGGGAGAAGAGGCCGACCCCTTCCTGGCTACAACCACCTTTCTGGTAGTCGTAGAGAGTGATAGGGAAGGCCAACTTTACGCCACTGCAGAAATGAACAAAGTACATTTCTGCTTTCTATGTTCAGCACAGCCTGTGCTCTCAGAAAAATATTCTATCAGTAGGCAAAATATGAGCACAAAGACATGATAACTTTGCTCATTCCTATTTTGTCCTATCACCTTCTGTCAATATTCAGACAACTGAAACAACCTTTGTAATTAAAAAAAAAGCAAAACAAACTCCAAAACAATTTCCTGTGTACTTCCTTCCATGGAACTGGAGGACATTAGAGGAGGTCAGCTGTATCCTTGATTTTCTTTTTTTTTTGTCAGCAAAATAAGAACATCAGAATTATAAAAATGTCCAAACTCAATCAAGTGTTCATTAGCATTCTGTGGAGTCACTTCAATTAAAGAAAACTCTTATTTTGTCTGCATCACTAGGGAAATGCAGACTAAAATTGGAATGTAAATGTGGTTGAATTTTAGAATGATTTAATGTGACAATCTTCCTATTTGCAAATGGCCCAGCAAAGGGTCACAGTTTAACATCAATTCATAGAATAGAATGCAAGTTCAAAAACATGTCAGAACAATTTGCAGGATGTTTTTCAATTATCTGGCAAAGAACACACGGAG
Source organism: Ifrita kowaldi (assembly GCA_013398055.1). Taxonomy (NCBI): domain Eukaryota; kingdom Metazoa; phylum Chordata; class Aves; order Passeriformes; family Cinclosomatidae; genus Ifrita; species Ifrita kowaldi. Next base: position 1,419,556 of record VZRS01000476.1, on the reverse strand, counting down.
ATTTCTTACATTATTGCATTTTTCCTTGAGACTTTATATGCTGCCAGTTTTGAGCCACGAGTTGTTTGTGTTCTTAAATTTCTGTTTGGGAAGTTTGCTAAGATGCTAGCAAGAAGCTCTAGCAAAGTTTCCCTTCATTTCCAAATCACTTCAATGTCTTTTCCCACTGATGGGATAAATGGGCTGAGCATTTTCAGCTGCATCTCAGGTAAAACCAACCAAAATCAAGCCCTTAAGGCTCTGATTTTTGGAGTGTTTAACACTAACTGTGGCTGAAGGTAATTGGGGCTGCTGGGGCACTTAACCCTGAAAACTTGAAACAATGCTGTCTTTGTGATGAGGGTGGTCCTTGGATTGTCAACCTTGCCTGGAGATGTGAGGTAGGATGACTTTGCACATACTGCTTAAAGTAGAACTATGTTTTAAATTCTGTCTGCAATCTCGTTGATCACAATTTAATGAGCTGTTCCTCTCCCCTGTGCAATTAAGCTTAGGGAAGCACTCTAGATATTCTGTAAGTAGGTACAGTAAATACCCAGTAAATAGGTACAGAGGTTCTGCCCAGCCTGAGGAGTTACCCTTCAGGGGGTTGGGTGGTGGGGAGGTGCCCTCTGCCCCGGAGGGGAAGCAGCCTGGTTGCTGTTCCCTCCTTGCTGGGGATGTGTGTGCACACAGGTGCATGTGCCAGGCACTTGTGTGGGCTGGGGTCCTGATCTTGTGGCATTGAACACTCCCAGCCAGTCCCCACTTTTTCCACTGGCATGAAGAGCAATGGCTGCTCCATCACACACTGTGCAGGAAAGCAAAGCAAACCCAGGCACATTTTGTAGCTCTTAATTTCTTTGGTGGGGAAGTGGTATTCCCATGTGCGTCTCGGTCATGCCTGTTACTATGAAAATGCTATAAAATCCCCGACCTGTTCTCAGCCTCTCTGTACCTCTGCCATTGATGTGCCCATTTACAAACCCCTTGGCTGTTCCTCCCAGCTGGGACTCCAGAAAAGAACCAGGACTCTCTGGCATCAATGCCACAAAATAATTCCAGCCAGTATTACTGAATTCAGTAGAAGCAGAGCAAGGTTTGAACTCTGAGCTCTGTAACTGGCACTCTGTGGTTACTACAAAGTGATAAACGAAAACTTAAGCTACCCTCTTGATAACTGATGTAGTTAAAATTGAATTGTTCAGGTTGGAAAAGACCTTCAGGATCATCAAGTAAGTGTCACCTTTAACCTAGCACCACCACCATGTCCACCACTGAACTATGTCTTCAATGAATGACATGAACTCCATGTACACCTCAATCAGTATGCCAGGGTCAACACAACTGGCCATCTCCAGCAGCCATGAAGACTTGAAGACATGCTACAGTTAGACCTTCTGTTGAAGCAGTTCTCCTGTGTCAATTTGTTCACTTACTTCTTTCACAACTGATCTTTCAGCTTTCAAGTGTGAAACTATAAAGTGCCACTGAAAAAATACCATCACTGTCATAGTCCAGCAGGGTTCTGTGCTCACTATCTGTCAGTGTGGCCCACGCCAAATAGGTGTACTGTACTAGACTAAAAAATGGAAGTATTTTATTAACTGTGAATTTTAAAAGCTGGAGTGTATTTACTGAGCACATGAGAAAGTCTAATCCTGTACAGCCAAAATATTAATTCAATACATTATCTTCTCTCTGATAGCAGTCATCTGTTGATGCATTGAGAGGAGTACAAAGCCAGGGAAGCCATAAACCCTTCCCCAGCATAATATCTCAACTTCTGATGACCCATGGCTCCTGGGCTACACATTTTTTTCTCCATATTAAATAGATCTGGATTGATTTTTTACTTATCCTCTTTTGACTCATCACTCTGTGAAGCCTGGGAAATTCTGGTGAAAGCCTATGGAAAGACTTTTTGCAGCTGACTGTGAGCTTTATTTCTTTTCTTTGTTTTGAGTTTGCCGTCTTTTGTCTTTCTTTGATACTTTCTGATTCTTGCCCTAGAAAAGCCAGTGAAAAAAGATCCTTTTTTATGTTCGCCATACACTTGTGATTTCATAGACCTTTCTTACAGCCTTGTTGTCACCTCTTTTCAGACTGAAAAAGCCTGATCTATGTAATCACTTCAGATGCTGAAGCCATCTGATACCTTTGTCATCCTAACTCTGCTGTACACTATGGAAATGGGTGGACCAGAACTGCCCACAGTATTCAAGGTGTGGTAGCCCCACATCTATGCAGCATGGGGTGATGTTCTCTCTCTCCCTTCTCTTTTCCTTTCTTAATAATTCCTCACATTCAATTTACTTTTTTTTTTTATCACTCCTGAACATTAAGCTGACACTTTCATAGACTGTCTATTATATTTCCAAGATCTTATTCCTGAATGCTAATTTAAAGACTGTCATCACGTATATAAAGTTAGGATTGTTTTTCTTGTGCATGCTACTTTACATTTATCTACTTTGAATTTCATTGCCACTTAATCATTCAGTCAGTTTGTTTCCTGCAGTTCTCTCTCTCTCTTTTTTTCTTTTTCTGCACAAGCCAAATTCTTATCAACAGAAAACATAGCCCTCTTACTATTCACCTCCTTTTCCAGGTAATTCAGAAGTGTGTTGAACAGGGCAGACTTATCATATACCCCAGTAAGACTACTGGTACCTCCTCTGCATTGAGAAAATTGGTTGTTTATTCCTACTCTTCATTTTCTAGACCTTAACTCTTTACCTATCCCTCAAAGGAGTTCCTTTCCTATACTGTAGTTGGAAGAGTTTTTGGTGAAGGACATTGTCAAGTACTTTTCAGGAATTCCAGAGATTAAATCCTAATGAGTATGTGCAGGATAGGGTGGGAATTGCTTGTTCACTGTCTCTTCTTGTACCTGAAGTGGGGGACATTGAAGGATGCTTCTATAAGGCATATTTAGAAATTTTTTTAAAAAAGGAAAATGATTCTTCATGCAATATGTAGTTAGGTTTCAAAGTTCATTGCCACACACAAGTGTGGATAGTATTTGGTATTTGTAGATTCTGGGGACAGACTGGTCTAGTTCACAGAGCACAAACCCATTGAAGGTTACTAAAGGTATAGAAATAAAAGCTGCCTGAAGAGCTCATGGAAGTTAAAATGATTGGAAGCCCTAGAAGTACTCATCAGGAACATCTTGTACATCTGCCCTGGTTGTCTTCTCTTTCCTAGGCATTCACTTTTGGAGACAGCCCAGCCATTCCTCTGCCTTTTTGTGCCCACATATCTAACCGGGTCTATTATTGGATGCCTTCAGAGAATTCTGTCTGGTTAGAAAGACATGACTCCCCTCTTTGAAAGCTCCTTCCCCAGGCTGCACTCTCCCAATATCCTCTGAATTAGGTCCTACCCATGCTCCTGATACAGTTGTCAAACTAGGAGGTGCTACAGCTCTCCAGATACACCTTGCAAATGTTAAAAATTTGTCATCACTTTTGCCATCCTCCATACCTGCAGTGCAATGACAGCTCTAATGCCTTGCAGCTTCCTTTAGTAGGTCAGACTTTAAATCATCTGGACCTGACAATTTTTTACCTTAATTTTGACAATTTCTTTTATGGATTCTTCTAATGAACTCACTCTGAAATATCTCCTTTGACATATCCCCCTCTGATGCATGAAGAAAGGTTCCAGCCCAGATATTTCCCCAAACTCCTTCAAGGCTGTAAAAAATAATTTAATTTTCCTCCTCTGCTTTATCTTCTCTGAAAGTTCCTTTTGTACTTTGATCAATTAATGGGCCTACAAACTCTAGAGCTTCCTGCTCCTGATGTGTTTGAAGAAATGATTAATTATGAGGTTTTTACGCCCTCTGAAAACTGTTCTTCAAACTCTTTTTTACTGGCCTGAAATGAGGAAAAGGGAACTTTGCTGAAGGCATTCATTCTGATCTCTTTTTTTTTTTTTTATTTGTACTTCAGCAAAGAAAGGAAAATCCTTATTGATTTTCATAATCCTGAAAATATATGGATTTGCAACTGAACATATATCTGCACCAAATTTGTTACTCTTTTGGTCCGACATACATATCTACAAGAACAGTTATACAGCATAACCTGATTTTTTTTCTGTAAAAATATTTTTACATTTTCTCAGACACATTATTTTATGCTAAATAACTAGATGCCTTTTTCTTTATAAGTGTGCCAAGTTGCTTCTGTAAAATGCACAAAAGTAGTATTTTAGACTTCTCTTTCTTTAGCTAGATGAAACCACTTGGATGCCTTTCCTCTCACCTGCTTACATCTGACTTGTATCTCACCTATGCTTATGGCAGTTGGTTGCTCCACTGTGCTTCCACAGACCCCTTTGCACCCCCATATTGGCTTCTGGCTGATATTTGCTGTTTAACTTTCTGTACTTCTGGTTTGGTACTTGCCCAGTCCCCAGTCCCCAGTCAGTTTGACTACTCCTGGTCATTAGTATCTCCTTTGTTTGTTTAAGTATTTCTATGTTGGTAACTTGGCTACTCTGCTCAACCTCTGGTATAGAGGCTGTTGTGAATTAAAATAATCTCCTGGCTCTTGTTCTGTTCTAGGGGTGTGTTGTGGTTGGGCATGCTTCTATTCTGCCTGCTGATGGCAAAAATCCTCTGTTGTTTTGTAGCTTCATCTTTGTACATGTTGGTAGAAAGCTTCTATATTGCTCTCTACCCTACTGGAATTGTTCATATTCCTAGAAATCTTCCCTGTTCACACCTTTATTTCTGCTACTTTCTGGTTGTTCACAATGTAAGTAAATTTCCCAGAATTTCCTATTTGCTTTTGGATATTCACAATCATTCAAATTTTGCTGAAGTTGGTCTTGTTGAAACACGTTATCTACCCTGTTACTCGTGGCTTTGGAGGTTTATCTGTATGTGCACAGAAACTGGGAGGAGGGTTAAGTCAGTAGCAAAATATGGCTCTTCATGTTTCAGAGGAGGAACTTCACATTTCAGTCCTAGGAACTTCAATGTGTCCCTTTCCCAGGTCTGTCTCATGGGTCTGTTCATGGGCAGCCTGAAAAGTTGAGGCAATAGCAAAGAAAATTGTACTTTTTAGTCCTGTTGTGCTCCTTTTTTTACTCATGATTTTTCCTGATTGACAGCATCTGCCTTCTCACTAGAAGATTATTACTCTTCCCTAATTCTATCTATCTTTTGAGGTCACTGTATTCCATGAAATTCTCTTTCTTAAATGAGTATTATTAGAGATGATATGCACATCTAGACTGTTTAATGACATAAATTTTTGTCAAGTATAAGATTTTTCTTCTCTGAAACCTGCTTGTTCTTAGCTACTTGCCTGTGTCTGATTTCATTTGTGATAATATCACTCATTAACATTTTCTGACACTGACACTAATAATACTCTATTTCTCATCTTTCAAATTGCCATTCTTTTAGTGGTTTGACAGTAAAACAATCTGTAACATTAGCAGAAGTAAGGCATCTACCCTTTTGGGCACTTCTAAAATTTTCTATAGTTTTAGTTGACTAAACGGCCTTACCTTTCTAGAATTAGTCAATTCCATCTCCTTCTACCTTATTTTATTTACCTCATTAGGAGAAAAAAATCGATAATTTTTTTTTTAAAAAGCAAACAATGAAGTATAATTTAAATATTTAACCTTCTTTGAAATTGTGTATTTGCAATTAAAAAAAAACAAACTCAAAGTGTATTGGAACCTGAGCTTGGATCTGAGTGTCAGAATGAGATTTATAACTCCTTCATAGCCACTGGCCATTGGGATTCTGCTGAACTTTGAGGTTCTTGAGTCAAAACATTTCTAAAAATAAATTTGGAGAAGTTTAGAAGTGTGCTTTGAAAGGTGTGACAACAGAACACTCTGAAGAAGGACTAAATATACTGCCTTTACTCCCTTTTACTGCCCTTAGATGTGCTAAGCAGAGCTAGGCAGACCTGTGCTTCAATGAAATGTCAGGGGGAGACACTGCCTGTACAACATTTAAAACGTGGTTCTTTATGGTCTGAGAATCTCTGCTGATGGCCTCTTAAGGATGAGCATGTTTGCTCCTTGGCCTTTGTGGCTCTGGCTATGGAGGCATATTTTTGCTTTGCTCAGTTGGTAAACCTAGCAATGTCTATGCCTGGAAGTAAAAAAAAAAACCCACAGTAAACAAAATCTGTTTGAAGGAACTAACTTTAGTACTTGTTCATTGAGTGTTGATTCAAAACCAAACCAACCTGCTATAAAACACAGTCCCCACCTCTGCGAGGCAGACAAGAGTTTCAAGGTTTGCTGCTTATCTGAAGCATAAGACACACCACTGCTCTCTGTCTCTCCAAGCGACGCAGCCCACTTTCACCCTGCCTTGCTGTCCAGCCCCTCTTTTACTGCCCCTTTCCCCTTTGGAAATACTTGGCTGGCTGCTGGAGCGCCAGCTGTCAGAGTGGCTTGGTCTCAGCTGGGAGACATCTCCTCCCTCTGAGCCCTGCTCACCATAATGTTTTCTGACAGGGGGAAGCTGGTTGTGGCTCCCTCGACCCTTGCCCACACCTCTCTGCTCAGCTGCTCAGAGCATCCTGCCCAGTTATTTTCAGATGATAAAAGTTAGCTAATTCGTACAGCAGGGTCATTCTTGCACTGCGGATGAGCTTTCTTTTATTGCTTTGTTCTTCAGCATGTGTGAGGTGTCCCTGGAAGGACTGGGGTCCCATTAATCTGGTATCTGTACAAATCTTTAATGAGATGCTGTTCCCTGCTACACAGCTTGCAATCTACAAATGTCTTACGACATATGATGAAACCCAATCTACAGAAGAGAAGCAAAGGGATTTAATTGAATGTCATATATGTCATATCCGCAAAAGCCAAAGGGCAAAATCCTGGCCTCACAGAGGTCACTGGCCAAGATCCCATTGGTTTTAGTGGTGCCAGGCTTTCAACAAGAGTCTTTGCAGCACAAGTATTTCTATTCTGCTCACGTTGACCTACTTCAGGTCAAAATTCCCTTTAGCAGTGCTCACTAAGCCATAGGGCTTGCTGGTAAACCTTAACATGTTTAGCCAATGCAAGCTGACAAGGGCATGACATCATTAGCCAAGTTTCACATCCCACTGACCTTGCCATCATGACTTAATCCTCTGGGGTCTGTCATCCCTAATGGTTTGGTTTGACAGTGCTTTACAGCACTTGTTGTGTACTCACCTACTACAGTCTGTTAAGAAAACATGGATATGCAGAAGCTGCGGTATCTCTCTGATGGCATATGAATTATAGCAAAGATTGACTACTTTATGTCTTCTGTTGAACTAGCATATTGACAGCTCTGTCTTGTTTTCTAATATCTGAGTTATGGATTTCCCAAGTCTGATATTATGTGAATTGTGTCACACAGAAATTACCACATTTTGAGAAAACTTGATATTTCTACTGAGAGGGTGATTTATTTTGATTTCACATCTATCATGTTTGTCTTTCAAAATTTCATACCATTTTACAGGCATCATTACCCTGATTTATTTTAGAGAGTGAAAACCAAAGTTGCACGCTGACAGGTCTGACCAGAAACCATTGTTTCACTGATTAGGTCTCTCTGTGCTAGCAGAAGGAAGAGTGAGTGCCACATCTCCAGTAGGGAGTTGAAGTATGGCAGGACTGTTCTGCAGACCAAGCACACAAGCAACTCACCTTCTGCTAGGAAACACAGAAGCAAGTACCATAAATTCCAGAGCATCATGTGTACTCTTCTCTACGTCCCATAGAAAAAAACCAAAACAACAAAACCAAAACCAAAACAACCAAAACAACCTTTCCCCCCAAGCACCCCCAAACAACTAGAAAAGAGAAGAATCAACACCACCTAAGATAAATTATTTGGGCAGTTGGGGGAAAAGAGGGACCATATGGACCTATACCTCAGGCACTCCTATTGGAAACATCTTTCCACATTCCAAGTAATCTCTAGTCCTGCCTAGCAAGCTGCATCCTGGGGAGGAGAGTGAGCATTTTACTGCATAAAAGATGAACTAAGCTTTACAGCTCTTTTTGTAAACTCCTTACATTACTTTCCTTAAAAAACTGTCTATGTGGGGCAGTTGTTGCAGAATAAATGCAGAGGGTGAATTTAAAGTGCAACGACCAGTCTGTACTCATTCCCAGTGTGGGTTAAACTAAACACACAGGGACAATTTCACTATGGATTAAGAATGTCCTCCTGAAGAGTTAGTATGCAATAACTATTCCAAGCTATTTCCCCAGGTAGACAAGCCTAAACAGCTGATAAATAGGTCTATTCCTTTTCCTCTTAACCAATTAAGTACTTATTTTAGAAGGATAAAATGAATTATCTCATAATTATTTCACTGCAATATGTCTTAGTGCGTTAATGTCAGAAAAAATGAACTACTGTCCACAGATTGGAAAGAAAGGTATTAATGTTTTGCATGTACAAGCAAAGAGATGTCTCTTGACCTTATTTTATTTTGGGTAAAGATTATGATGTATTGTTGTTTTTGCAACATTTCACATTTATTTCACAAAATAAATCACATAATGGACTGTCATAATAGCCCCAGTAGCGTGACAGGAAAAAAGAATTGGTAGAGTTACACTTCAGTGCACAGTGAAATAGCCAACAATTTGTTAAATATCCCATGAGTGGATTAAATAGGCATATGATCAGTTATGTGGCTGCCAAGCCACAGCAGGAGCCAATTAGAATTCACCAAAAATAATTTAGATGAAAACTGATGAATCTATCAAAACCTAATTAAATTTATGGAAAAAAGGAAACATCTTGTTGACAGATTATATAACCAACAAGTTTCTCTGTAAACAGTCACCAAAGGATGGCCACTGAAAGTAGAGCTGCATTATTTGATCTTGTTTGAAGAGCGTTGAGTTTTTTGACATGTAATATTCTTCCTATTTAAGTTTCAGGTAAATCAGTCACATAGAAAGTGAGTCAGCTGGCTTTACATGAAGTAGCACAAAGTCATTCAGCAAATTGTAACTGTTGTTAATTATTTCATGGCCTGTCTTACGTGAAACACGTAAGAGTCTGTGGAGGGGGAGGGATTTGAATGAAGAAGAAAGATGCTGTGGAGAGGGAGCTCTTTCAAGGATCTGATTTTATATAATGACCTAGAAAATACACTGATAAATACAACTATTAGAGCTTGAGGTCTTTAGTATTGAGTTATTTTCTAGGGTATAATGCTGGGGTAGAGCATTGTTTTTATTGAAATGCTGGGTGTTAGGCCACCAAATGGTGAAGCAAGTCTGTGTGAGAATGAGCACTGAGATACCAGCAACAAAACCCGGAAGGCAGAAAGGCAAGACACCTCTAAATCAGAGCTTTCAGCTGCAGTAAATAGATAAGCTGTCTTTAGAACCAAAAAGACAGGGACTTGGATGGTTATTCTCATTGAAATCCTGCAAAGAATTAGCCAGAAACAGGGCTGCTGATCATCTTACTCCAGCAATGTCAGAATAGATATTTCTAAAACGTACCTTACACTCCAGTTGTTTCTCAGATATCTGCACTGTTCATTCTCCCATGAAACTGTTGTACATTGTGAACTATAACCTGAGTTTTCTTTTCACAGAAATTCAGTTTTCCCAGTGCACCAATGCTTTTGTGCTGGATGTGTTTTGTATGACTAATCAATACAACAAAGACATAGCTGAGTGTTATTCAAGACAGAGATTTTTTCCCCCCTATGCTATTCAGAAATTGAGCTTTCAGCTGCCAACAGAAGAAAGGTGATATGTGTTTCTCCTCTGTGCCTGTGCTTTTTTGGTGGCCACATGGGTGAATGCTAGGCCAATGTCTGATTCATCTCTCTTGAAACTGGGAAGTTAGCAACGACTTTCCTTTTCCCTTTTCCCCAAATTGAAGGCAAGTCCAATCCTTTAAACATAGTTAATAACATTCTTCCAACTTGAAGAGTCTGAATATTTACAGAGTAGGTATCTATGAAAGTCAAAATGCAGAAGAGTATATGTTCTGTCATCACTGCATGAATGTTAACGTTAGCCAGACACTTGCATTACATAAAGATGTCTGAATTACCTTGTATAAAATATTCTTACAGTCTAAGGAGACATTTTAAAGTGAACATGTCTTAATGCATAGATCCATAATAAGCAGAGGTGTTTGCTTTCTCTGGGAAAAAGGGTAGTCACACATGCCTCATTTTCTGATTTTTCTCGCTCCTAGAATTAAAGCTATCCTTTCAAATGAGGCAAAAATAAAATTGGACTGCAAAATATGAAGTGATTTAAATTCTTGAATTAACTTTAATTAAACTAAAGATAGCCTAAAATGGAGGAAAATGGGGGACCAAAGGGGGAAAAATAGAAAATTGCAAATGAGAATGAGGATGACTTATTCAATCAACTGTTATACTCCCTCTAAGAGATGCCTTCTTGAGAGTTTGGGATTTTTTGGGGGGAGTGGGGTGAGGTTTTTTTGGGGGTTGGGTGTTTTTGCTTTTGGAGGTTTTTGGTGGT
>VZRS01000476.1:1396217-1409042 GCA_013398055.1 Ifrita kowaldi | reverse complement strand
TTTTTTTTTTTGTTTTTTTTGTTTTGTTTTGGAGGTGGGAGGTGTTGGCTCATTTTGAGGGAGGAAGAGAGACAAAAGGCAGGAGAAGCACCTCACAGGGCCGTGAAAAGGGACAAAGAGATGCTGTGCTTTACTTGCTCTTGGTTGTTTCTGTGGTGCTCTGCGGGGAAGAGGAGACTTTTGGCATATCCACCCCAGGCAGCACAACATGTGTCAGCACTGGGGCTGCAAAAATGGTGTACAGAGTCATACAAATAGATGACACACTATGCAACTTCTCACCATGCCTAAATAGCCATGAGTGAGCTTCCTGTGGAAAACACCCAGCAGACAAGCTGTGAACATGTAACATTTTCTCAGCACTTAACAAGGCATCACCTTGGAGCTAAAGAGGATTGCTACCCTTTTCCTCCTTGTTCAGACCAGTCCCCAGCCATAAATAAGCCCCTTACACTGCTGCAATGTGCTGCAATGAGCACTTAGAGGACCAAGAAAAATAAGCTTCTGCTCAGGACACAACAAAATGCAGGAGCACAATCTTTCACTAGGAATTTCCCACTGGTGGCTTTAGAGATCCTCTAAAAAACGTGCTGTTTGCTCCTGTACCTGAGACTCCAAATTCCTCTTGAACAATCGTAGAGTCTGCCCTGCTCTGCTCAGATGTAAAGGAAAGACTACTCCTCTGTAAGAAGGAATTAGATAAAGATTTGTTGTGATTATTTTAAGCCCCAAACCAATTTGCTAAAACTTGTATTCCTTGATGTATTTTGAATTACTGAATATATGAAAGAGAAATTACAGACATTTGCATTATCGCAACTGGATCTTAACATATTTTTTTCACATAAAAGTCACATGACAGGTTGGACATTAGGAGGAAATTCCTTCACAGAAAGGCTGATTAAGTGGTGGAATGGGCTGACCAGGGAGGTGGCTGAGTCAATTTCCCTGGAGGCCTTTAAGGAAAGACTGAACATGGCATGGTCCAGTTGACATCGTGGTGTTCAGTAAGAGGTTGGACTCGATGATTTCAGAGGTCTTTTCCAACCTGTGGATTGATTCTGTGATTCTGTAAATATGAAGTTCTATGACACTACTAGAAATATGCCCTTTCCATATCCAAGGGTTAAATTTCACGCTTTGCTCCTGAAGAATGCAGCTCAGGAGGAATGTAAGAAAACTCTTTAGACTCCTTTAAAACACATATCACCTTTTCCTGCTGGGGCTGGTGCAGGCCGGTGAATAAGGGCTAAGCAGCAACTGAAATACGTGCATGTCTTGTGGTAGATTTCATATAAGGTGGTACCAATGTGTCTCACATTTATCTCTCACCAAAATTTTTTGTTTGTTCTGGAAGACCTTTTTAATGTATCCCTCCTATTTGTTGTAAGCAGAATGGGTCTCAAAACAGCACCACTGCACTCTAATAATATGCATCAGTTTCTTATTAAAAGAAGCTTATAGCTTCGTTATCTATTTGCAGAAGTAAACAGAAACAGCTTGGTGTATGCACTAGCCTTAATGCAGAAAATTTTAGAAGTCTCCTTGATAAAGGCACTACATGGTAAGGTATAAGAATGCATTAAAGAGCATCTTTAAATAAGATGGAAAGTGTTCATTTTTTAAAATCACTGGATATACTCCTGATAGGGAGCTTGATTTATACCAAATACCATCAATAAAAATGTAGTCATTGACTTCATTAGAAGGATGCTCAAACTAATTATTTGCCACTGGTTTTACATCTACAATTAATTTTGAACTTAATTTTCAGAGGTACTAAGCGCACTCCCATAACCCATTGATTTCAAGTAATGTTTTGGGCACTTCAAAAAATGAGGCTGCCTTATCTACAAATTCAGTCAAATTGTTAATCCACATTGGAATTAATGGACTAAGCTAACAGAATCTGCAAATAAATTGGAAGCACTGAATTAGTGCGTCTCCTGATGGTTCTGGAGAGCAGCCTTATCTAACCAGCCCAATCCATTTTTTCACCTGCTCTGACAACAGGCTGCCAGGCGTGGGCTGCTCTGCATAGCAGCAGCCTTCTGCTAGGGCACTTTATGTCACACAAAAATATATTCAGTGCTTGAAATGAGCCTATTATTAATAAACACCAACACATCTCAGGGGTGCTATTCATCTTAGCACCATCCTCGTAAAATCTTTTTTATTGTTTGTGTGATACATTCTCAAGATATTAACATTTTTATGTGGCTGGAAAGAGAAGAAAATCCCCTAATTTCACTCTCTGAACTCAAATCCAAAAGTGGCCAGTGCAGAAACTGTATAAAATTGGATAATCTGTTTACAGAAAGAGCTGGATGGGTAACGGAGTTGGCAAAGACATTCAGCTTTTACATAATTGGCTCGGATACTTTCCGAGTCAGAAGGGTCAGTGAGGCTTTACTGCCTGAAAGTTGCTTTGCAAAACCTGTGAAATAAACTGCACATTTATCATGTAAGGGACATCGCCCATCACAGGAAAAATACCAACATGCATAACATTGCCTGGTATCATGGAAGAATTGCCACGGTTTAAACCAGAGGCAGTCGAGCAACAAATGGGGTTTCAGGTACTTACAGGATCCTGGAAGATCTGGAGTCAGATGATGACTGGCCTCCCTACCCTAATTGAACAATCAACATTCAGACACCTGTATAAACAGCAATAATTAGCTCTTTTGTTGATGGATTAAAAAAAAAAATTATATTTCAGCATTTTTAATTAACTCTGAGTAGGAATAAATAATCTTTATTTTTAACATGATAGTCTCAACTTCCATTTCCAGCATCTCCAAATATTGCTGACTATTCTTTTATAATGAATTTTGTCTAAATAATATCTTAAAAGCTTTAAATTCCACATTTTAAAATATGCATGAACTTATTCTATAATAAATGGAAAAAATAAATGCATGCTTAACAAAGAAAGCTGAAAAGACATGAAGTTTAGAGTAAGACCATATTTATTTTTCCTGGTTGTTTTGGTATATAATGCCATAGAAGAGAAAAAAGCTAAACCTATGCTATATTAACAGAAGTTAAACAAATAAACTGCCAAGTAAGGATAGAGAATAAGTGGAAAAAAGGAACAAGAAATCCACAAAATACAGTAGCTTACCTATTTGAGTTAAAATGAAAGCAAAGTGTTCACATGTGTGTAACTTCCCAAAACATTCTGTGAGAAGAGAAAGAATTTGTAATTTTCTGTGCTTTTCTGTTCTTGATTTTCAGAGCTAAGTGCAGTAAAGATATACAAACTTTTGAGTTCTTATTGTTGTTTTGCTCCTATTGTGCAGAGAGAAGTAAAATCCTTTGGATATTGAATATTCAGTTACAGGTCTTCCTGCAGGCCATTTGGAATCCTTGCAGCTGTGAGGGAATTGCATGCCAGATCCAGGTAAGCCTGGCTGAAATTGAATGTTCAGCAGGGAAGGCTCAGGTGTTGGGAACTCTCTTCTCTTTGAGTTCTCGTAAACTACAGGATCATTTTCCTCTTCCTTGTGCTGTTTCTGTCCTACACACAGGGATGGAGCAACTTCAGGCTGGATTTCTCTTAGTTGCATATCCCATAGAGTAAGGAATAGCCTTCCAGGACCCACTGCCCCCAGTGGCACAAGGATGGCAAGGGCTTTAGTTTCTACCAAAATGTGTGATGACAGTAATGAAAAACTGAAGCTGTCCTATTACCTGTAGCAATTGCAGCTTTGCTATTGAAGCTTCAACACCAGTGTTATCTTTTAGGCACAGATTATTTTGATAAGAGTTATCACAGGGATATCACCATTGCTTCCCTCCTTCTCACCTGCCTCATACCTTTAACAAAAGCTGGCTGTAAGTATAAAAGTTTGTGCTGAGAAAGTCCTGCTTAGGCATGATGTGAGTAGTGACTCCCAGACCTGAGTGTGGAGAGACCCTCTGCTTGGAACAAGTGTTTGCCTTACTGGCATTTCTCCTCAGAATATGCAGCAGATCTTTGATAGATAGATCTGTGATAGAATGCAATGAAATTTATCTAGTTCCAAAGTTCAGAAGAAATTTAATACTTCCACAGTTTTTAGTAGTCCCACAAGAATGTTTGGCAGAATTTGCAACGCGTGGTTTAGCAATGAATATCAGTCTGTGTTTGGAGAGGATTTTGAACAGAAGAGTGCTACCACAGACAACAGCAAGGTGAGTTTCTAACAGAGCCATGGGACAGTGCAGTGAATGCTACCCTTTGTAAAACGCTCCAAAAGCCAACAGAACATAACCAAGTAGACAAATAGTTATGTCTCTCTCCTTTGTATTAAGCTGTGTAGTACCCCTCAGAAGGCCCTGCAGCAAAGAATGATTGATGCACGTAACAGTGAATTTCATCCTGCTCCTCGAGGACAGGAGCAATTGCTGTGCCTTTCCTCTTCATTTTATGCAGTTCACCATGCTCTTTGCTTCATGCTTTTCAAGTCCTTGCGCATAATCAAAATAGTACAGGCTGTCTGTAACCTCAAAGTAAAGCAGATAATTTAGAAAATGTTTTTGCATATCTTTTCTTCCCTGATTTTTCATTTGACCTCCTATTGTTTTGGTTTCTTTTTGGCATCTAATATCAAAGACTATACAGCTAAAGTCAGCCCCTACAAAAGATATATGAAAAGCAACACCACATTCTCAGACTGAGAAGGGTGCTTGTCTGGATGGTATAATTTTAAAAAAGTAAAATTTGCCTGCAATAAAATATTAATTCAATACTTTGCATTAACTGCTTTTATTTCCTTGTGTGCAGCATTCTTTCCTACAATTCTGGTATGTTCTAAAAATGCTACCAGCCTAAGAGGAAAATCATGCCTCTAAAAACTTCTTGCTAATGGAATATTAAAATTACAAGTCAGTCGTCTTAAGACCACTGAGTAACAGCACTTTCCTGTTTACCAAGAAACCTACTCTTTTCAAATGGCTTTATCTGCCTCTTAGATTTTCCATCTTAGCTGACCGGCCTGTGGAAACAAAAAAAAAAAAAAAAAGATGTGGTGTGGCCAAAACCAGAATCTGCATTAGTTGCCTCTGGGAAGACTGAATAACATTTCAATAGTACCAGCACTCAGTACCTCATTGTGATTTTCAGCTGAGACCACTGGTGCTTAAAGGATACCTATGTAGGTCACAGTAGTACTTGTTTATCCATAGCAATTGTTGTATGCCCAAACAAAGAGGGTGAAGCTTAAAAGGCAGGAAAAAAACAGCAGCTTTTGTGTCATCAGACTTTGCCTTGAGAAACTCAGTCACCTATATAGTTTCGTAAGAGCACATCATGTACACAGCATATCCACAAAACCAAGTGTGTGAAGGGGGCCTATCCAGATGACAAAAGCTTTTCCAGTCTTGGCAAAATGATTTGGTTTGACAGTTGATATAGGAGCCCTTTCAAGGTAGCTGGGCACAGGAAACTGCTGGAATTTCTCATAAGGGGGAAAGGTTTCTTCCCATTCCCTTTGCCACACAATGATGTTGCAGCTTTCAGCTGAAGAAAATGTTTCATCTGGGTCCTGACAAAATTGTTATCATGTAGTGAGTTTTAGAATGAACAGCTTTTGTTGCAAGTTTACTGGTTTGGTGGCTGCCTTCTGATTTCGAATGGTGTGTTGTTGGGCAGGGATGGTAACCAAACACACCTGTGCAGTTCTTCGGGCATCACTGAATCCAGAATTTACTGATTTTTGTAGATCAAAAAATCTAGGGACCAGTATAAACTGCAGACCAATATAATACAGTATAGATATTAAAGTGCAAACCCTGCCTATGCAATGTTTCTCCTTTAGCTCCAGGCACAAATGCAATTTGAGAGACATTTTCTGCTCAAGAACCTTCAATGTCCTACTATTTGTTATGGATGTTGAATGTACAATTTTTAGCTTTGAATCATGTCATCACTGTCACCATTCAAAAGACAGCATGTCATCTTGGCTTAGCGTATGAATTATGGAGAAACACAGTTTTAGTTCTTCATTTTCTATAGTAATCACATATGCAGTCTTGACATACTTCACGTTCTCTTTAGCCTTTTGGAAATAGCGATCCCTATGAAGCAAGCAGGTATTGTCTGTACTTACAAACTATTCTGAAATGTTGATCAGTAGATCATCATTGAGTATATAGATTGAAGCTTATACCATTAGCCACTTTTACAAGAGCTTATGTTTTGGGATCTGGAGCTCAAAGTGTTGATATAATGATTTCCTGTTTTCATGATGGTACTCCATCTTCAAATATTTTCTACTCAGAGGACTATCTCAGTTACTCGAAATATAAAACAGAATACCCTATAAATCTAGAAATAAATGTATAAGCACATCATTTTATGCTTGATGTATTTGTCATAGGTTTCCATAAGTCAAAAAAGGCACCATTAGTTTTAGCATTTTATCACGAGTGCTTCTCTTTTGATGGGCACTGCTCAGTCATAAGCTAAGAGCAATTACATTGGATGGGAGCAAAGGCCCACCTCACTCTGTGCAGTCTCTCTAGCGATCACCAGTGGCAGATCACTGTGGGAAAGTAAGTGTAAGCAAAAATAAGTATAAGCAACAAATTTATGTCAGTTTAGGGACTTCTGTGCAAATATTGCATACATCTCTCTGTATTCAACAGCTCTCCTTGGATGTTGGTTGTAAAAAACCTAAATGATTTTGAAAACATTTGTATTTCAGGCTGAGTCAGATATTGTCTTACTGAGACCTATTTCTTTACTTTAAACTTGAAGTTGGATAATTCAACTGGTGGATTATAGATCTGGAATTATGAGGGAGAGAAGATAATGATTTCTTAT
Source organism: Ifrita kowaldi (assembly GCA_013398055.1). NCBI lineage: Eukaryota > Metazoa > Chordata > Aves > Passeriformes > Cinclosomatidae > Ifrita > Ifrita kowaldi. Next base: position 1,402,231 of record VZRS01000476.1, on the reverse strand, counting down.
TTTTCATCTCTGTATCATCCATGATTTTAATACCTTGGTTGTATCTTCTCAGTTACATCTTTTCAAAACTGGAGACTTCAGGTTGTCTTAGTTTCTCTTTGCAAGGTTGTTCTGTCCCCAGTCAGAAGTTTTTCTAACAGAGGCATCATTCTCTGTGGGATTGCTGTAGGGACATTATTACAACATTATTAGGCTCTAATAGTCTTCAAATTGTGCTGAGAACTATCTACAGATGTATTCAGCACCTCTTAAAGCAAACCATACAAATAAAATAGTTAAAAGGGATTTTAGCTGCCTATCAAAAGCCACATATAGTTAAAAGCCCATGATGTCTAAAAGATACGGTTTTCCAGGAGGAAATCTGACATTGTAAATGAAGATTCATGTTGGTGTTTCAGGAACTTTTCTTAGTCCTTATTGTACAGGTGGGGAGAGAGCGAGCTTCCTTTTTTGGTATTACTCTTCATAACTTGGTTTTATATTGAGGGTTTAGCTGCCCACCCTTCCTTGGCAACAGGCACATGAATGACAAACATATAAACCAAACATGTACACACACGCTATCCTTTCACTCTGGCATCTTTCTTACGCTGCAGAGCAGTTCCTGGTCCATTCCTGCTGCAAAACCATGACTGGCAATGCTTCAGCAACACCTGAACATCTTTATGCCAACAGCTGCTAGTGAAGGCAAGGATACAGCATTTGTCCCCATCCTCTGACTTTCCCCAGGAAAACTGACAGCCAGGAGATTTCAATATCCTACAAAAAAACCCCCCAAAAAACCAAAAAAAACCCCAACAAATTTACTGTCCAACATATTCCTCTTCTTATTCTTCTCTCATCTACAAATGAACTTCTACTGAAGCCAGGAGGAGAACACCTGACTTAGCTGGGAAGAGAACTGAGAATATTTGGGTTGCCTTCCTGATAACACTGATGCCATTGTTCATTTGCATTTTATTGAAAGGTTACAATTTCGGCATTTTAATGTAATTTCAGTGGGCATAGTCTAGCACAGAGTTCAAACCTAAAATTTCTTTCATCTGTGGGCTTTTATTTTCTAATATCTTCTTCAATATATTTCATTCAAAACTAGATGATTCCAAGGTCATGTAGCATCAGAAATGCAGTATTCTTCAGCAATGCACAGAAAATATGCAATTAAATTAAACTGTAAAGCAAGTGAAACTGAATTGCTAGGAAGGGCAGAATATTGCCCATTCCTACTTCAGTGCCAAAATGAGGAGTCAATCAGTCCTCTTTTGGCTAAAACAGAACCAAGGGAATACTTGGGGTGAGGAAAGGCAAAAAGAAGTTTCACTTCTTTCAGGGATCCAAGAAGGCCTTTTGGCATTGAAATGAAATATTTAGTTTGAGGCTTTTTCCAAAAGAAGCAGAGAAAAATGCAGATTTGGAATCAGGTCCAGAAGGGAGAACCAGGAGTGTGGCAAACACCTGCATCAGAGATATTGATGATAATGATGCTAGAGCTGGAGATGCTCCTCTGACCCCCCAGCCTGGACTCTCCCTGTGTCCACTCATCTTACATGTAGGACAAACCTGGCCACCTGCCACAGATTTGACCCTGTGTTTTCCAGCAGTTCCTGGAAAATGCCAGCATTCCAGAACAACTCGTAACTCAGGGAAAAGCCACCATGGGAAAAGCTGCTGCACTGGACAGGACATAGCTGGATTCTGCCTGTGTTGTCCTGGGTGTGGACACTAAAGCAGTTGCTTTTCATAGGAATTTGATTATTTTTGATACCTCTCTCTTGCTTTAGAACGTTGTTGAAATTGGCTGAGTGCTCTGCTACATACTATTGCAAAACCCTGGGATGATCTTTGAGAAACGTAAACGTTTTTTGTGTATTTTCTTAGTTTTTCTAAAAACCTCTTTTCCCCCTGTTGGTTGAAGTTAAAAGGAGTATTGTGTGCTCCAAAACAGGGGAGAATGTTGCCGTGATGAGATTGCAGTACTCTTTTTCTTTTAAATGCACAAAGTTCTGAAGGACATTTTTTTTTCTGCAGAGCTCCCTGCTTGGAGACCTGAAGTAAATCTAGGAAAATATTAATAAAGTTTAAAGATCATTCCATAAGAAAGCAATGGAAACAAGTGTATGCTCTAGCCACAGAAAATGTAAAAGACTAAATGAACTCCCCATTGAGGTGGTTGCCAGGTTGTGCTGCAAAGGGGATGAATTTGGCTCGGAAGCCGAACTGCAAGTTCACAGCCTCCCCAGAGGTTTGGTTCTGTTGCAGTGTCTCTGCTGCTGTGAACAGCGACTTCTGGGAACTGCGCCTTCCCTCAGTAATTCTGCAGCAGCGCAATCCTATATTTAATCAATCCAGGTTCTAGAAATACTTCGTTGCCCGGTGTGAAAGTCACTGCACAGACCCAGAGATCAAGAGAATGTACTTAGCCCCCATCCAGAAAAGTTAGACATTCCTTTGTAGAAAAACAGATGGTGAAATGCAAGTGAAAGAAAGAATGAAAATACTGTGTCAGACTTTTCTGCTCTTTCAAAAGGTGATAAAACTTTGGGGAAGTTTGAGTTGGTTTATTCAGCGGTGTTTTTACTTTTTTTTTTTTTCTGTTTTATTACGGGGGTGGTGTTGGTACTTTTTGTTTCATTTTGGTTTGTTTTAATACTCCTTATTCCTACTTGACTCTTGGGAGACAAAAGGGATTGTTTAGGCATGTTGTACTTAGGCTAATAAGTTTTAGATGTAATGGTAACTTAAAGCAGCATCATGATTGTCTCAGAAAAACAATAGAGCGATAAAATCAGTGAATGCAGAAGTTTTATGGATATCACAGGTACAAAAATTCCCTTCGTTTCTCACAGTGCAATTAACAATTAGAATTTTCTTGTAAATGGGATGGGGAATCGCAACACACCTGCACAAGAACTCTATCGCAAATACCAAAGTAAATCTTCATCCTAGAATAGAGTATTTCCGTCTGACTCAACATTTTGCTTACTGCTTTCCACTCATGAATGGCTGCATTTAGGTATCTTCCTGTTTGCAACCATGACAGGAGCTGTATAGAACAGCTAACAGATATCAAATAACTAACTTTACATGAGGACAATGTTGAAAATGGATTCCTTTTGAAAAATCCCACTGAATGGAGAAGATGATACTTTTTAGCATCTCTAAGGCTCTTATTCTGCCTGCAGGAGAAACTTGTTTACTTCAATAGGAAAACACAAAAAAATAAGTACTTATCTGCAGATGAAAATGCAGCATTTTAATGTAAGATTTTAATTCACAAGAATTAAAAAAAAATTTATTCACAAGAAAAGACTGGCATATGCTTTCTTAAGATCATCTTAGGTTTATTAATAATGGGTTTGAATCAACCCCAGACAAGGATTTCTTCAGTGCAATCTCCTTTGGTATATATTATTTGTGGCAATTATACGTTTAAAAGGCCTTGGGCTCTAACCTGCTTGTTAGGCCAACACAGAGGGATCATGGTCCTGTACTAAATCTGATGAACATCACTGGGATTTTCCTACAGGAGGAAGTAATTTTCCATTTACAGGTCACTGTGGGACGTTCAGTGATGCTATTTGGCAAGGCTCAGGGACCATCCTGTGAGACTGCAGGAGCCCTTGACTGCTGGTTGTTGGTACCCAAGGTGCAGGAGATATTGTCCTGCCAGTTTTGAAGGATTTATCCCCCCTGGACGGCACTTATTTTGACCTCTGTCCATGGAAAAAATTGCCAACACTCTGGGAAGAGTTTGAATCTAGAAAGGTTTGAACCAGATGATAGAATAGTTTGTAGTGGTGTCACAAGGTGAAGAATTTAGAGGTTTTGGGGTTGTTTATGTAGTAAATAGATAAAAGCTAAAAATGCCAAGATGGAGGACAGTTGTTGCTTTCCAGGGTTTCTTCTTCTTCTTCTTCTATACCTCCATGTCTTGCGGCAGAAGTGATTTGGAATGATTGGATGAAAACTTCCGCAGTTCCTGTCCACGCAGGAGCTGGGTTTGTTGGGCATTGGCAGAAAAGTGAAAATATGTTTTGTTTCAAACTTCTGTTGGGTCATTTACCTTTAAAAGGGCCAAGAATTTGCAATAAGCTCTTTTTCCCGTGCTCATCTTTTGAACTCTCTGCAGGGTGCTGTGTCCAGCACTCTGTTTCTCTGATAACGCTAATTAAAACCACTATCTGAAGCTCTGAAGCAACCAACAAGAGGCCTCCTCTCGTCTTTTCAACTTTCTGGCCAGGACTCTCGGGTCTCCCTCCCTGTGTGGGAGTCCCACAGCTGGTGTTGGTGGGAGCAGAAATCTGCAGCAGGACCTCTTCATGCAGCTCATGACAGTGTTTAGATGGGTGCTTGCAAAGCAGCATCTTCCTTCCAGTCCCTCACAGCTTCCTTCTTATGTTTCTAGAAAGAAATTATACAGATTGGTCTCAGCTGGACTGAATAACTTCCTTTGAAAATGCTGAGGTAGATAATTTCAGATGTTTGGAATGAAATAATCTGAAGCACTGCTAAATGCAAAGGCATTTTTTTCTCTTTTCAGTTTATTATAATGATACTACCATGATTGTATCAAGCTCAGAAGTTTCCTGTACAGTTACCCAGTTAGGATTAATCACCACCTCTACTCTATGAACTTATGGCCCAAGAGGCTTTATAAGTAATGATAATAAACAAGTCCTTAGCACTACTTTAAGTGAAAAACTTAAAGCTGGAAAAATGTATTTAATACTATGATAAAACACTAAGCCACCATTATTGTATTTTACATAAGGGCATATAGAGCATAAAGATATTTACATTTATTTCTGGTATGTAAAGTCAAATGTCATTCAAAAATGATTCCATTCATAAATATCTTCAGTGGAGGGGCAATAATTTGCACTAACACTTGGAAAACCTAATCTGAATTCATTAATTTTGCAATTCAGCAAGAAATCGGCATATTTAGCACAAAAGAAGAGAAGAACTCAACTGAACTAGCCTGGTTTCAGGACACCAGCATGAAATTGTATTGAGTACCTTTTGCTGCTAGTGCTTAGAGCTGTTCAGGAGAAGAAGAAAACCTCAATAACTTAATGCACCATAACACCAGTCTTGCTAAAAACACAGTTTGTACCTTTGATTTTCAGGACTGTGCTCAGTCCATCATGGCATCATTTAAAGAAATGCTTGGCATCACTGGAGCTGTTGTATGGGCTGCTGGATCAGAGACACCTCCTGCATGGTCTTGGGCAAGTTATTTCATCTTTCTATGCTTCTGTTTACCCTGCCATCGCTTGCCTTTCTTATCTGCTTAGTCTGGACTGGAAGTCTCCAAGACAGACATTCTCTCTCTGTGCTTGGTCAGTAAAAAGCCCAACTGAGTCTCAGTTCAGCTGCAGCCTTTGTGCACTGCTATATTACAAATACTGCCTCTTACCATAGATGTAAATGCAGTGTATTGTACTTGGCAAAACCAAAGTCCTGGTAATAATATCTCTCTCTACAGCATCTGATACTCTAAAATCTCAGAGAGATGGAGAAACCACCTTATTTATATGAGCAAGGGTGAAGTTTGTAAGGATATACACTATTAAAGTTTTGTTGCCACTCTATCTCATGTTTAAGTGGATTATTTACCTTCATAGCTGCTGGTTTTTGCCCAGCACACTATGCAGGCAAAGCCCCATGCCTTTTGACAGAAAGGTTAAGTTCAGGCTGTCTACCTTCTAGACAGAAGTGTCAGCTATTTGGGAACAGGAGGTGCAGAAAGGCAGAAGCCAAAATTGCATTACTAGCTGATTCCATTTGAAATATACCTGCAAAATAAAACCATCATCCTCCATCAAAATAAACTAAAACAAGCTTGTGACTTTATTATCAGAGTTTTTAAATGCTGCCTGTCTTGATATTTCTTGCTCTTGCCACTTGAAATTCTCAGATAAACAAAATTTACAAGCATAGTAGTTGTTGCAGGTGGTATTGCAAGATTGCAATACCTGTGTGGCTCCTTGCAGCATCAAGAATCATTTTTA
>VZRS01000476.1:912429-1388543 GCA_013398055.1 Ifrita kowaldi | reverse complement strand
TAAGTTAGAAGCAGTGAAGAAAGCAATGAGGAGAAAGTAGACTGTGGGTGGTAAATATGGGGCTAAGAAAAAGGGCCACACTCTGGAGCAAGAAGCAGAGGAATCAAAGCAAGCTGAGAGGGAGGAAAACTAAAGAAATAACTGGGAAAGTGGGGTGGAACTAATGTTAGCTGGCAGGGAAAGAGAAAAAATATGGACTTTTTCTATTTAACTCATCACTTATATCAAACTGTAATGAGTTTAAAATCTCATGGAGGACAATGTTATTTTTACTTATGCCCATTCTGTATTTGACACTGTTGTGGTGGGCAGAATCTCAAGCCTATAGTGAGGAATTTTATTGCAGACCTACCTTTGCTGGCTTGTGGTAACCAACTAAATAATTTGTGCACTACCTCAGTCCTGGGCTCTTCTACTGAAATAGTGCATGTGACTGGTTTGTCACAGTATCTGTGTGTGCTTGCACCTCGGCAATGGTACTGAAAATGCCAACTTGAGCATTCAAAGGGTGGTTGGTGGTAACTGCTTTGCCTCATAAATAGCCCAGCTGGAATGTAAATTGCTGACCTGGGGGTGAAGGCTTTTCCAGTCCATTGCAATTACTTGAGGTTTTGGGCCTCTTCCAAAGCAGTGCGCTCCAGCTAGGCATCACTGATTCTTTAATTCTGCAAAAAATAAATTGCTTTCCCTTGAATGTGTTGAGCTGTGGTGCAAAGGGACATTCCACTGTGATACCAAACATCTCAATCCCTCTGACTGGAGGAGGTGCGGTTCTTGGTCTTGGTTCAGTGAAGACTTGAACATAACACTTGACATTATATTTATCTGTTAGTCCTTCTAGATTTGTATTCATGAATTTGGATTCACTAAAGATGTCTCGGAACTTGTATACATAGTTTATATACATGCAAGACTGCTTCTCATCTTTTTTCTCCCTCAGCACAGTTGAGTAATAGTGTTTCTTCCATTTTTTTTCTCCAATATAAGCTGGAATTGGCTATATTCCTGAATGCCTCAGAATTCATTAAATAATGGAAGGGTAGTTTTCCAAGCCAGCATGAAGTGAAATAACTTTAAACATGTATACACAAAAAGAAAATGCTGAGATATTTGCTGCTAACATTAAAGTATACTTTTACATCTTGGGATAACAACATTGTCTGTCCCAGGGTGGTGGGTAATGCCAGGAGAAGCAGCAGGTTTTGTGTCAGGGACAGAATGCATTGGGACAGTACAGTGGTTATTCCAAGATCATCCCTTGATAGTAAATGTTGGGGGTGGTATGGGTTTGTTTTTGTTTCCCTGGTTGTTGTTTTTGTTTTTGGGGGTTTTTTGGTTTTTGTTTTGTTTTGTTTTTTTAATTAAGGGGATATTAAAATGATTGATTGTTATCCCTTTTGTTCCAATTTCTTTGGTTGGGAGAGGGAAACAAACCCTTCTGTAGTTTCTCACTGAAAAGTTCTCAGGAAACTCTGAGAGGTTGGAGTATCTCCAAATCGCTTGATACAGTGTTTGGGTTTGTGCAATTTAATGGTGAGTCTGTAAAATCTTGTGGACTATGTGTTTCTTTGAAACAGGGTAGCTTTTGTATTTGTCACCATATAGGTTCTTTCCCTGTATCTCTTCCTTCCACCTGTAGCATTATGCTACTTTTTACTCTAGGCCCCAAATTGTCTAAAACATAAGTCATAAGTCACGTGTGTGTGTGAGAGTTTATTTTTCTTTTCTCTTTTTTTTTTTTCATTTTCTTTTTTTTTTTTCTGTTCGGGAAGTATAGACTAAATCAGATTTTAGATCTTATGAAATGTAGTGGAAGTTGTTACTTTTCTACATCCCTTCTTTGGGAGTGGTGAGACATGATGTGGTGCCTTTGTAGAATTTGGTAGGAGTTTGGTTGAGAGCCACAGGATGGTTAAGATTGACAGGGATCTCAGGAGGCTGTCTTGTACAACCTCCCTGTTCTAGCAGGCCTACCTAAAGGTGGTTGTCCAGGTGACTTTTGAGCATCTCCAAGGATGGAGATTCCAGAGCCTCTCTGGATACCTTGTGCTCAGTCAGTATTGCTAAAAAATATATGGACTCCTTTGAGATGGAGTTTTAGAGGAGTGTTTAAAATCTTTGTGATTGGCGATGAGTATTTGATGAAAGACGCAATTTAAACCAAATTAAACCCACCACAACCAAAAACTTCTGGGGTTTGCTTATTGCTAAGACGCTTTATACAGCTTTATGCTGCTCAAACTCACAAAAACTGGCATTTTATTCTTCAGCTTGCCTACCTGGTGCTTCCCATTCATTCAGTTTTCTTGTGATCTCAAAAATCCCAAAAGAATAGGAGCACAAGAAACATTGAAATCCTAATTTCCTTTACAAGGTTGGAGAAAGAAGCTGTGCTTGCACTACTGACTAAAGGACCCCTTAACTCTGGAAGAATGCAACTTAATCGTGTCAGATTTGGGAGTTCTGGACCACAAACATCCCCACATCCTCCTGGTCCTTTCCTGGTGCAGCTGATGCTGGTGGGTGCTCCATCTCTTCTGTTCCTGAGTCTGGATACGCAGTTCAAACAGACCTTTCCCTAGCTGGAGACCCAAGTCTCAGAGAACATTTTCTGGAAAACAAAATACATATTTATCAATTAATTTACAGTTTGTGATGTTCACTGTGTCGCTAATGTTACTGGCCTATTCTGTACTTTCTTTAGAATACATTGAAACTATATTGCATAAATTCAGTTTTGTTGCATTGCTCGGGTATAATGTGCAGCAGAGTAGGCAAGACTACTTATAGTTAAGCATTCACTAATTGTTTTAAAAAGTAATTGTGTATAGCTTTTTTACCTAGGAAGGTTTTTGTAAGTGAAACATAGCAATACTTTTTTTCCCTCATAATTGACTCACTATATTCTGTTTAAACCACTTTTTTTCTTGTCATATTGCATGAAATAGAGTAATAGAAAGCTCTCGACAAGCATGCCAGAGCTCAGCATCATGTTTTTGGCTATTGGGAAGCCAATGGAGAAAAGCAACAAGGTTGTCTTGGGATCATGTAAAAGAGAACATGGACTGTCAAGATAGTTAGGACTGAATATTGCTTTAGTAATGACAAGTCCTACCTTGGAAACAGCATTCTGTCTGGCAAAAGTCTAAGTTCTGTGATTAGGAAATATGTTCTATCCTTTATTGCTATGACTTTGTACGGGGATTATTTGGAAAGGTTTGCTGGAAGAAGTATCTTAAAGTTATTTGTCTTCATGTTGAAATCCATAAGGATGGATTATACCTATTTGTTACGCAGGCATGGAGTATGTAATTAGAACTTTGGCTGAACATGTATTATGCATTTAGTGAGCAAATGCTTTCCATTGTTATGTTTGTTTGAGTAAACCACATTTTAGTATGGATAATCCTCTTTCAACATAATTAGAACACGGAGCTAATACTAAACCATCTTCAGTTTAAAGACTGATGGGATAGTTGTAGTATGCTACCGTAATATCACCAAAGAAATACTGAAGGAGTCTCGTGCTATAAGCATGACAACAAGATTTCTGTATTTCATCCAGTCCCATTTCTCATATGTGGTGGTATAGTAATTATGAAGGCTTTAATTGCCTAAGAGCTTGCCAGCTTGCATTTGCCAACTATGCTGAAATCCTGGCCAAAATCTTCAAAATCATGCAGTAAGCTGCAGTTGGCTCAGAATGGCGGATATAAATAGATGATATGGTGCTGAATTACAATTCATTATTGAAATTCAGCTAGTATCTAACAAATAGCCATAAAAAGGCAACATTTTTTCCCTAATGAGGGCTTTTAAAAGAATGCAGTTTTTTGGTTTTTTTTCGTTTAGCAAAGTTAATGTTTATCACAAAACCGTAAGATCTAGTTCGTAGTTTAGTGACTCTTTCCAAACAAAAATCTTCTTCTGTTCTTGAAAAGAGTTGTGGTCTACTATCTGGTGGGTTTCCAGTAGGAACAGTTCATTATTTTATTTTGGGGTGAGGTAAAATTTGGATGAAGACAGAGCATTTTATACATAAATTGCTTTTCAAGCATCTTGCTTCAGAAATTACGTTGAAGAACTGCAGTACCTAATTGATAGTATTTTCAAAATTATTTGTGTTGCCTCTTCCCAATAATAAGGAAAATTTGTGCCAGATTGAAAATGGGAAGATACAAAGGCTTATTCACGGAATCAATTTTAACTAATCTGTGTGTGACTCCGTAACAGTACCTTCCAGAGGCTAGAACAACATCAAAGTCCAGTGGCATGATATGTTGTGGCAAGTATGGAAAGAACTCATGGGATAAATCAGGCTGGAAGGGACCTTATAAAGTCTCTAGAGTGGCCTCCAGCAGATAGCAGGGGCAGCTGTGGTGTCAGAACAGGTTGCTTAGGGCTGGATTCAGTCATGTCTGTGCAGGCTCCATCCGTTTTCATACCTCTCAGGACAGCCTGTGCTGCTGCTTGACTCTCCTCACAGTGCAAATGGCTTTATGCGTTATGGGTTTCTCCAACCTGTATGCTCGGTGCGTGCTTCTGTGTTAGATCTTGACTCTGTTTTGTGTGTTGCCTATCAGGTGGTTTTGCAGTTTGATTTTTAGAAGAAGGGGATCAGTTCCCTGATTTAAGTGTTTCACCTATGTGCTTGGGCGGTTTCCTTTGCACAAAGAGAAGTTGGGTGCCTGAAAAACCAAGCTAAAATGCACTCCCTGGGGCAGGAGGTGCAGAGAGTGAGGAAATGCTGCGTGTGTTATATTTGATATCCTGTCTCCAAGGAGCTTAGGCATACGAAGCAATGCCAAGTATTGGGTGTGCAAGAAGTCCAAAGTCTAGCATTTACAAAGTATTATGTGGGGCCAAGACCAGGACCTAGTTCCTGAAGCTTTGTCTGTGTTGTGCAGCTAGAAAAGCTGTTTAATTGAGTTATCTCTGCTCCTCTGAAACATGAGACATGAGTATGAATACTTCAGGGCCTTTTAGGTAATAGACAAACAAGTTAGTTTGAAGCACTTTCAGCAGTGTTTCAAGTTAACCTGTACGTTGCTGCTTTCAACTAGCAGTTCTTCCCTAGTAGGTTCTTCTAAGATGTACTAGGTAATTCTGTGAGTGGTAGTTTGAGGAATTCAAATTGCTTCAGCCCCAAGATAGCACTTCCAGCATCACTTGGCAGGAAAATGGGAAAAACTTTCAGCAATTCCTCAGCCTAAGTAAGTCTAAACCCACTTGTCCTGTACCCTAGCATTGTAACTTGCTGAGGTCTGTTTATGTGTCTCCTATTAAAACTCTGCATCTGGATGAACAAACCAACATCCTTGGGGCAAGAAAGCATAAAGCTATTTCCTTTCTTTTCAAGTGATGGCAATGCTGACAAAAATGGACCTATGAGTGCTGTGCCACTGAGCTAGAGTTCACTGTCTGCAGATGCAGTTTCTCAGGCTTTATCTGTGCTACTGTGAAGTGTGTAGCTGCTGGTGTATTCACTGAAGGTATTAGTGATGGATACATCAGCTGTCAGCATGCTAATAAGCATCATTAACTATCCTCAAAGCAGCTAAATGACACAGCTGTTGAAAAGGCAGGAGTGGCACTCTAGCCTCCTGTCTGAGCTCCTCTTTAGGCCCTAATGGATGGAGCTCACTGGGGGAAAACCTGAGGGCAAAAGCTTGGAGGCAGGTGAGTCTGTGTGAGAAATTCCTCCTTTTGATGTTTGCTTTAATGTTAACAGAGCACCAGCATGCACTGGAATTGTTTGACTAGAGTTATTGTTTTTGTGTCTAACGACCCATGATCATTTATTAGTTTCTGATGTAATTACTGTAATTGCAATAACATCCAAAAATTTCCAAATGATGCAGTGAGGCCACTCGGCCTTCCTTGGTTGCTTGTAGGTGCAGACTTACTGGTGGCTTAACCTTTTCATTTTTTACTGTTTTAAAGGTGTTGTCTTGTTTACCTAAATGTTACAAATTTTCTTTATAAACCAAGTGTCTCCATGGGTAGCTATTAATATCCTATTACTATACTACTGTTATTTCATAATGTGAGTCTTGTAACCAGTTCTTTTATGGGGTTCTCTTTATGGCCTCTGGCACAGAGCTTGGTCTCTGGATTGCTCGATAAAGACCAGACCTCTGAATGCTTTATATCATTCACAAAAAATTAGATCATTCACTAGCATCCAGCACAGCAATTAATGATTTTCAATTTTCAACTTTTTTTTGCCTATGAAGGAGAAAATCCCCCTCGCTTTTGCGGGAGGACCGAGAAGAGAAACGGGGCACTCTGAGGTTAAATGCAAGGAGATCTGTGGCACAGCGAGGAGCCGTTCAGCATCCTCTGCCCCTTAAACTCGGGACTCGTGTGCTGAGGAGGGATGGGGGCGGCGGGGCGCTGCCGCAGCTCTCCGCGGCCGCAGGAGGGAGCGCGGTGGCTCCGCGGCGGCCGGCGGGGCTGCTCTGCCGGCGGGGCGGAGCAGGGCAGGGCTCGTCCTCGCCGGGACATCTGCGGCTCAGCCCTCCTGCTCGCCGGGGCTGCAGCATCGATGCTATTTTATGTGTCCAGTTGTCCATCTGCGGCTCAGCCCTCCTGCTCGCCGGGGCTGCAGCATCGATGCTATTTTATGTGTCCAGTTGTAAAGGTTACGTGGGGCGCTGTGTGCAGGGCGAGAACAAGAGTCTCTTTCTTCTGCAGGCTGCCGGCTTCGAGAGCTGCTGGCAACTTTTAACGAGTGATAAAGTTGTACTTTTTCCTACTCGTTTTATTTTTATGGCTGACATTTTAAAAATTCGGAACAAATATCTACAAAGGGCACCAAAAAAGCTGAAAATTATTAAGATTCAAAGATATGAAATACAGTGATGTAAATATTTAAACCACAATTTTATTTATTCTTTCCTTTCTTTGGTGGATTGAGCTAGTCAGTGGAAGTCTGTCTCAAGTTCTGTTGTTCACCCCCTCTAAGAGAACCTCGTTTTGCCATGCAGCACTACTGGACACAGTTATAACAATGGCATTTCTTTGTGATTCTGTACTAAGCTGAATTTTGAGGATACTAGGTTTTCTCCCCATCTTCACATTCTGTCACTGCAAGGATTTCGTTTCTCAAATGCTCAAAGAAACCCAAACACAGTATGACCAAAGAATATCAATAATACCTATTTAACAGCTCCTTTAAAACACAGCTATTGTTTTAAAATCGAACTTCACCAGAAATACAGAGCAAATCAGGTGTTCCAGCCAGTGATACTGGTTCCTTAAGAACAAAGCACCCTTTGAATTCAGACACACAGAAGTCCTCCTGATCCTCAGTTTAATGATGTTCAGAATGATTCTCAGCCTTTTAAGATTTGCACTTTTTTTTTCCGGGTGGAGTTATTTTTTCCACATCTTACATTTGCTCTAGAAGAAGAAATGCAATGGTAGTGATAAAAAATACAGACACTTTTTCCTTTCAAGGCTATACAATGGTATTTGACACACAGAATTAAAGCATAGAGGTACTCAGACAGACTGTCACTACATTGCAGCCACTTCTCAGATTCGGTATTTTATTATAGACCTGTATGTAAAGGATATGTTTGTGAGAGTTGACGTGTCCAGTAACTTCTAGTGTGATGTGCAGCAGCTTGAGCCCAAACCCCATCTTCACGCCTTCGTCCCTTTACTCACTTTAGAAAGATACAGACATTAGACATACTGTCCTTTTTGATATAAACAAACCCAAATACACGAATAAATTAGTAATGTAGGAGAAAAATCACCGAGGCATAAAACCTAAAACCTTGAGGCTAGTTATTCTGTGGATGAATATCACATGAAACATTCAAATATAGCAAAGTTAGTTACTTATTGTAACCCAGCAGAGCTGAAATACTGTGACTATAACACTTCACCAAATGTGTAATTAATTTAGCTGATGCACTGATTTTGAAGAATTTCAAACTAATATGTGTGTACTAATAAAGCTGCATTTTTGCATTGCAGCAAGCATGAGCAGAACTTTTTGTCATCCCAGCTCCCCAATTTTGTTTTACACAGCTGAGTAACTGTAAAACTGAGACTTTGTGTCATGTAGAAGCAACAAGAAAAATGTTTGTAGTCTCCTAAATAGCTTTGTTTGTCCTAAAGATGTCATATAGTCAAACAATAATTTTCTTCCATGGTTAAATATTAAATGATGGCAATTTGCTTGTTGATTGTTGAGAATTGTTGATACAACATTTGGGGTTTGGTGATTTACTTGGTTATTGATTTATTTTCCAAAAGAACTTTTCTTTGTTTCCATGGTCCAAAGGATAACTCTAGCAAGCCAGTGACTGATGGAACTGATGCTTTATAGCTGCTTTTAGTTTTGAACTTTGGGACTAATGCTAGCAATTCTCAGGAACAGAATTAACACTTAGCTTCTTTCTGTAACAATACTTACCTGCTTTTTGTAGCTCAAGGAAGCTACAAAAGATGCTAAACATCATGCCCAATGCTGGACAAACAATGCTGAGTGCTAGGTGAGGGATGTACTGCACACATCTTCCTCTTGCATCTCTTCCAGCACCAGAATCAGGAAGTTTTGATAGTAGCACTACAGAATGATTGGAAAACAGGAGGCTGCAGAATTCAGTAGCTTCTATTAACTGTGAGAGTTTTCTTTTCTTGTGCATAGGGTAACGTGACCTACTAATGTGACCATTAACTTATAGAGTAGTGCAAGTTGCTTTGTGAAGTGGGGCAGGAAGGTGAAAGTGACAAGTCTGTAGCTAATTGTCAGAAATTGGAGGGTGTCACAATAGAAGTACTCTTCTAAACCTTGTTACTTCTTTTCCTACAGTTGGCTACTATCAGAAAAAAGAAGTGGGCTAATAAATAGTAAAGTTTGATATGGTGCAACCTGCCTTGAGTTTTACACAAAGTGGCAGTTCCAGAGCAGTTACACCCCTGACTTCTGTTGCTGTCTCCCTCCGATTCTGTTGGTGTTTTAGCTCTGTAGTATGGAAAATAATCTTTCATTCATATTTTGTCATCAGCTTAGGTTCCTCCTTGTCTCCTGACACCCATGTGTGAGAATATTTGGAGAAGAACTTGCTTAATAGTTTCAGAACCCATTTTTACAAACAACCTGCACCTTTATTTCCTTGAGGAATTCCTTTCAGGTGCAGTGTTTATCACACGAGTTTGCCTGTGGCTGAGTATGCACATCCTTCATTGCACCTATCTTTATCTGCATTGTAAGGGAGGCTTGGTGTGCATCGGCAGTGCTGCTTTTAGAAAGAACAAATGGCCCGTAGATGCAGAGCCTGAGATGGAATTGTATCACCTTGTGTTTGATGAAAGCTTGTTTTGAAGAAATGCTGTCCATGTGACATGCTTCTGCTATACCATTCAGTCTCTTACTGAAAAGGGTTTTTGGATTTTTTGTATACAATCCTCTTCCCCGCCCCCCTCCTGTCCCCTTCCAGTTTCCATCATGAGCATGTTCAAAGTAGTTGTAGTTGGTGCTAAATGTGACAGAAAGCTGAGCAGGAAGCCTGGGACTTGTGCCGTGCTTTGAGCTCCCTTCTGACTGTATGAAATGAGTGAAGCATCCTGGCTGTCTCCCATTGCTTTATGGTTTGTTTTTTTTAATATTGATACAGTTTTATCTCTTAATGTGGGATCTTGTGATACCAGAGAGAGAAGATGGTGTGATACAAGGGTCTTGAGCTCCATTGCTTTCATGCAACACATCTGTTTCATATACTTGATTTTATTAGCAGTGGTGTTACAGGTGTCAGGCTTTCAGCACAGATTTCTTTTAACTGTGCCATGAAGTACTTCATGAGTCTTTTCAAAAATTATGTTTATTATCAAACATATTAGTTGAGTTATAAGTAGAAACCAAAATGGTGGCATGAAGCATAAAAATTTCTCACCTTTGGGGATGATGAAAGAAAATACCTTTTAATAACAGTGTTTTACTAAAATGAATAAAGGTGAAATGTGAAGATGGTTTGTGGGCTCAAGATGCTAAACATCATGCTGGGAACTACTAGAACACATCAAATCTCACAAACATAGCCTCTACATCCAGGGTCATAATGAAATACTGAACCTGAGAAATGGCTGCAGTGTAGGGACAATCTGTCTGAATACCTCTATGCTTTAGTTCTTCATGTCAAATATTGTGGTGTAGCCTCAAAAGGAAAAAGTGCCTATATTCTTACATTGCTGCTGTTGCCTTTCTTCTATAGAAAATGTAAGAGATGACAAAAATAAACTGAGGGTCAGGTGGACTTGCGTGCATCTCTGAATTTGAATGGTGCATTGCACATAAGGGCCCAGCATGACTGGCTGGAGCACTGCATCACCTCTCTGTTTCTGGTGAACTTTGATTTTGAAACCATCTCAATGTTTTACAGCAGTTGATAAACAGCTGTTATTGATATACTTTGGTCATACTGTGTTTGGGTTTCTTTGAGCATTTGAAATCCTTGCAGTGACAGACTGTGAAGATGGGGAGAAAACCAAGAATCCTTAGAATTCAGTTTAGGATAGAATCATGAATAAAGAAATGCCTTGTTATAAAAACTGTATCCAACAGTGTTGTATGGCAAAATGAAGCTGTTTGAATTTCTTAATTGAATTTTCATACGTGGCATATTTGGATTCTTTCCACACGTAAGCTTAGTTCATTTTCCTGCACGCTGTAAGATTAAAACATGGCAACATTCGGGTTTTGGGTTTTTTTACTTTTAATTATTAAGGTGTTGTGAACAGATTGATTTCCACACCACCACCACTTCCTCTTTTGTGTTGTTTATGAGAGAAATATGCATCTTTAAATTCTATTCCTTATATGTGCTAAAGCCTTTAAAATACATTGCTGAAGTGTTTAAATGTTTCACATATGTGCAGTTCTGTCATCCCTTAGTTGCTCTGCCTTGTCTACTCTGGTATTTTAGTAGTCTTTTTTGAGTTCTTGGGTTTTCGTCTGGAGTTTACAACTGCACAGGATGGACTTTTCAGTCTGTCATTACTGGTGTGTTTCTTGAAGTGACAATTTCTATGTAATGTTTTCTCTTTCTGAGAGGTGTAGATCTGGATGCAAACAAGAAACAGGATTTATACTGTCTCTCTACGTTTATAGAAGTACTCTTTAACTGTGAATGGAGATGACTGAAGCACAGCCAGGAAAACTTTATCTGATATTTGGATGATTGCCATAAATAGAATTCAGCTAACACATGCCTTTGTCTGTTGTTGAAAATCAACTTTTAGAGGATTAATTTCTCAACCCTACCCTGCTGGGCAGAATCCTGAATATTAACAACTTTTCTGAAGGTTAGTGGAACACTGGATTAACTGGTTTTTGTTCAGCTATGAATTGCTCTTTAATAGTAGCATTTTTGGTACTAAGAGCTGTGTTTTAAAAAATGCAAGAAACAACTTTGAGTTCTCATTTTTATTTTTAAGTACAAGAAATAATGATATTACAGTTGTGATAAAATTTTAGTAACTTTTCTGGTTAATAATATATTACTGATCATCTTTAAAATAGAAGCATCTTTCAGCAAATTCTCTTATCTTCACTAGCATACTACAGTGTGCATTTCAGTGTTGGAGTAGCTACATTTGCAGGTAAGATTTGGATTTTACACTGTCCAGTGCTGCATCATCAACAGAGTGCTCTGATCCTCTGCTGATTCTTCAGCAGAGCTGTGCCAACATGAAGTGTTCGATCATGAAGTTTTCTAGTGCAGGTAGAAACATGGCATCTGCCTTTCACTATCTGCTCATGAATTGTCTTGATTTAGAGTTTGCTTCTTTTATCTGAAGCCAGAGGAAACTGGAAGGAAGATTTCTGTTTGTCTGTGTAAACATTCCTGTACATGCTGCAGCTTCTTTGAAAACTTGCCACTGCTCCTGTAGCATCAACACAGCTCTGCTGCTGATAATGACAGGAGCAGAGGAGGGAAGACTTGCTTCCAGTCTTTTGCTGCTTTACCATCTACAGGTACTCTGAATTAGTGTGGCAAATAGAGGGAGGGTATAGCACTTTGTTTCCACTGTCCTCTCTTTAGTGGTGCTACTCAAATGAAAACACTTGATGAATATTAGGAAGGCTACCAGTTGTCTTGCTGACATACTTTCATTTGAGAGCTGTGTGAAAATTAGTGGTCCAGATAGTGCTGGGAAACTTATTCTGAATATGTTAATGTCAATAGGAACAGAGTCTTTGTGTATCTGTCAATTAATGACATTATTTTGAGATGTATACTTGAAGACATTAAATACAAGCATTTTTTTAGTAAGTCTTTCCTAGTGGATTGAGCACCGGGTAAGACAAATTCAATTGTGCCCTGCTGACAGCTGGCTGAGGAGTCTAGGCATCCTTCTGTGACTCCGTTTCTGTATTTTCTAGGAGTGGTCAGACTGACAACTTTCTACAAAATTTTAAGGTGTCTGCATCAAGACTCTTGTATAGTGCATGGTGCCCTTTTGGTCACTTTCACCAAGGGTGGGATTTTCTTGCTCTTTGGCTTTTGCCATGCAGTTATGGTTAAATTTCTATGGTTCAGTGGGACTTGGCAGAGTTAGGTTTATGGTTGGACTCAATGACCACAAAGGTCTTTTCCAACATAAATGATTCTATCCTGGAGAATTTTAAAGAATAACAGAGACTAAAACCGTATGAATTAATAAAAGCTTTATGACTTATCTGATTGCTGAAAACAGTTCTTTTCTTGGTTACGTTACTGATTTCAAGGTACCACAGCTAAATGCAGATGTAGCTAATGTACCACTTGCGTGTGTATGTGCCTCGCTCATCTGTCTGGGGTGCATCTGAAACGATGTCAAAGGTGCAGAGGTGTGTAACACCATTTGGATGCTTTCATATATCCAAAATGGAAGATGTTCTGCTCTAAATTGAAATGAGTTCCATTAGGAGGAATTCATTTCAAGCAAAAAGTATGTTAAGAGCTACTTCTGCTTACAAAAGCGCACATCAGAGCTGAAGAGACTTGGAAGGATTTCAAATCTGCTCATGCCTTTGCATTAAATGACTGATTTCTGGTGTTTCTGTTCCTCTGCCCTTGCTCCATTGCTACCGTGTCTTTTTTTGCATTTTCCCATCATATTGCCTGTTTGTCCCAGGAAGAGACCTTGAGCCATTGCTTTCCTGTATGCATGGCTTAAGGTGTGTTCTGTTCTGTGTCTGCAGACACCACCTCTGCTTGGTCCGTGGTTAGGAAGTGGAAGCAGGCTCTTCCCAGTTGACATTGAATTATGCAGTTCAGTTAGCTGTATTTTCTATAGCTCATTGAGGCATAACTTTCCCCTCAGCAGAGCCCTCTCCTCACAGGGCAGCTCTCTGACCTGCCTCTTGTATGTGTGGTGACAGATTTTGGTGTCATTTGCATCTTGTGTGAATTCTTGTGCTTCGTGGAACGGGAAGCAAAGAGGGCAAAACACACTTTTACAAATTTTTGGGGTTTTTTACCCTGCTTAGTGTGGTGGTGGAGAGGAATCTTCTTCAGGTCCCAAATATTTTTTGGGCAACAGGCCCAAATGAAAATCCTGTTCCAGTGCCAGAAGAGCACAGCTGAGGTATGCAGAGGCTTGGTGAGCACCCCGGCTCCACACCTCTGGGGCAGGACCCGCCTGCCTCTCTGCATGGCCACCATGGTCAAACTCTTGTACCTTCCAGGGTTTTCCATGAAGGATGGTTTGTTCCCTTCTTGGAGACTTAATCTGAGTCTTAAAGATGCATGTGAACTAGTGGGGCAAGAGAGTGAAAAGCAAAATGTGAGTCTTGAAAGACTGGGGCAGCTCAGGTTTTCTGAGATGTATAAAGAAGCTTTAACATTTCTAATTTAATTTTAATTGTTAATCTGTTTATTTGCCATTAAATTAATCTTCAGCTGTTATATTTTTTGTTGTTCATTTCCTTTCTTTTCTTTTTATATCTCTTTCCTATGGATTAACAGTATTATTCATTCAAAGGGTATGGTTATCAAACAAAATGAACAAATAATCAGATGGTCCAGAAACCTTTTTTTAAAATTATAATTTTTAGGAAATAGATTAAGCAGTTAATAGGTTAAAATGAGATGGTAAGAAAGAATTGAACAACACATCTCTCCTTGGTTTGGTCTACATTAACTCCCTCATGTTGCTTGCTATAGCTCTCATCTGCTGCCTGCAACACCTTCCCATTCCAAAGTTAACTGTTTCTTTCTTGCTGTGAGCAGGAGAGATCTTGGTGAGGCCATTTGGGGAGCAAGTCAACATCTCTAAAGTAAGTTTGTGAAAGGCAGCTTAAGCTGCTGCCTCTGGAGATTGAATGTTACTGTGTCAGTCCCATGCCTGAGAGTGAAATGATGATGCAGTTCTTGTAATGCATAACTTCTCTGCTTGAAAGTTGAAACAGAGTCCATGTTTATACATTTGAATGTTTCAAATTTAAAAATAAGAGGAATTATCTGTAGTGGCACACTAAATAAACTGCATTTTTCCCTCTTCAGAAACACTTTTCCTCTGGAGAATTCAGCAGCAGCAGTATAAGGCAGTTGCTCTTTTCAGAATATGTGATTTCTTTCCTGGCCCTGAACTTTTATCTTGCTGAAACAAATATTTTACGATTAAGAACACTTGGTCACATCTGGTACATCTTAAAAAGGGTTGATTTTCCAAGAATAGCACGCAAACATGAAATCAGAATCACAAGCAGATGTTTGCTAATATGGCCATAGATAACCTTTCGGTTTCATGTTTAGTTTTTATAAATAACCATCTGTAAAGAATGCAGATTAAGGGAGAACAGAGATAATTTCTGTCAGTGTTAATACGTTAACTTCACTGTGTTGCTGATGTTGTATTTATATAATAGCATTATTTATTGTACAAAATTGTCAGCTGCTGGTTACACAAAAAGACACATTTTTGTCATTGCTCTTTCATAACCTGGAAATGTTTGCTTTTCTTTAAAGAATACAGGATGATCACCTGTGTCAACAAGACTGCTAATTTTGGCTTAATTCTTTCATCCATTGATAAATTACTTGTCAGAATGTTGTGGAATAGAGGGAATTTCTGGCTTTTTGTTTGCCTTTGCATTTTTAGTGAGCTTGGCATGGCTCTTGCAGTTGGGCTGGTAAAAGTGAGGTATTTGCTCCCTTGACTGCTGGCCTTGAAGAAGCATATTGTGTCTTATTAAAACAAAATCTGTTTCATAAGGCAGACCAGTAGCCTCTTGTTCTCCTCTTATAATATTCTCATTTTTACTTACTTAAATTAGTTTTGGATAGTTCAGTGTACAGATGCAGCTGAAAAGTCTCCCTGTCACTGCTGCAGCAGGAGACAAAGGCATAAGCTATGCTGCCACTGCCCTTCTAGAGGGGTCCTTTCACAGAGGGACCTTAATTGGTGGCAAAATGTATTCCGATGCCATCATAGGGAAGGCATGACATAGGACAATGTCAGAAGTGTCCCTTAGCAGTAAGAGCTGGATGCTCCAAGCATGAGGCAACTGCCATCCACTTTCTGCTGAGGTATCCAGCACGTCATGTCTTTAGGGCAGCTCTTGGTGTTGTGGGAGTTCAGGATGGGGGCGGCTGCTCGTGAATCTGAAAAATGATTGTTGGCAGAGTCGTGTTTGGGGAGGAATGCAAGTTACCAAATCTGCTTACTCAGAGGGTGAACCTTGTGAGGGAGAAGGGTGAAGTTCATTGGTGTGGTGCTGCCTGGTTTGTACCACTCGCAGAACCCTGCAAACCCCCTCCCCTGGCTCCAGAGAGCAGTGCAGGACCAGTCAGCAATTGGGCGGGTGGAGAAGGGTGAGATGGGTTAAGTGCCAAAACAGGTTAATGTGAGTAAACAATCAACCTGCAGAAGGTGTCTGTTAGGGGCTATTTTTGGGGTGTGTTTATTTTTTTTTATTTTTAAGTTTAGAAACTTTGAAACATCTCACTTGACGATAATATTGACATTCCTCAGAAACAGAGATGCACATGAGTATAGCAAGTACATCTCTGCATCCAAATTTGCAGATGACGTAAAAGAACTGTTTGGGAAAGATAGCACAGCACTGAGAATTCATTAGAGCACTGCTTGCATTATAACTGAAATACCTTCAAAGAGAAACTAACAATTGAAATAAGTTCAGAAGCAGAAGAGCCTTGCAGGCATTAGGGAAGGGGTGGGTAGTAGCTTATGTGTTAGCAAAATATCTCCAGCTAGAATATTATTTTACATCCCTGTTCTGTAGTTTGCTCCCTTGGTAATTTGCAAATGGAAAATAAAATTTAGAATTATAGCTGATTAGATATTGTGAGCTCTCAACAAAGCATGTTTGTGTTCTGTATGCAATTATTACAGAGTTGCTGGGTACAACTTGGTAGATGAATTTGAGTTATCTTTTGTGCTCAAGCAATTTAGTCTCTTCTGTCCTGTACGAAGAACAAACTATGTTCTCCTCCAACTACAGCACTCTTTAGATAAAGGATATTTTATGTTATTTTTTTAACCAGTAATTATTTCTCAATTTTATAGTGAAAATTAACCTAATTTAATCAAGTATAGCCTGTACAAAAGATTTTGATTTTGCCAGTGGTGATTGTATAGACTGCATTCAGGTTTAAATAAGCAGTGTCGCTATTCTCAATTCTGAAGATATAAACCCAGCTACTCTGGCTCCTTTTCTTTCTCCTGGCTCACTTATTTGTATGTGTTCAAGTACTTTGGCCCTTTCAATCCTAGATGTGAATCTGTGATTGTTGCTAACAGACTGTCTGGGCTTGTTCTGAAACATGACACTTACGCATCTTGGTAAGTGTCAATATCAAGACAATTGATATTGTGGGGGCAATACCGGAGCATTTTGCCAGTGCCATGTTCTTTTGATGGGAAACTGGGGCCAGGAGAGGCAGGGGCACTGGGATTCTGCCTTTTGCTTTCTCTTAGGTAGTTTGAAGCTCGCTAATGGGGCCAACCATTTGCAGATGTGACCAATGATTCCCTACTGTTAAGCAGTGTTCTTAAAACTACTTTTGTTGTGAATTTTTGAGAGAGCATAGGCTGTGTTTATCAGCCTACAAGGCTTTGTGAATATGAAATGTTGTCTTTAGGTTCGGGAAATATCTGTTAAACCACTTAGATGCAAAAAAAAGGGCAAATTGCATAATTACATCTCAGCCTTTCAGTAGATCCACATTAATTTTTGGTACACTTTTAATAACAGTCATTATTTTAGGATATTGTCACCTTGAACCTAAATCACATTAATGGCATTGATAATCTTTAAACTCCTGCTGTTCTTGAGTGACAGAAGTAATGTTATTATTCTTTTTTATTTTCTTGCTTCTAGATAAAATTTTTTATTTGAAATGAACTAGCAAATGGATGAAGCTTGGAAATGGATATCAGTGAAATAAAGCTGAAATAAAATTTTACAGATGCTGGGAGCTCAGAATTTCTTTGGGCATATGTCAGCTCTGCCTTGTGATGACAGGGTAGCTGATGCTTTAAGAAGTTGGATCATTTGTTTGCTAACTTGTGGAGAGTAGTAGAGAGGAGACTCAGGTGCGAGAAGTATGACACTGATTATGTGGATGATTGTGGTTAGATCTATTGCTAATACAGTATCTAAATATTGCCAGTGCAGTGTATAATACAATCAGGTCTAAAGGCTTATACCATAAGCAGGTTCAATTAGAAATATACAGGTTTGCAGTCTTTGGCTTGCAGAATGCACAATTACAAGGCTACAAAGCACCTCTGCGGCTACTTTTGGATTTTATTTCTGCACATGACTGGATCTTAGTGCTGTTACTCACCTGTCCAAAGTGTGTGTTCTCTGTCTTCAGCCTGGATGTACCCTGCAGACATCTCTGCCTGGGGAAGGGGTGAGGGTGCAATCCACCTGGAAGCTGCCTGCAACTTCAGGGGACCAGCTGGCCCAGACTCCAGCATTTTATATCCTTTTGCAGGCCGATCTGTACCAAAATCAATCACAGTCATCACAGCTTCCCCACCTCTGGAACACATTCATTATGGGGACATACAGACAGTTCCTCCTGCAACTTCCACCTGGTGTTCTAATCATAGGAAAAATCACATTGCCAATCAGAGACAACTGCAAGGGAGTGGGTGCGTGTGTGTGGGGAATAGGACTCAAAGACCTGTCTGTCTTTCCTTGCTGTCACCCAGATGCTGCAGGGCATTTCTGCTGGGTTAAAAATACTTGGTTTTGAGATCATTGCAATATTTTGCTGCAGTGAATAGCTGTTAAATTGCTCATACTTCCAGTTTTAATTGTATTTTAACAAACAATGTTTTGGTTAGTCAGCCTCGATGATGTGTTGTTTGCAGGATTTTCAGCTGTGGCTGCCTGTGGGAGGCCACCACTGCTGGTTTCCAAAGGGGCTTCGTGAGTTCACTCACTCATGACTCACTTTTTTCCTGTTTTAGGTTTCCTGAAGTTCCTGTGCTGTGATGCCCCGGAATGCCTCATGGCAGAGCCCCCCGGCCACCCCGCTGGAGCGTGGCACTCCCCTGTAGAGAGCTGGGTAAGTGAAACCTCATCCTCGGCATGGGAAATGCTGCCTGCCCACATCTCCTGTCTTCACAAAACTGGTGACATGGGCTGGTCTCATCAGCCCCTTCTTGTGTGTCTTATCACGCTCTCCTGGCTTCACGTGCGTTGGAGGATGGTTTGCTGGGAATGCACGTGTATTCCTAACATGCTTTGAGACAGTTTCTTCTGGAGAGGTGATTATGTGTTAGATGGATAGGGAGGATATGAAGGCAGAATTGATAGGAGTTGGAGATGCTCACTAAGATGTGAGTTGTGCCTTTTTTGTCTCTTTTATATATATACATATGTGTACATAGAAGATAAGCATTGGGGTGAAGAAGGTGGATTAGAGGAGGTGCATCTGAAATGCCCTCTTGATCCCTTCTTTAAAAAAAATTAATTTCTGGAAAACCTATTTTTTTCTGCCACGAACACTGTTGATCTCCTTCATGTGCTATGAGCCCCATCACATCTCCCATGTAGTGCTAAAATTTGTTAGATGGGGCTACCTGTTACGGAAAAATTACTGTGTGGTACTCCAGTTGTATCATTTCCCTCTTGCAACAAAACTAAGGTGTGGTGGGCAGCTGAGACCTCCTCTTTGACTCTCTAAGGAAGGCATTGGGCTGTTTTCAGTGCCTGAGTTGGATTTGGGCCTTTCTTTATGATTTTATCAGTGTATAGATCACTATGTCTGCTAGGGAGTCCTGCTGAGACACAGAAAACCCTGTTTACGATTCTCATATTTGGGAATAAATCTAGATATTTGCATGTCAATGTTTGTGGTTTTATGGATGGTTGTTAGGTATTAGACAGAACTGTGGACTTCTGGACCTAGATCCTTCTAATAGCCCTGGCATATTCTAATAGCCCTGGCAACAAGTCCTATGGGTCTAAGGGGAATCTCTAGGAATTAATTAAGCTCTCCAAGAGAAAGGACAAAAAGGTACTCATTGGCATCTGATCATTTGCTTTAACTGACAGGAAGGAGAGACATACCTGAAAAGAAATATTCTCTCTTGGTTCTTCTACAACAAAGAACTGTCCTGGGCAGTCTGAAGCCTGAATATACCAAGCAGAGCTGAGAAGAAATTATCCTGTTTTATGTAGATAATGCAGTCTGATGCTGGGACCAGTTCCTCAGACCTTTGGTTTAAGAAACTTGTAGGTTACTGATGGACTGTTTCCTTTTGGATTTCATTTAGGCTGTGATAAGAATGCAAGAATTCCCCAAGGCCAAATACTTACATTTTTGGTCTACTACTGTTGTAGTTGCTTTAGCAAGTGCCAGCTCACTTATCCAGTGGTGGACATTCATCGTTAGTGTCTGAATGAATGGGTAGAGATGCTGCTGATTTTGAAAAACTGTCTGATTCCCAGGAAATGATCTTTCAAGGCTATGTTGTTAACTGATAATTTCCTTTCTTGTCCCATCATCTTGTTTGGGAGAAGATGATTGTAAGGAAGAGGCTTTTCTGTCTAGAGGCCCACAGATTCAGACGAAGTTTGAGCCTGCTGTCCTGCCTTCCCCTGGGGTAGAAACTACATGGGTGAGAGATCTGTCTGCATGGTCAGGGCTAATAAGTGATTTTGTTAAACTGGACCACTTTGTGATCTTGAACATACGGTCCGTGAGCTGTTGTTGTGCTGTCTGAGGGCGGGTGCGTTGGGGCAAATTCTCTGGGAGGACTTGCAGCAGTGGTGGGTGACTGCTGTTGCTGAGAAGAAACGTGAATTGTTGTGTCATCCATGTTGATGTGAAGCTGCTTGTGAAGTCATAGTCAGCAGAGCACCATCAGTACATTGGTAACGATCACTTGGAGTCATGGCCAAGCCCTGTTCAGGCAATAAACATGTTGAGGTCTGTGGTTGCAATGTGTGCCCCTGGAGGGATTGTACTCTAATTTGCTTCTTGGGTAGATGATGTCAGCAATCTGCTCCTGTCATCTTGAGATCTGACCAGTGGAGTTACCTTGTTGTCAGGTTTTGTGATGCTATTAGCTCAAATGTTTGAAGCTGTTTCTGTTCATCATGCTTTGCATTCATTTTTGGTTGTCTTGAGACAGGCTGAGTTTAAATTCACCTTACTGCTGTGTTTGTACTTCTGAGGGACAGACTCTGAGTCTCTGCAAGACACCTTCTTTGAATCTGAAGAACTTTTTTTAAGCAGGTTTAGTACTTGAAAATTACCTCCTCTTTGGGATTTTGCTTCCAGCCCAAGCTGGGAGATAGCAAAGCTTTGAAGCGGGGTCTGGGAAGGTGGTACCTCAGTCTTTCCCTCTATGTCTGGTTAGTGACACTATAACCTTTTGTATCTGCTTTACAGAAATATTTTTTAAGTTGTTTTTTTTTTAACTCTTTCCACAGTTGATTATTCACTTCATTAATTTTATTTGGAAGGGGGCAGATATAGTTCAGTAGAAATTTGCCTTATGGTCATTTTTAATCATATGAGCACTTTCCAGTAGTAGATTTTTTGGAGGTCAGTTGATTCACAACCAGCCATGGCTGGCATTCACTGTGGGTTGATTCTTGTTTTTGCAAGTAACTGATTTTGACCAGTTTGGTTATACCAGATGAAATAGGTTTGTTTTAGGCAACCCAATATTCAAATGAGACTGGGTATGTGGTAGGGCAGAGCTGCAGCCCAGGGAAGTTTCCCAGCCTTGGTTGAACTGGTGTGGATTCTCAGCACTGAGCTGGAGTTTTCCTCTAGCACAGTACAGTGATTTTGGGAGCTGAAAGGAAGCTGCTGCAGTAGCTGGGTTAGCTGGAGTTGAAGGCTGTTAGCAGCTTGAGCTGCATCAACCTGGCACTACTGTACCTCTCCTTTCCTGGCATCACTCCTGGGCTTGCATTTGGACAACCCTATAAAAATGAGGGGGTTAGAGGGAATCTTGTGATTCTTTATGACTATTTATTGTTACTTTCCTGCTGCTATGGATATTCACTACATGTATTTGGCTAGTTGCATTACATGCTTACCACTTACTTGCTTGTTCAGAAGGTGTTTTTCTTTTCACTTCTGCTTTTCAAATTATTTTTTTTCTGAGTGTGGTGGGGAGTGTGTGTGTGTGCTTCTGGTATCGTTTGCTTCAAGTGTTCCTTCTGAATCCTTATCTCTGCATATGTATTTATGGGCGTTTTTATTTTAAGTGCCCAAGTTGGAAATTGACTTTCCTTGATAGTGTGTCTAAGGAATTTGCACCCTGTCTTTCCTGTGCCTGTGTGCATAAGCAAAACAGATGTACCTGATAAACAATTTTGACTTTCTCTCAGTCATTTACATGAGTCAGAATTCTTTTTCATTACAGATTTTGCCTTTGCCAGTGTGTTGTGTTCTCAGGACTGTTTTCTCTCCTTGTTGTTTTGTGTGTCTCTCAGTTGTGTGGTTTCTGCACTTCTCTTCTGCTTTCACCTTTCTTTGGAAATCAAAGGAAACGTTCTAGTTTATGGCACTTCTTTATCAGCCCTTTCCAACTTTTTATTAATTTCTTTCCTTTCTTTCTAGGATAACTGTAAACTTTGCCCATCCTGTGGTGGGATACTTGTGTCACAGATGTTCTTGTGAGGTGCTTGAATTGTATGGGGGGAAACTGCATCCTGAACAAATGCTCAATTTGCTGATTTTTTAAACTCTACCTTGTTTTTTAAAAAATTAATTTACAAAGTACATATACGTGTGAACATCTTTATCAGTTTGATTCCTTCTTACACCTGGCAAGTCAAGAGACTTGGCACTGAGAGCATTTCTGTATCACTGCAACATTTTAGATATATACATAAGTAAATTTTGCAAAATATTCTTCTGAAGAGTGCAACATCCTGAGAGAGGCAGTTGGCCTGTAAAACCGAGTACTGCAAGACTCTTTTCACTTTCTTCTGTGCTCCAAGATGGAGTTCTTAGGAGCTCCTGGATCCTGACACACTGAAGAGAGCTGTGATGAAGAGGCCTCATGTTCCTCCTTATTTTTTCACTCTGGAGCAGATTCAATTACCCCTCACTGTAGCCTCAGTTCTGTAGCCCTCAGCACTGCCCTAGTACATTTTTGGTGTAATCATAAAGATGTCTATTTTAATTGGAGACTTAAATTTATCTGCTCTTTGAGACGATAGTTCCACCCTTTCCTCCCCACACTGTAGAAATGCTGTGTCTTCCACTGAAACATCAACAAGGACACTAGCTTCCATTACAGTGACCTGAGAGGTGGGGCATAGCATTTGCCATGGGCATGACTTGGGCAGTGTTAGCACAGTACCTGTATGATCCCTCATGGTGAGCCCCAGGGCACCACGCTTCTCCTTAGGCAATGAGGTTTTTACCATTTTCAAGGCAGATGCATCCGCATATGAAGATGGAAACAGCCCCCAGCTTGTTGCCTGAGAAGCAGAGTCATCACCCAGCTGGGTGTTGATTCCCACCACCAAGAGCTGAGGAGGTGTTATTTTCTTTCTTTCCCTTGATCTGTTCTTGAGGATTAACAGGACCTTATCAGGAAGAGAAGAATGTTGTTTTTTAACATTGCCAGTCCTTCCCTGAGGTGGTATCTTGAGGAACTGCTTGATTCCTTCATCTTTGCTCCTCATGAGCTGCAAAGGTGTCTTGGACTCTGACCATCTGATTACTCTTTCCAAGAAGGATGTTTACTTTCCTCTTGAATAGGAAAGAGTGGGTCTTGGCCCCTCGTGAACTTGAGAAGGCAGGTAGCTTTGCAGTGAGAACTGTGGAAGAATGTGTATTTTTAGCAGCGGGGAGTGCAATTAGGGAAACACATTGGACCCTAGTCTGAAGTCCATTCCATTAATGTAAGACATAAGGGCTGAACACGGCGGGTATCAGGATAGAGAGGTAGAGAGGTTTCCCATTGCTTCTGTGAGGAACTTTTATTTGCTCAACGTCCACCAGCTAATGATCAGCTGGTGTTTGTTATTCCTGCAGAGTAGACATTGGTGTGAGGCTGTTGTGATGTGCAGGGCCTTCTGCCCAAATCAGGATGAGGTCTGATATCTGATATCAGTTGCTTGAACCTGGGACCAACCCTTCACTTCTGCATTTTCTCCTGAGGTGTTTTATCCCTCTCTTACCTATCACCATTTTTCAGGGGAATAGGAACCATCCCAGCTTGCACTACTAGTGCTCCTCTGCAGAATGTTTATTGTTGGAAAGGCCTTAAATTCTCCCTTAAAGCTCCCTCCTAGTTTTGTGTCAACACACCAGTTTCTCTCTGGATTTTCTGTTTGGTTGGTTTTCTACTGCTAACCTTTCACCTAACTCTGGGGCTGAAGTATTCCGACAGCTTTTTAGTTTTCAAGAGGCTCTAGAGATGTTCTATGAACCTCCTGATACTTTTCTGATTGCTGGCCACAGCCTGGGAGAGGTCAGTAGCATCATCTATCCTCTGCTGAATGCTGGGAGTCTCCCTTCCAGTTTCTGCCATAAACTGAGCCATTGCTGAAGTATCAAGAGATTATTTGGCCTTTGAGTGTTGAGGGAGGCAGAAATGATTTATCAGCTTTTTTCTTGAAAATATCTGGTGGGGTGCAAGGAGCAGAATGCAGGGCTGTCAGTGTCACCCAGGTTCAGGGGAACGTGTGGTGGAGCAGTGTGATGCACAAGCAAACGTAAAATGCAGCAGGTATCAGTCAGTAACATCTGTTACTGTGCTGTTTTAAAATTAACCTTTGGCATATCCCAGCATTTGGAAAAAAAAAATCAGTGCTGGAATTTTGATGATACACAACATGGGGAAAATGTTACAGCAGTTAGGTTTGTCAGTGATGTTCAGATGCTTTTCTCTGTACCATTTTTATTGCTATCTTAATTTTAAATAAATTGCTCCTGTAATACATAGTCCTGACTACTTTGGGTCCAATATGACTTCAGGACAAATGTCTTCAATACAGAGATTCCTTCTGGCCTGTTCTTTTTCTGTTAAAATAATCAAGATTTTAAAAGAATGCATGGAGTATGGTCATAGCTCCAGAGTGGATGTGAATGTTGAACAGTCATCATGGCACTGCTGGAAAATACGTCTGTAAATAAAATGTACTTTCTTGGGTTTAGGGTGGGGTTTTAAAAAAGACTAAAAGAACCCACAAACCAGGTAGTTCTAGAAGGCTTGGCAGCATCTGGACTGTACTGATTTTGATGAGTAATTATGTTATTTACTCTCAGAGAAGAACGTGGTTAGTAGGGACTTTGTATTGAAGATTATTTTTAACATGATGAAAAACGTCTGATGTCTGTTTCTTTTCCATGTCTATACTATTTGTGTCTTTCATTTCTTTTATTAGTAAATGAGAGGGGGAAAATGGGAATAACATCAGGAAATAGATGAAGGCACAGTAAACAGTACTATGGGAACAGTAAATAAAGCATCTGCTATTGATTTTTCTGTGAAATCCAGAAGTAACTGGAGCGAAACACTTGTTAGATATTTTTCAGCTTCTGTATCTGCTGTCACGCTTCCCCTACTTCTTAGAGTTTCTTTTTTTTCTCTTTTTTTCCTCCTTTTCTCGAAACAGTTGCTTCATTGAAACCAAGACTGAAGCCTACAAAGGAGCCATAGTGAACGAATAATAAAGGACAGAGATTCCAAATGTTGTTGATCTGGGCTGGATTTTTCTGTAGCGTTTGTGCCTGGTTTGGGATCCGGATGTGACCCTTCCAGGCAGTGGGTGTTTGTGAGGCTGGAGCGCGGCGAGGTCGGTGCCTGCAGCTCTTCAGGCACCACTTATTTACTGTTGGGAAATTAATGTGAACACGACACGTAGTTCACCGTTTTCGCAGGTGGAATGGGTCTGTGGCATAACCTAGGGATGGAAACTAGAGGTATTCTGCTTGGTTATTTCTGCTTTGACTCCCCTCCCCTCCATGCCCTGTTTGCACACAGATTAAGGCTGCTGTCACAGCAGAGTAGCAACATGGGGCTCTGCCTGAAGCTCTCCCTAATCCAGGCACGCATCCTGTTTGGGGCTATGTGCATGCCTGGCAGGAGCTGGTGGTTAATCCCAGTTCCTGACCATGGGGCAGTGAGTAAAGCAGTGCTGAGTCTGGGGGCAACATCGTGATACTGATTTGGAACCAGGGCACAAACCTGATACAGCTGCGGTCAGCAACGCGGCCCCCAAATCCTGCTATTTATTCTCAGTGATGCAATTCCTGACACTTCCCTGCTCCTGAGGTGTGTGCCAGGGAGCTGGTGGCTAGTGGGTATATAAGTTAAGGCTTGCAGATCAAGGCCTGCCAGACTTGCCAGCATGATATTAGTGAGGGCCTTTTTACTCTATTTTAGTGATATCCTGGAGGTTTGTTTGCTGTTCCAAGCTTGTCACCGCAAAATGGTATTAAATGGGAAATAAAAATGGAGTGGTTTTTTCAAACATGAAAGATTTTAAGCAAAACCCATTTAGCTGTCTGCCAACTTTTAATGTTTTTATTCCTTTAATATTAAGGGCTAGAAGTCTATTGTTTGGGGGTTTTTTGGGAGCTTTTTAAAAGTAAGTGAGTCTCTTCTGCAAACATCAGACTTGAAGAACTAAGACTGAAAGAGCCAGATGATATTGTGAGACTCTGGAGGGAAAAATATGATGCTTATAACACAGTAGATAGCTCCTTAAAGTACTCCCTCTGCTTCCACATCCCTTTATTCTGGGACATGAAAGAGAAACCTGAGCCAATACAGGATTACAGAACTAGGTTACAAACCTGAAGCTAGGCTATTTGTAGTTAAAGCATCAGAAATTTATTTTATATGCTTATTTTGGTTTAAAAATCATGTGCATTTGGAAAACTGTCTCTCCCCATGAGAGTTCTTTCTTTCAAGTAATTAATGCAAGACAGTAAGCAGCAGAGACAATGAATTGTAAAATTTCATTGCTGGTTTACAACAAGAATTTGAACCTCATCCATCTGTCATCAGAAAAAAAAAAAAGCCTTTCAAACAGCAGATGGTCTTGTAACTAAAACAGATCTGAATTCTGGCAGACAGGGTGAGAAATGTGCATTGTGAGAACAGGGGAAACATTGCACTGGGAACTGTTCATCTTGGGGGAATGCTCCAGCCATGAATACCTTTGCTAATTGTGCCTTGCACGATAGTGATCGTCAGAGGGCACAATCAGTAACTTCCATTCCAGCACAGCTTGTATGCTCTTTTTCTGAAAGGTGCCATTTCCTAACAGGTATTTTATGAGCAACTTTGGTGCACTTTGTGCATGTTAATAACAAGGGCTTCTGCATAGGAAGGATTTAATTCTAATTGGAAGTCATGGATTAGCATTGCAAGAACCTCCTTCAAAATAAAACTCTCTACTTACAGTGCAATGTTTATGTACAAGCATTGGTCTTATGGGTGCTCTCTAGCAAGATTCTTAAATTAACAATCCAATTAATAAATAATGCCTGCTCTCCATCATTTAATGGTACTTTGAATGATAACAAAAAAAATCCCCAAACTTGCTAGAGGCTTATATCTGCCTATTACTCTGCTTTGTGTTTTACCTAGGTGAAGTTGTAGCTGTGTAACTTCATTCAGGATTCATTCTCTCTAGGAATCCCTGAGTTCTTTAATCAGATTCATCAGATTCACTGGCTGCAATGGATAAGTAAACTCAGTGCTGCTTGCATGTGTGCCACAGACATCACTCATAATTGAAATTCCTAGGGGCTGTCTGTGCCTCTTGCATGAGGTTTGGAGTTCAGTAGCCCAGCACACTACTGAAATCACTTTTGTGACTGTTCACTCCAAATCACATTGAGCCTTCTCTTAGGCAGCAGAAATGCTCTCTGGAATTATTTTAGCCTCTTCACTGACAGTTTTTTCAATAGTACATCGTGGGAAATTCTCTCAGTTGAAAAATACAGTAGTAGTTCAACGCATCCACATTTTAGCTATATTAGGCCTAGTCTTTGGTCCATGCTATGTTTAAAAACAGGTTAGAAATCTGAAGACAAGATTTTGATAACTGCACAATTGCTATCTCCTTGTGTCCCAAAAAGCAAGAAGATGATCATGAACAGCAAAGTCAGTAGCAGCATGTAGAGTCTTTGGGTGGGAGCCTTCTTTATGCAGTGTAGTGCTGGTTTGTGCTGCTGACTGAAGCAGAAAGCTGGAGATACTCTGTGTAGTCCCTTGGGATGCATTTTATGCCAGAGAGGCAGCACTTGCCATGCAAATAGAAGAAAAGCCAAACAAAAATCTTTTGCATGATTGATGAATACATTGTTTGGTTGAAGGGAGCCATCCTTCTTCTCCACATCTCTTATGGTAGTGCTTCCTTTTAGTGTTGTTCTGTCTCTTGCATGCATGCAACATGAGTTAAAAAAAATGGGCACAGCAAATACCTTTAAAACTATCCCAAGGAAAGGAATACAACTGCTCAACCTGATAACTCTCTCTTCTGGCTATTTGACCATATTATCTACATCAGAAGATGTGAAAAACCTTGAAACAGTGCTGTATACTTAGAAAGGCTTCTTCCAGAGCCCATCAATATTTTTATTATACCTGGGGACCTGAGAACAGTCATATCTCCTGCAATCTTCATCCTCATACGTATCCAACGTTATACTTATGGGAACCTGAAGGTATGTGAGCTTTTAGTCTCACTAAAATATATGAATAAAAGATGTGAATATTGGTGTGTGGACTTTTCTTGCACTGGTGATACAGTTTTGTGGCTATTATATCAATGTGCTTTAAAAATAATTCCTTATTAATGCATGCCATTACATTTCAGTGACCCACACACTGAAATGCCCTTATCTTGATAAGTAAAATATTCGAAGGAAGAGATCCAATATCAAATCTAATCTCTGCCTTACAGCAGAATTTGAACTGTGACATCTCACCTTGGGAGTATTTGTGAAGCTGTGGCTAGAGGGTCTCCCTCGATGCTGTACTGAAGGTACATCCCTTGGCATCAGTAACAGTTTTGTGGAGCAGTGGTACTGTGTGGTTTTGTTTGTTGTGACCACTGGGGCAGCCCCCTGTCCCACCCCTTGTTCAGCAGGGTGTGTATGTTCTGATGCAGAGCCCCAAAGGTAAGGGGAAAGGGGAGTCCCTGTCCTGCAGCACTCGGTACTCCAGAGTATACTCCACAAGGATGGGGATATGTGCTTAGGGTCCCCCAATGACGGGAAGGAATTGTATCCATGGACCAGCAACCTGCTCTAGTGGAAGATGTCCCTGCCCATGGAAGAGGGGGTTGGAATGAAATGATCTTTAAGGTCCCTCCAAATCCAAGCCATTCTATGATGTTCTGCACAGCTCTTAAGTTTGATAGTTAAAAGAACAAGACAGTGCCCCATTTTTCTCCAGCTCCTGTTAGCTACCGTCTTGCACGAGTGCAGTGTCACAGGACTTGCAGCCATCTGGAGCACGGTCACCTCCTCTGGCTGGAGTGAGGCCCTGCTGTCCACTCTCTTCTGCCTGTGTTGGGACCGGATGCACAGACTTGAATTTCAGGGGCTTCGTTTTCCAGCTGAAACCCACACCAGTTCCTGCTGCAGCCTGTCCTACAGTGATATACCTTGTTTCGTGTCAAAGGGAAAGTTTAAACTTAACGGTTTTCTTTTTATTTTGGTGAAATGCCAACCTGAAGGGTTCCTGAGCTTGTGTGCACTGCTTTCTATGTGACACAGCTACCAAATAAAATCAATAAAAATTGAAGAGCTCTGGGTGTAGTGTTGAGATACAGTGTGGCATGAGTATGTTAACATACACTTGGTTTTCCTTATTGTCTGTTTTATTGTTTCGTATTTGCTTTTGTTTAAGTATTTAGCCCTATTTAAAATTAATCTTGCTCCTCTTTGAGATGCTTGTATATGTTGATGTGCTGTGATGTTTCTCATGGCAATTTCTTGGTTCTTTTTGCGTAAGTAGAAATGTTGCAGCTGTCCAGGTTAGTCATGACTGCTGCAGCACTATGCTCAGATGTGTAATGCATGTTGGGTTTTGAGGACAAGATAATCAGAAAAGCTTGATTTTTGCCAGAATAGAACAGCTTCCTCCCTCTCCTTTGACTTTCAGCTAACAAAGCACAGCACACTGCTGTTGGCAATGGGAGGACTGTAGGGTAGGAGGGCAGCCAAGCCCACAGTGCTGCTGTGGGATGCAGAGATGAGCCCCAGAGAGGACGTGTAGAGCTGGCACAGCCCCACTTTCCAGATGTGGACCCTGATCCTTTAGTCACATCTCTGGTATGCTGTGGCAGCGCTTAGGCTGAGCAGTGAAGCTACAGAATCCAGAGCATGTGGATGCTGTGGTTTGAAAGTTTACCTCTAGTTTTCTGTCAATCCAGGGCAAACATTGCTGTAGAGAAGCTGTTTATTTTCCATTTTATTTTCCAGGAGTCCCTTCAGATCGCATTTCAATGTTGAGTTTTTTTGTGGTCAGTCAGAACGTGCTATGTTTGTCAGAACTATTTTATTCAGGTCTGCTAATGTATTCAAGAAGAAGATGAATTTTGCAATTCTGTGCATGTCTCAGAATCTTTCTCAGACTGATTTATCAGAGTTTGAACCCAGCTCCCTGGCTGTTGTCATTCACACCTCTCAAGAGTGCATTTGTCAGGCTGTTGATGCAGTAATTTCTTGAAAATATTAGTGGAAAAATGAGGTTTGGAGAGAAGGTCAGGCCTTTAGTCTTGAGATAGGAGTAGCAAAGGAAGGAAGGAGTAGAAATTCATAGGCATTTTTGCTGTCATAGATTTCTGGGAAGTTTTTGAAGGAAAATGAGTCCTAGGTCACATTTAGACATGTTGGTTTTTTTCTTTTCTTGAAAGGACAAAATTTAAATCTTTTGAAAATCTGTTAAGGCATCATGTCTGAGGACCACAGCCCCTGAAGGACCTCTTCTCCCATTTAATTCCTCCATAAGATGTGTTGTGGTAACATCTCCATAAGATGTTGTATTATAGATCTTATATCTATATATATTGAGATTTTTCTATTATCTATATATATATATTGAAATTTTCTTGAGATCTTATTATGCATTATTTATATATACATATTTAAGATATTTCTCTGTTAAGGGATCTCTGATGCATGCAAGAGCAATTTTTAGTTATTAAGTAAATAATATGGTGAATATTTCTCAGAATGTGGTGCTGCTTAGAAATTTTATATCTTTAGTATGTTGTGTAGGGATACCTTTGTAGTAAATATTATGTGTAAGTTAAATTGTGGATGGAGGAACAAGATCCTGCATTAGCAAGCTAAAATTCTGCAGGCTCATTCTTTGCTAAACCCCAGCCTTTCATGGAAAAGGCAATTGAAAAGGGAGGAAAAAACCCTGTGGTTGTCTTACAGCAAAGGATTAAAACTATCCCACCCCGGTCTGGGAAACAGAGTGGCCATGAGGGAAAGGGTGATAAATTCAGCTGACTTTAATTTGCCAGAAGTCATCCTGTCTTCTCCTTTAATATTAGCTGTTGGAGAGCTGTGATTAAGTGTTCTTCCTCCTGATAAGGGCTCACTGAGAAGTGGCTGACAGGTAGAAACAGCAGCCAAACTGCTGCATGTTTTAGAAGGTGTTTGCTGACGCCCGGCATCTCTTGTCAGCACTGTTGATAAGCGCTAATGCAAACAGCCACCCAGAATTTGTCTGGCAGCCCTGTGAAGGGCCGGATGAATTGTGCTATGCACAATGTGCTAATTGTCACAAATTGGCTACTCTAGGTTGGGAATGACAGGGCAAGAGTGTATGGTGGGTTTTTTTATAGTCTAGTTGTTGCACACTTAGCTTGTACCAGTTTTATTCGGAGAACAGGCATTTAGAATTTTTTTGTACGCTGGCAGCAAAGGGAATTTTTGTTAACCTCAGAAATACTGTTGATTAACTACACTATAAAATTCAAAGCAGTTTTATTTAAAACTAATTGAAAAGTGCAAGAAAAAGTTCTGGAATACACTATGAAGAACTTTTTTATTGCTGAAGTGTTCTAAAAATATTTTAGGAAATATTTATTTTTCCTTTCCAAGACCTTTTAAAGTCAGAAATTCTATGCAAAAAGAACCTGGCCTCCAAAAGCTGACAATAAGAGTGTCCCCTTACATCCCCTCAGAGATGAGTGGAATGTCTTCTTTCTTCTCAAAAGGCAGAGCCTGTTGTTTTTGCATTTGCTACCCTACCCCATCGACACTAAAATACTGTTAGAACAGCTCAAGCCCACAAGATGGGGGTATAAGGAATCATATACAGAAACGGGCAGGAGACTGAATGTGTGTGTGCTCTGTGTGAAAACATTCAGGAGAATGAAGCCCTTCTGTTTAAGGGGGGAGCTGAGGCACCGTTCAGCTGTGTTTGGAATGGATGGAGGGGCTGGAGCTTTCCTGATGTGGAGGTGACCCTGTGGCACCCGATGCTGTGCACCAGCCCAGCTGCATGGTGGGGGCACTGGTGTGGTACCCCCCAGCAGCTGCTGCCAGAAGCGATCGTAGTGACCCGTCAGACTTTGGCAACACTCAGCTTTAGGCTGCAGGGCAGATACAGCAGGTGTTTCTGAATATCTCTTCTTTTCATGGTCAGGAACTACAAGGCACTTCTAACACTGTCCAGAGAGGTGGGAATGGAGACAGGAGGTTTGCTTACTGTTCCTGTTACAGCATATAAGCATCCTGGCACAATAAGAGTTGCCTCTGCTTGTCCCAAGCTAGAGACACATAAGAAATGCAGGTTCATGCTACTATCTGCTTGTCCTTTCCCAGCCAATTTATGATTTAGATCCTAGGAGCCTCCTGGGTACACTCATTTCTGTTTGAAATACAAAGCTGTTACCTTTCTTCCTTTGTCCAGCTGCAATTCAGAAAGAAGAATGAGGGAGGGACACAGGCACAGCACCTATGAGTCCAAATGGGAGGGCATGAATGTTTCACAGTATTATTCTTTGCTATAATATAGCAAATAATAAAGTGCTCTGTAGTAATAACACTGCATGTTTGCTGTGCTGGGGAAATTGGCTAACACTGAGAGAAGGAACAGTATTAAGAGAAAACAGTAGCTTGGCATGTTTGGTTTCTGTCCAGGAGCCCCAGGAAAGGAGGAGAGTGAATAAACAGAAGCAAGAAGATCCTGTATAGTCAAATTGTGCTAAATTGCCTTGACAATTGAAAGAAGGTGAATGGAGAGGGCAGGATGTTCAGAAGGATTTGAACAGCACCTAAGGCAGGAAACAAAGAAAGATGCTTAGCAATTGAAAGGGTGTTGGGGTCTTTTTGTTTGTTTCATTTTGTTGCAGTTGCTTTTTTTTCTAATTTTTTTAGTCTATTATATTCCCAGTGGTAGAATCCTGTATTGCTCTTTCATCTAGCAAAAGTGATGGTTACAGTAATGGTCACTGTAATACTGTGTGAAGCATGAGAGAAATGCGAGAACAGTCAGAAGGAAAAAACAAGTTTATTCTGATTAAGAAAATCAGTGCATGGATTGCCACTCAACTTCATGAAGCAAAGCTGCATGCACTGCTTATTTACTTAGTCTTTTTTTTTTTCTTTTTCTTTC
The DNA here is from genome assembly GCA_013398055.1 of Ifrita kowaldi. Classification (NCBI taxonomy): domain Eukaryota; kingdom Metazoa; phylum Chordata; class Aves; order Passeriformes; family Cinclosomatidae; genus Ifrita; species Ifrita kowaldi. Next base: position 1,355,483 of record VZRS01000476.1, on the reverse strand, counting down.
CCCCCCTTTCTTTAAAGGAGAGTATTAAATGTCAGGAAATAATTGTTATATAATCCTTGAAGAATCAGGCTCTTTTGAGTTGTTTAACTTTATAGATTTAATCTGGTTTAAATCGCAATGAATTCTTAGGTGAGTCCATAGAAGTACTTTTAGAGATAACCCTGATTTTACTATTTATTTAGTTAAGTTTTTCCTAACACAGACTTTCTTTTGCAGTTTTCCACTGAGTTTCAACATAAATAGCACACAAATATTAGACATGCACTCTCCTAGAATAAACCTTTTAATCAGCATTCTTGGCTGTTCAGTTCTAAGTTCACCATTTGTGGCCTTTTCTTGCAAGCACTGCTGGGCTTGCTAAGGCTCTGTGGTCTTGGTAGTCATGGCACTCCTTTCAGGAGCAGCGAGTTGCCCTGTGCGCTGTGATCTGAGCCTCTGCACATCTTCCTGTTCTCTGGTGGGCCACAGAGAAAACAGAACTGCTTGTGTTTTCACAATAGTGATTACACCCTCTTGGCGCTGTGCTCAGTGTCTGTGAGTGCCATGTGCACGTGGATTCAGGTGCCTAAGCCAAGATTAAGTGCAACTGACCTGTTGCTGGCCAAATATATTTGGGTTGGGTTTCTGTCTGGGTTTTTTTGCCCTCCTCAGAAGTTACAGATGTTCTCAGCAGCAGAGATGGTCTGTGGGGCAGTCAAAGCTTGGAGGCTGTACAGAGCACTCTGTTTTTTTGTGAAGATGTGACATTTCTTACCCTTGTGGTCATACGGTTTGGGCTTCAGAAGGAATGTTCTCTTCTCCAAATCAGATGTGCTGGTACTCATTCGTGTGCTGGGACTCTCCTCACAGGTTGTCAGTCCTCCATCCTGTTAGAGCATCAGTGCTGTCTTTGTAATACAGGCGTTCCACCTGTGGGACAAACATGTCTTAAAGAGCCATGGGGCATGAAGTGGGATTGAGGAAGGAATGTAATGTTTCATGCAATGCAGGAGCTGGGATTAGGGGGTTGAATAGTCCTTCCTGGCCTTAACCTCTATGAAATAGTAGATCTGTTTTGCTGAGGACTTTGAGGACTGATTTAGCACTGTGCCCTGCAGAAGGAGATGGCACACTTTGGAGGCATTTTCCAGGCTAACTAGCAAGATGGAATAACTTCCAGTTGCATAAATCATTAGAGGCCTTCAGTGGTATTCACAGACAGATAAAGAAGGTGGAATAAAATGGGCCTTGTCCTTTTGTTGTAGCTGCTGAAAGGTTGTCAGGGGCATTCCTCAAACAAAATGTGACCCTCCCCCTCCCCCCATCTTTCTCTTATGCAGTTTTAACTTGAAGATTTATGCTGTCAGAGCTGTACATCAGTTTTCATTTTTGATGAGATTATTTGCTGCTTTTACTGCATACTTACATATTTTAAAAGATTTTGGGGTTGTACTTTGAAGTTGTACTTCGATCAGATGCCAGAGGTTATTAGCAGCTCCTCGCCACTATTATACTATAAAACTAACACTTACAGGAATTAATTACTTTTGTGTCTGAAATGTCATAATAGTTTGCTGAATTTGACATTAGTAATGAAGTGCAGGTTCATTGCAATGTCCTTCAATGTACAGTACAGAGTAACTTGCTTCAACACAAAACCTGTATGAAGTGAAGCTGAGTGTAAGGAGGACTCTTCTCTACTCCTAATGTACTAGGTGATGATGTATTCTGTGTTCTGAATGTCTGGTAGGAGCTCCAAACTCCTGTTCTAATAATTTCCATGTAAAAACCACCACTATTTCCTCAGCTGGTACAAAAATTCAGGTTTAGGTTCTGTTGCCTACTGTCAAACAGAACTTAAGTTTGGTAGTTAACAGTGGTTTAAAACAGTTTTTCTCTTAATACTGTTTCAAAAAGACACAAATTTGCAATGCCATTTGCATTTTTACTGGTTTTCTTTGAAAAGGTTGCATTCATGTCTTACTGTAAAAGAAATATTCTGAACAGTGCCCTCTGTGCAACAAAAGTTACCTCAAGCTATACAAAAATTCCTATTTCTACATTAAAGAAAAAAACCCCAAAGAAGTGCAGATCACCAGAAAGAAGAACTGAATTTTCTAGGCTCACTTTTTTTTGTCTGCTGAAGTTGAGTAACTGCTTCAGGCAAACCCAGATTTTAGTGGAATTGAAGACTCGGTCTGCAGGAGTTTTGGAGTTTTTTGACATCCAAGTGTTCTGCATGTTGCAGTGTTTGAATGCAGACAACCACAAACTTTGCATGCCTTCTATTTTCCTGGCTTTGCTCTTTCCTTTCTTCTCCTTCTTGATGTCCTCTGCTGTTCCCAGATGCATTAGAAAGAACGTGCATCTTCCTGCTCTTCTGCTGGCCGCCGTAAACTTGAGCCATGGACCATGGACCCGTGGAGGGAGAGGGGGTGGTGGAGCCCACTTAATGCTGTGTGAAGGGGTCACAAAGTCACAAAGGAGTGTGGTGTCACCTGCAGGTGGCTATTGGCTACTGCCTGTGATGGGGATCTTGAAATGCTTTGATTGAGTTCTGGTAGCTCTTGAGATTTTTACCCAGTTGCTTGTGTTGCTATCTGCAGTTTCATCTCCAAGTCTCGTGATTGTGGGAGATGCAGCATTAGTTCCACAAGTGCCAATAATTCCTTGCCCTTGTCATTACTGAAAAATGTGAATGTGTGAAGATCAAATAAAAACCCCTCTGAATTTCCTTTGCTAAACCCCACTTTTTTCTTTAGTCATGATATTTTTTCCAATGCTTAGGCTTGGGAACACTGTTTAAAATCAGTGAACAGCATAAACATGCTGGGTTTATGTGCTAATTTTGTAAGTTGGGGACCTGACTCCCTTAATTTTCAGTGAATTAAGAGCTTTATATGATGAAACTGCTTAATGGTGAACTGATTTTTCTCAGTGGTGGGAAACCATTTTTGTTCATTCTCATTCTGGTTGTTACTCTATCAGAACTGTCAGAAAGCAGTAGAGATGTGCAGGGAAATGTCCATTTTCTATTAGATTCATAACTCTGCTTTCAAATGGTCTAGTCCAGATGCCATACAATAATGTAAATAGAAAAGAGAATATATATTAAGTGTATTATTATGCAAAGGATAGGCAAATCTACTGTGCCATACATCAGTTTTGTAGTCTTGCACCCTGCACATACCAAATCTGAAAGTAAATATTTTGAGGTCTGGTCATAATTATGTTCACCTTCTCAAAACCTATCGGCACTTTCAAGTTGAACTGAAATGATTTTTCCCCAAAGACATCTTCACTTACAAGCTTTCTAATGTGACAAAGAAATTAGCACTCACCTAGCAAGTCTGGAGATGATGAAGCAATTTGCTGAAAATTGCTTTGGAAAATACTGTATATACAATGTGAATGTTGTGCAGTTCTCAGAACTTTCAATGATCCTGATAATTGATTATATTTTGATAAATTGAATCTTCTACACTAAAATAGTTGACTTTTTTTTTTAATGTGTGCTTTATGTGAAACTGTATCAGTTTTGTCATTAGTCCTTGTTGACTAATCTCGTCTTAACTGAGGCACTATGAAGCCCAAGTACCAAGAAACATGGCTGTAAGACATGGTGAAAAGGACTCTGCTGCTGCTGTGTCTACCCAAGTGAAATGGGAAAGCATTTACCAGTCTTCTTTTTCTACCTGCTTTTTTAAAATGCATTGGTGGGGGCAAACATAACACATTCTCTGTCTTTGCTAGGGCATGGTCATACTCTGGTTAGCTAAATTTCATGCTGATGTGCAGTGACAGGAGTTCACCATTAGATATGTCAGTCTTCTTACCCAGAGCTGATCTTGACCTGATTTCTCTGTGCAATCAATTCATATAAAACCAGATGCCAAAAATCTCTATTAACTGTGAATTAAATTCTTATCAAAATGAATTGCCCCAATTTGGGGTGAAACAAACAGCCCATGTCACTTGTTTGAAAAAGTATACCATCTGTCTGATAGAGCTGATTATCCAGAAGTGTCACTAAAAATGTCTGCATGTCTACAGAGGAGCAAATAATTTGCCTTGGGAAGAAAAAACCCCTCTTGCTCTTAGTTCTTGAAAGTTATGCTGATTGATAAGGTGATTTGTTGTCCAGAATGCCTGAAGATGAGTTGTGTGGGATTGTTTATGGGGTGGGATTCCTTCTCCTGAGGGTATGAGAAGGGCTGCATTATGAACCTTTACGAACCATTATGAACAGTGTGCTCTGTACTCATACTCCTCTTGCATTTCAGCAGCACTAACTTTTCTAACCATAAAACACAATTATCCCTAAGACATGCCTGGTAATGTTGTGGGAGTAATTATGAAGCAAAATGACTATAATACAGCTGAATGAAGAGCTCAGGTGGTTTCCCTTAAAATTGCAGGGCAGGTCATGTTCAAAGAAGAATTAAATACTAAATGAGGGGTGAAAATGCATTGGAGTAGAGCCTGGATCCCGTAAGTAAGTTGTTGAGGACTATTACCTGGTTTCCTCAATGAGTATTAATCCAAAGAGTGTATGATATGGTGGTGAGTAATAGTAGTTAAGCTAAGGATCAGGAGTCCAATTTTCATCATGTTTCTAGGAAATATAAGACCTCGTGTTGCATAGCAACAGTTGAAGGTATAGCAATATTTGCACTTGAAAATGTTTAGTGCTTTGGGAAGCATTAGGTGGCTGATGAGGTAGGCAGTGAGGAAATGGTATTATTCTCTCTTAGGGTACTGGTTTAAATGCAGTCTTGGTTTTCCTGGCTGAAGAACATTAACATCCAAATAACTAGCTAGATGTCTGCAAAATGAGTTATTGGTCTCAGTCCAGTTTTCAGAGCACCCATATTCACATTTCAAAAACTATTTCTGTAATTGGCAGTGTTGTTGGTGTGCTCTGAAGGCAAATTGGATACAAACAGCCATGGAGGCAGCCACAGATCTCTCTGCTACAGAGCACTCCTCTCTGGTTGCAGGGGGCTTCCTGCTCTGGTCCTACTGCCAAATTGAGCAGTTTCTACTCTTTCTAGCTATAACTTTTCTCTACTGCTGTGTGATGAACTGGAGAGCACATTATTTAAATTTCGTAGGATCCTGGTATTTTTGTTGTATTTTGTGTTAACTGTAAGTGTTTTGAATAAAAGATGCTGCCTAGGATATTTTTCATCTTTTGAGATTCTCCTAAAATATTTTACGCTTAAGTTTTTCAGAATGAAATGTGAGTTCCCATTGAAAGTAAGAATTTTTCAGAAATGTGTAATCTCTATCAAACCATCTGTTTTCAGGAGGTCAGTGCTCTTCTCACCTGGCACACCTGGAAACAGGTCTGAAAAAAACCAGGAAACTATCAGAAGATGCAGAGAAGTAAAGCTGCTGGAATGACATGACGAGAACTTGCAGTGCCCTAAATGCAATTTGGTACATTAGCTGTTTCTTGCTCAAAAATTAGCAGCTTTTTGTCAGAAGAGCTTGTAGATGCTCAGTAGGACCTGAGCATGTTGCAGCCAGGCTAAGGGGTGTCACAGAGTAACAATGAGCAAAAGGCATAAAAACTGGCAGCTGACAGCACATGACAGTCACAGAAGTGCTTGCTACATTTTTTGTAAGTGTCTTGGGGTGACTCCATCATGTATATCCCCTATCACAGCTTTATGCCAAACAATTGATTTTGTGCCTTTTCTGTGCCTTTAAACTGAGCTTGAGAGGGAAGTAAAAAAAGGACCAAGCAAACTTTTCAAAGCAGTGTCTCAAGGACACAGAGATTCACTCCTCTGCGTGCTCTGGCTGTGGTAGCACGGGGGGGAGCATCCTGCTTGCTTCTTCAGCCAGTTTTTTTTTTTCCTTTCCCCTCTCTCTGGTGTGAGACAGAAAGCTGAACTTTGTTTCCTGGGACTTTGGTTTTTTACCTTCTTCTCTTCTGGACTGTCTCAACAACATCAAAACACATCGGGAGAATTTTCCCCGAGGCCCGAGGGGGTGGGCCCTCACCCAACTCCGAGGAGGAGAGAGACCACACCTACAGAAAGACTCTGAAATCTTCCCAGGTTTCTCTCTACAGCGAGAGATTTCATTATTTAGCGTTATTATCTTTTTTTTCTTGTGTGTTTGTTAAATAAATAGTTTTTAGCTCTTCCAGTTTCCTTCAAGGAAAATTTCCTTTTTCCCGAACCTAGTGGAGAGGAAGGGTGGTTGTAATCTGGTTTTCTCTCAAAAGATATATTGCTAGATTTTGGCCAAACCGGCACAGTAAACATCTTATTTTACTTTTTTTACTAGCATTTAATATGCTTTAAAGGAAGTATGTGTGGTAGATCATCTCCAGGGTAAATCCAATACAACTGAGAAGTTTGGAAAGGCTTGAAGATGTCCTTTACCGCATGAAGATTTCACTCAATGCCAGTGCTGACTCTTCATTTTGTTAACTGCCTGAAGTAAGCTTGGTAATGAGCTCCATAAGAACATTTCTAACAAGGGAGAGGTTCAGATTTAAGATCTACTGATCTTTAAATAATCACCTAAAAATGTATTCTGTCATTGACTCCACTTCATTGCTTTAATTTAGGAGACCTCAAGACATATGTAAATTAAATGAAGGACAGATGTACAGGACATCCTTAACTACTTCGTTCCACAAAAATACATCTTTGAATCTTAAAGTAATTTTGAAATGTTGTAGCCATTTCTGGATAAAAAGATTTATGACTATTCTGTTTATGTTGCTTTTCCTAAAGGTAAGAAAATATGCCTATGTCATTTCACTGTTGTGGTAGTAGCAGGGATGAGGAAAGGTGTTTATTAGTGAGGTCACTCATATTAGCAAAGTAAATAAAGGACAAAAACCCCCACTGGACTCCTGTCATGAGGCTAATTCTTGTGTAATTTGGAGTTTTGAAGGTCTTTGGCGGAAAACTATGCACCCTTCTGGAGAAAACCTTTATTATCTGAACACAATGCCACCATGTCTAGAAGTCCAGAGATTTTTGCCTACTCATATGAGAAGATAAAGAGTAACATTCCATACTCAAATCCAGGAACATTGCAGCAGATTTTAAAATGCATTAATGATTGGGAACTTTGTAACATATTATGGTGCTTGGAACCTAAACAGCTTACTGTTTATTCAAAAAAAAAACCTTCATTGTTTTTCCAGAACTTGTATCTTCTTTTTCCTTTTGACAGTAAAACTTCTTATGATGCCTTCTTGTGGTTTTAAATATGCCTTCATTTGTCTATTCACTGTGAGTCAAGGCAGTTTTCAGCTGTGATTTTTGATTAACAGAGAAGTGATGCCTAAAAAGGAATTTTATAAAATGTTGGAGATTGTTTCCCATCCAAAGCATGTGTGCTTTTTCCTGTGGGTGAATTTTGTGTTTAATCTAAGGGATTATGGAATTTCTATCACCTTAGCGACACCTGTCTCCACAATAAAATGGTTAATTGTGATCTGCTTTTAAATCTCAAGATCTTGTTCAGTTTACCTTTTTATATCAGAACCAGTCACATGAAAACTGGAAATGGAAGGGAATATACCTTACATGCACAGTTAGGGCCAACATCAGCATGTGAATGCTGAAATGAGTACATCTTATTTATATGTGCTTGTTTTTGTTTAAATATATTAAGCTCTGCAACTGTGGCTTCAGTGGGAATTCTGCACGCCCCATATATTCAGAAAACTAATCATGTTCACATAGATTCTTAAATACAGTTTTGATTTAAGTGCTTCCTTTAGGAAGCCTGACTTCTAAGTAAGCTGGATCCAAAAAGAAACTGAATATTCTGTATTCAAGTATCATATATATGTATAAGCAGGTAAGTTAATGCACCAATTTTTTTGTTTTGTTTTTTTACCTTGGCTGAAGAAATCTGCTAGTGCTTCTTGATGTTTGCAATAAAAATTCGTAGAAACGTATGCAGAAACTTGAAGAGATCCATAAAACATTTTTTTTCTTGGTTGCTATTGTACTTCAGTTGTGTTTTATAAAGTGCCCTAACTTTGAATTCATTTCTGTATGAAGCTCTTCTAAGGTAACATTTTTAGATTTAATGTGTTTTCACTTTTTTCAATCAATTTTGTAGCAGTACTTTTGTTTGCTCAGTGTCTAACAGGTCTGCTCTCGTGCCTTTATATGCACAAAGTTAACGTGCCTTTTATATAAAACTAAAATTTTTATATACATAAACTTAATGCAAGTTCTGTAATTTGTGAGGAGAATTTGGCTGTGCATCAATGTAGGCATCTTTCCTAAAGGGGACTCGTGCTTAAATATATAACCCTAGGACTTTTGTTAGTTATAGAGTGAAAGAAAGATGGTATTTTCAATGGAATTAGCTATTTCTAAAAAATAAACCAAAAATACACCCCCCCACACTCCTGTTAGAGCACTAAGCCTCTTTGTGACATTTAGCATAGATGTAATGTTTCTCTGTTTTTTAGTTACTTGATGCATTCTAAAAAAAAACCCAGGTAAAAAGTGATGATAGCTATACCTTTTTTATTTTTTTTGAATTTTCATAATATTCTATCACAGAAAAGAAAAAAAGTCTAATTTTTGTGCTTTGAAGTATGTGCTTATGCTGTTTTTGAAAGATTCTATATTAAATGTACATATTTTAGAAGAAAAATACACAACTTTTTTTGTTATGTAGACTGCATATATAATTGAAATGCTATTCTCAGAATGTGCAAAAGATAGAATATGATGGCTTCAATGTCAAACCAAATAACAAAACCCAGTAGGAATTTGTATGTAATTTTGTTGATCTTTGTCTGTGAAATTATACAGGTTATGTTTCATTAAGGTCTTGTTAATGAAAGATACAAAGATCTTGCTAAGCTGTGTCCAATATTTGAGGGCCTAGCACTGCAAAAGCAGAAGGGAGCTTTGGAATTCTGTATTTCCATTGTGAACTAAGGAGTGTGTGGAACAGAGGGAAGCATTTTTAATGTTATGCATATGAAGGTTTCTGTACAATATGCACCGATGAAGGCATTTTGACATAGTCTGAAATATTCCTGACTTGATACATCCCTTGATACTTCTTATTAGATATTTTCTTGAACTATTGAAATGACTGAAGTGCAGAGCAGACAAAGGCTTTGAATTAGAGAGATTTCGGACACAAAATACATGCTCAGGAGCATTGAGTTTTGTTTCTCAGCAGGGGTCTACCTGTCTTCTTGAGGAATTATCTGCCACCAGTTCAGTGTCTGCAGCTGTGTTTGTGTGTCTGTACGTACGTACACATGAGGCTGTTACTGGGAAGGTTTAGCTGGGACTGCGCTAAGAACATCTTCCTCAAAAGGAGCTGGACCTTTCCAGCACTGTATGCTCTGTGTGGTTTTTGGTCTTGCCCTTCTCCAAGGGACCACAGAGGGAAAGAGAAGATAAGAAAAGAAACCTCACTTTGCAGTCTGTGGGATCCTACAGTGTGTTCTGCCAGTTCCCTGGGGAAAAAGCACATCAAGTAGTGAGTGATGGCGCTGTATAGTGATCTGGACCTGCACTGCCCTCTGACAGCTGGGCTGTGCTCTTTCTCCAGCCCTGGGAGATCAGAGATGGCATTTTGAATCTGCATGACAGCAAAACTTTCCTATGAACCAGATCTGTTCCCAAAGTCTTGCTTGGATCTGTTCTCATCAAAGGATGGTGCCACCTGCAATCTGGGCTCCTGTGTCTGGTTCTGCTTTCAGGACAGGTTTTCATGAATCTAAATGGGTGCTTGTTTTTGATGTTTTGGAGTCCTTGAGCAGTATAAGCAGCTTATAGAAACAGGCAAGGTCTTTGAAGGCCTTTCAAGGTCCTGTCCTGTTGTGAAACCTAAAGGAAAGTCTTTCCCATGTCAGCTGATGGGGCATCACACCAACAGTGTCTTTATTACTGGGACTTGGCATTCTGTGGGACATAGCAGGCAATTTTTAACACACTCTAAAAGCTGAATAATCCTCATCATAAAATCCTGAGGCAAGTGGTAGGCAGGGTGTCAGACTGCCTGCCTGAATAGTGAAAGGAAGTGAGTAGGTGCTTGTTTCCAAACACCAGAGCTGTATAAACAGCAACATGTGGGGGTGTCAGTCAGTGAGAGGATGGAGGGCTGCAAGTGGAAAAATTAGCAGACATAGAGAAATAGAGGTGTATTAAAAATATGTAGAGGAAGACGTTCCTGCTCCTGCGGAGGTGCTGGGAATGGCTGGCACCAACAGGAGGAGATGGGGGTAAGGAGGTGGATGGGCCATCGCTAACCCAGGTGTGCAGCAGCGCTTTGGTCTGAATATACTGACATTTACAGGCTGCACACCTCAGCTTCTGGTGTTTATATTTCTTCTAATCCTGTCCTTCAGCTTGATGTTCTTCATCCATTGGCTCTGGGTTGTGCTTCTATGGCTCCCTGCTGTAACTGTCCTTCTGGTTCTGGTTGGTTGCAAAGCAGGGGTTCAGTGGGATCACCTGGCTGGCAAGCCCTGCTAAACTTGCTCTGACTTCCTCTCCTTTGCTGTTCCCTGCTTGGCACAGTCCTTGCTCTCTCCCTAACTGTGACTACACAGATGCTGCTTTTGGGCAGATTTTCTGCCTAACCTCCTGGTTTTCTCTACCAGAAAAGCAAATCGAGAGAAAAAAAATGGGAAAAAAATATTGTTGGTAAAATTGTATCAGAGTTCTAATGTGAATTACTATTTCTGTAGACACCATCTGAGCAAGGCTGTTGCTTGAGCATAGGCAGGACTCACCCCACCCACTGAAGAAACAGGGCAGAAGCAGCTGATGTCATACAGAGGCCAATGGCTTTGTCATCTAACCTCTGCCAGCAGCTGCTGACTTCAAACGAGTATTGTTATCACCAGATGTTGCAAATAATTAACTGTATATTAACAACTTCTCGTGGGATCCATATGAGCATCTGTTCTATTTAAGAGCACTGCAAGTGTAGGAGGAAGTACAGGAATGGGAGAGAGGGACAGGGTGATCCAGAAACTGCTCATTGGCTCCTTACATTGATCAGAAACTTCTATCGTGTACCTCTGGAGCGCATGGTGATACTTCCTTCTTTTACTTCAAGTTGTTTTTTGGTGGACAGCTAATCATATCATACAACCTGGGAAAATTAGAAACTTTTAGCACCCTCTTCAGATGCTTTAAAAAAGTCAATAAAAGCTCATGACGATGCATTTTGTGGAAGCTTAGGTAGGCCAAGCATGAGCTGTGATAGGGCGGAGAAACCTTTCCATCCCAAAGGGTTTAACTTTCCAGGTGTGAAAAGAACAAGCTTGAATTTGGAAAGACACTGATCAGTTTTCATGTTTATGCCTAGTTTTCTGCTTTGATACTTCTGCAATGTTTGCTTCTGTTCACAGGTGGGCTGAAAAGACTTTCTGGAGAAAAAGGAACTTGTATTCTCTGAAGTAGACATGCTTGAATGGTTTGTGGGGAAGGGTGGTCCTGTGGGTGGCTTTTTCATTTCTGTTTTGCCTTTATGATAGGAGATCCATGGTGGAGGTGGAGCTCAGGGCTGTGTTTGGAGGAACTGCTGACAGCCATGGATACAGGATGCAGAGCACCAGGGCAGTCTCTGCTGGTGGCTCTGGAGCAGCCGCTCGTATTGGCTGTGCTGGGTGAATAGAACTGGTTACACAGCAGTGTCCTAGAAGCACAGGACTGTGACTCAAATTGGATGGCATTTCCATGGAGAAAGGCAAAGGATGAACTATCTCAAATGAGATTTGGCACTACTTAATGTCTTTTAGATGTGGCAGCACAATACAGCTTAATTTGCAGATGAAAGGCCAGCTACTCTCTTCAGTCTAAAACTGAGTTTCTGCAGACGTTGGCTGTCCTTGTGATCACAGAACAAATTGCTTAATTTACTAACTCAGAGATGTCTGCCTGGTGCTGGAGTTTTGTCTTTTCCTGTTTCTTTAATCCTTTGTGTCTAAGGCTGTGAATGAGAGCGTAGCACATCCTACAGCTGCAGGGCCAAGGCACCACTGATAATTGTTTCCACCACTTCGCACACAAAACAATTGCCTTCCTTCAGGATGTTGTTTGCCTGTGACTTGAAAATCATCAAAACTCTCATTTAGAAACTGATGGTCTTTCAGTTCATCCTAATACACATGCTATCTTTTTTAATGGCTTGTTTTACACTCCCTAAGCACTTTTTGATTGTTTTCCAGATTTTTTGAGTATTATTTCCTGTTCCCTTTAGAACTGTGTGTATGCTTTTGGCTTTAGCACTTGATCTTTGTTTGACATTCAGTAATTTTTACTGTGATAGGAGTTTTACTGAGTAAGTACTAAGTACTGTCATTGTGTTTCCTTATATCAGTCAATCTAGATCACTTCTGTCACTGTTGCAAATATGTGTGTGCTTCCTTCTTTGAGGTGAATGCATTAGGTCAATGAACTTTGCTTTCATCAGTAGCTCATCAAGCAGTGACTAATCAAGGTCATTTTCTCTTACTTGAAACTGCTGTTCTAATAGCTGTAGATTTTGTGTAATAATTGTATGAAGAGTCATTGAAAACTTTACTAAATATTTGTATTTGCACTACTGAAAAGGCTTTTAACCTAATGTTCAACTTCAGTTTCTTTCAGTGAATGGGGAAACATATTAGTGACACCGATTTTCAAAATCGGTGAAAATAAATCATTACCCATCTGTCTTTTCATAGGCCCTAACCATGATTTAATTTTGTTATTCTAGGAGGAAATATAATAAATTTAAAATTACTCAAAACATTTTTGTGAGTTTTTTTTTCCCTTTACATTTGTAAGATTTCTGGGGAACTTTAAAATGTTGGCATAAACCCAGCGTCACAGTGTTTTTCCAGTTAAAAAACTTTATGTGGTGGGTTGACCCTGGTTGGACACCAGGTACTCACTAAAGCCACTCTGTCACTCCCCTCCTCAGCTAGAAAGGGGAGAGAAAATAGAATGAAAGATCATGAGTTCAGATAAGGACAGGGAGATCAGTCACCAGGTCATGGGTAAAACAGACCCGATTTGGGAGAATGAGTTTGCTTTGATAGGTAATAGATTAGAGCAGGGTAATGTGAAATAAAAGCTAAATCTTAAATACCTTCCCCCTATCCCTCCCTCCCTTCTTCCTGGGCTCGACTTCACTCCCTATTTTCTCTACCTCCTCCCCCCAGCAGCACAGGGAGATAGGGAATTGGGGCTGTGGTCAGCTCATCTCACGTTGTCTCTCTATCCTTCCTTCCTCCTCAGGGAGAGGACTCCTCCCCCTCTTCCCCTGCTCCAGTGCGGGGTCCCTCCCACAGGAGACATAGACATGGACTCCTCCAGTGTGAGTCCTTCGCAGGGGCCACGGCTCTTCCCAAACTGCTCCAGTATGGGTGCCTTCCATTGGGTGCAGTCCTTCAGGAACAGGCTGCTCCAGCATGGGTCCCTCACAGGATAACAAGTCCTGTCAGGAAACCTGCTCTAGCATGAGCTCCTCTCTCTACAGATCCTGCCCTGCTCCAGTGTGGTCTTCCCATAGAGTTACAGCCTCCCTTGGGAATCCACGTGCTCCAGGGTGGGGTCCTACATAGGCTGCAGGTGGATCTCTGCTCCCCCGTGGCCTTCCATGGGCTGCAGGGCCACAGCTGCCTCCCCACGGGGCTGCAGGGGAATCTCAGCCCCAGCACCTGGAGCACCTCCTCCCCCTCCTTCTTCATGGACCTTGGTGTCTGCAGAGTTGTTGCTCTTGCATATTCTCAGTCCTTTCGGGGCTGCTGTTATTCAAGCAGTTTCTTTAAATATGTTTCTGCAGGGATGCCACCAGCATCACCGGTGGGCTCAGCCCTGGCCAGAGGAAGGTTCATCCTGGAGCTGGCTGGAATTGGCTGTATTGGACATGGGGGAAGCTTCTGGTAGTTTCTCACAGAAGCCACCCCTGTAGCCCCTCTGCTACCAAAACCTTGTCATGCAATCCCAATCTATTAAAAAAAAAAAAAAAAGGCAACAAACAAACAAAATCTGTCACATCTTAATTAATAAGAGATAACAACTTCTTTTTTATCCTCGGAGAATTGGTTGTTCTTTTTTCTGTTTTAACTGACACTGGTCATTATCCGGCCTGTACTGTAGGCTCCTATTTAAGCAGTTAAATCACCAGGAAACAGCAGGAGATTTGTAAATGCTGATGGTAATTTTTGAAGGAGTGTAAGTTGGAAACCACTCAGCTGTTACCAGCCTGAGTCTGTTGCTCATAGAGTTGCAGAGATACAAGCGCTCGGAAGGGTGCACATTAGTTTGGAATTGAAGAATAAATATTCTCTGTCAACAGAAGTGGTTTTCTTTTAGCCTAATGTAAAAGGGAGAATTTGATTATAGGGAATTATTGATATTGGTGCTTGAATGTGTTTACTAATTAAATTAAGAACTTTTTTGGTGGTACTCTTTGTTCAATATCCTTGCACAGATCCCTTGCAAGAACTAGGAGGGAAAGGTAATATTGACTGAGAATAATTTCTGCATATATATCCTGCATTTACTGAAGAAAATCCAGTAGAGGCAGCCACTCTATTTCTATGACTATATTTTATTCATTTGTTCCTTTTTTTTTTGTAAATTTATTCACATACTCATTTTTGTGAATCAGTAACACTTTAAAATATCTGTGAAGGTAAGTTGTTGTACATTAAATGATGATTGCTTTTTTTCTATTTCATTTTTCCATGCATTGTATGCTTTTCTGTGTACACAGAAAGTGCCTTTGTTCCAGGTGGTGCATTCTATCCCACTTGACAGAAAAATAACTTCTTCCAAGCACAGGTTGTAACCTTGTGCTTGCTTCCCTCCACACTTGGATCTTCTCCAAGGAAAGGTATTTTAGAATTGTCTCTCTGTGCCTTTGTTGGCGAATGTTGATGGGGCAGAGGGAGAAACAGGCTCCTTGCACTATGGAAAAATCTTTTACACAGTCCTCCAGGATGCACAGATTAGTAAAGAATCAGCTGTTGATACTCCTTTATCACTTAGGAAAGCAATAAACAAACTAAGTGACATCCTGCCATGGTGTGATTCAGTCTGACTCCTCATAAAATTTACTGATGCACGTATTAGCAGTTCAGATTTAGGTCTCAGTATGTGTTGGTGAGGCAGTGTAAACCTCTTAACAACAGTTAATTATTCTGCAACCTTATAAGATCTGTGTAGTACTGTGTAATTTAGTTGTCATAATTGTGTTAAATTTCTTGATGTTATCTGTCATAAGACTTTTCAGCTAACAGAGAGATAAGTACTGTTTTTCTACTGAACTTTTGAACTTCTGCTAAGACAAGATGCACGAAAAATACTAAAAAAGTAGAGACAAATTTATGTGTTGGTAGGCGCCAGCAGTCTAATATAGGAGCCCGATAGGAAAACACCCCACAATTAAGAGCACTAAATTCAAAGTTTGAATTCTAGCCAAATGTCTGAAGGCACTCTGGGAAGGAAAAGTCTAAACGTTGCTACTTTTTTTTTTTCCTAAAAGGTTAACATGAATAGTTGGAACATGAATTGTTGATAAATACGAAAGAAACAACGTGACATGGTCGGTGAGATACCCAGGTAATGGGTCATAAAAACTGAGTTGGATACTGCTGGGAACTTGAGAATATTGTTGAGGTAATTTCTTCAGCTGTTGATCTGTGCTAGGAAGGATGATTTTGATTTTATCTTTAATGAAGGCTGGAGTAGTGTATTCTGAGCAGGCTTAGTCTGGTGAGGAGGGAGGAGGGCAGGAAGAGCCACTTACAATATGGTGCAGTGAGAAAGAGGAGACCTCTCATAGGATTGCAGCTCTTTATTCATCTCTGTACAGAGAATTAATTTCTCCTCTCCTTCTGTAATGCTTTAAACTCCATTTGTATTTACTTCTGTATCGTGTCCCGTCGCATGAATGTGAGTGCCTGAACTCCAGAGGTGCCGCTTCTCTCTGTTGGCTCCAAGTGGTCTGGGTGCATCTTGGAGATTGAATGGTTTCTACATTGCTGAAGAGTAAGTGTGAGAAGACCTCTTTCACTTGTAGCCAAACTTCCTAGGATGACTTGCTGGTCTTACAGGAATTCTTGAAATAGTGGACTTTTCATTCCACTTCATTCGGGCCTGCCCCTTCTGGAAGCCCGTTCCTGGCTCCTGTGCTGGTGATGTGGAGAGCTGGGGCTCCCCTTAGTGTGCAGCTGCTGTTGAGCAGAGTTGTTTTTCAGTGTTATGGTGAGTAAAACTCAGGATCAGAGAAACCCTAACTATCATATGTGAGAGATTTTTTAGACCATTTAAATGTTTTAATGTTTAACAGAATCTTGATGATGTAGGAGATCATATCTAGGAGCTCAGAGATGTCATTTTTTTGACGTAACAGGAGAAGCTTGAAATGTCAGGCAGTTGAAAAGTTGTCAGCTGAAATACTTTTTAGAGGTGAAGGAGAAATTCATTTGTAGAAACCATCTCAGGGGAGTCTATGTGTCTTGGATGTATTTTGTGATAGTTACATGCAGTCTTGTAGTAGCAGCAGTTCTGCACAGAGGCAGTCTCTTATTTTCCTGCTCTTTCAGGTATCCCTTGCCTCATGCATGGCTTTTTAAATGTCTCTGTTGTTGTTCTCTCCCGTAGCACATTGTCTTGCTTATTATTATTGCAGCACTTTAAGTAACACGTCAGAAGTGATGGAAATACAATGAGAGGGCCAGCAAACAGAAGGCTGCAGAGAGGCAGGCAGTGCACATCAGGCTTCATTTTAGACAAGTCTCAGAACAAAGGTTTAGGCCAAAGCTCTCATAATTTGGGCTCCTTCTAGTGCAATTAAGTGGAGATTACTGTTTTCTAAAAGCAGAACTGGAGAAAATTGATACCGTCAAGCAGCTCGAACGTCTTTATTCTCGTATGTAATTTTCCTTCTGTCTCATAAAATATCAATAAATAATTAAAACAAAGAACAATCTTTCCCTTTCAGTTGAATGTCAGGGTAGGATTAATTCTCCACTGAAATACAGTAATGGTCACTGCAAAACAACTGGCTGCATGAAAGCAGGCACTAAAGCAGATATATTCTCTCAGAAGCACTCCATCCTAGGGTTTCCTGGAGAACTTCAGCCATTCCCATCTGTCTGCTCAGAAACCTGATTTTCTGCAGTCTGAAAGTGAACCAATCAGCTTCACGTGTCAGGGAGTTGAGCTTGAGTTCTGAGGGAGTACCTTTGAGGCTCTCTGTGGCCTCACTGACACTCTTTTGTGCTGCAGTGATCTGGGTGAATGTCTTCACTTAACTGCAGTGGTGGAAAACCAGCAGTGTCCTGCCTGATTGCAAAGTTCAGAGGTTGAAGCTCTGGTTTCAGGAAGGTAACAGGCAGCAGGTGCTGTGGTTTTTGAATATACCCCAGGGGTTTTGCCTGATTTACCAAGAATTCCAGGGTTTGAGCCTAGAGGTGACAGGGTATGCATTGCACATTCAGGAAATGCCTGGATGTCCATGCAGTCACAATCTTCTTGTTAATGGTGGGTGGAAAGCAGAAACTCATCACTCTTCTTTAATCATCCAGAACTGGAGAATTCAACCAGACCTTCCTATCACTGAGATAATAAAATGATAGTTACCATTTGTCATGGGGCCTTGTAGGAAGTTCAGCCAAATCCTTTGGCAGCTTCTCCAACCTTATTGAGATGTGGGTTTGGGTAAGTAATGAGGCCATTAAAACGGCTGGCTCCAGTAAATAGGCTTGGATTGAGTTCTCACAAGTTAAAATGCACGGAAAGATACGTACAAACATGCATGTAAGGTTTTGGGTTTGGAAAGGACAGACTGCATTAATCTGATTCCTTAGTTTATCTAAGTCTGCTGAGCTGTGGTGCTTGAATAAAAAAGTGGCTTGAATATTGAAGTCAATTTTTTCCCCTCTTAGGAATAGTACATATCTGGAATGCGTATCTGAAGCCAAGGGAGACGTTTTGGAGAAAAGGACACTGCATTTGAGTGACATTTTAAAATATAAATGGAAAAGAACATCTCTAAAAAAAAGTACTGGGGAGTAGCTTTGTAATGAGGGTGTCAAGGGCAAAAAATATAAGTGCTTGTAATATGGAACTCAGCAAATAATTCAAAAGGAGCTAAATATGGTTCTGAGGAGAAAGAGGGTACTGGGCTTTATTAGTGAGTTGCTCTTTCTCCAGTTGCTGTAGTTGTCGTGGTGCTGTGGCACCCCCAAGGCTTGCCCAGACCTCAGCGAAGTAAATCACAGTATGAGATACAGATTTGTGTTAGCTCAGACTTGAAACTGGTCCTGTAGGTTGCACCTGGGCTAGCAAGCAGGATCAGGGCATTGGGGTGAGCTCCAGCAGCTGTTTAGAGCTCAGTGTGGCCTGGAACAACCGTCCCTCATTCCTGCAGCTAGCCAGTTGTTCCCAGTCACCAAGAGGTCAGCTTCTCTGGGGTATAAATGGGCCAGACCTGTGGGTGCAAGGCTTCACCAGCTTCAGAGACAGCAGATGGGCACTGCCCCAGACTGGTGCATTCAAACACTGGACAGTGTTTGAAGCTGCTGCCTTGGCCCTCAGGCTGGGTCATGTCTGCTGATGTGATGCTCCAGATTAACACTGAACAAGTGTGCTGATGTTTCCTTTCTGTGTCAGCTGTATTCCTGTGGATGTGTTTTTCTCTTGATTTATGCAAGAATTAATTAAATCAATGATTTTATATGTCCATATCTTCTCATAACATATTGTGAATAGTCTGCTGGTATAGGAAGAAGGAGATGTAGCATAATGTTTTGCAGTAATTAAGTCCTTTATAGAGTAACATGTATAGATTTTTAAAAACCTCTTATTTTAATGCTTCCGCCTAAAGCTCAGTCTGCTCCCTGCATACTAGTCTCTTATGCTTCTCCTCTCCATGTTGCATGAGGCTGTTTTACATTTCTTTTGGCTGTCCTATTTGTCAAATAATTACTGTAATAATCTCTTTTCCTGTTCTCAGAGTGTCCTTTAACTCTTATCTGAAAATCTGTTCTCCTGTGCTCTCTAATAGTGCTCATGTGTCAGTTCAGTGTTCTGGGTTGGAGGTTGTCCTCTGCTTTGACTCCAGCCATGGTGTCAGGGACTGGCCCTTAAAAATGCAATTTCCATTACATGGGAAGTTTAAAAGCTAAAAGGTCATAGCTACCCTGAGAGGTCATCTAACCTCTTTTTTTTAACATGTGATTTTCTAAAGATAGAAATGCAGCTACTGTTTTTCACAGACAAATCACTGTGCCTTTTTAGGAATCATTGAGATTAGCTGAAGCTAGAGGATCAGTGGTCACATAGATGGAGTTGATCCTGGAAACCTTTGTGCAGATAGACTAGTAGGAATTTGGCTGTAATTGATGTCCCTGTAAAGGACAGCAAGAGTCAGGGACATAGGGACATAGGAGAAGCCCTTGAGAAGGTTCTGTATTGGGTTTGACAGAAGCAAAGACAGGCTAAACTTGATATATGCTATAGAATACCACACAGGGGGGTAAAAATAGTGGTTGCTGTTTGTGAATTTCCCTGTTAGCACACTTTAGGACAGGAGTGGCAGCTGTAACCCATTTGTTGATGGCTTTTTAGGATGCCTTTCTCATAGCCAGGGCCTGACAGTTGCATGCCACAACCTGGAAGTAGGAAAGAGGTGGTTTTGGGGTGAGTGCATTACATCAGCCCCTCCTGAGGCAGGTATGGATTGTGTCTGCAGTCATGCAGATCCAGTTTATTATGAAATGGCTTTTTTGGTCATTTCATTCTCAGTCCCCCTTTCTTCCCCCTCTTGGAAAATTCCTTGTAATAATTTATGAGAATACTGAGCAAACTTTTCCCACAGGGTTTTTGTTGAAGTGGGGTAAGCAAGTAACACGTATTTTTTTCTCAGCTACCTGTTTTATGACACTTAATTCTAAAAGCATATAAAATCACAAACTCCAGACAGTTTTTGACAAGAACTCCTGCTAAAGCAATTCTGTGTATCTGCTGCCAGATAGTCTGGCTCCATAAGTATCACTGTCTTGTCATGGACTTTTAAAAATAAAGCTGAATGACCTCTTCATTTGAGTCTGTAACTGGTCTGCTTGGCAATGAGTTATAAAGTGATCATGAAAGACCCTCAAACATAGTTCCCAAGTAATTCTAAAATAAAAAGTTGTTATGAGATTCCCAAGGAACTGCTTGCTAAGGCTGGGCATCTCTTTGCTGCAAGGGAAAAAGTAACTGTCTGAGGAAGGAAAAAAAAGAACTCATAAGACACTCAAGAGTAAGGAAGTTGGGAATCCAAGGGGTGTAAGAAAGGGAGGACAAAGAGCTCCATCCAAAAAGAAAATCTGCAACAAACAGGAGCAGTAATAGGAGAGGGAAACTCTGAGAATTACATTCTTAACACCTCTTCCATAAAAAAAAAGGGCTGAATTAGTTTAATTGCAAGGAAATATTTTCTAACAATCATTAAAATGCTGTAAAACACATTAAAAAAGTGGCACGCTGTGTGTGCCATTCTATCAGCATCATAAGTATACAGTAATGATATTTTCCCGTGTTTATGTAATAAAAATTGTCAAATGTTTATGTAAGTCACACTTACACTTAGTTCAGTATTGTCTCTGCACTTTCAAGCTTGGAAGGAGGTGCTATAGCTTGTTACTGCTCGGAGGTAATATAATGCATTATCTTATGTAGCAGTCTATCAATCACCTAATTTTATGTCACATTTACGATGTGGTGAAATAGAAATATTGTCTTTGATTGTTTTAAATTTTATTCTATTTTGTCACCTTTAAACTTTATTTAAGTGAACTTCCTTTTTTTCTCCTTTTTTTAAAATCTTTTTTTCTCCTTTCTTACGTTACTAACATATTTGTTTGCCGAGTGGGGAAGACAATACGTTTTTAAATATGTGTCATTGTTTCAGCATTCATTTTATATTGTATGATATACTTGTGTTATGCAAATAATTTGGATTTATCCGTTTTTTTATGAAGAAACTTTGAATTTTGACGTAGTATTTATGAGATAATTATTCTTTTTTTTTTCTTTTTGGTTCTAAATTGTAATTAATATCCTAGTTGTTAAAGGTTGGAAAAAAGTTTTAAAATCGTATATCCTTCTCACAGGACCTTTTTTTTCCTGGTCCCTTTACATGATGATTGTTGGTTATTTTATGAGCAATCCTATCTTCTGGCTATCTTTTCATTCCCAGGGAGTTACTTTTTCCTTTTCAATTTCCTTGCATCTTTAAATTTGTATCTGGAACCTAGGAACAATTAAATTATTTCCTTTCTTGAGAAATTGATAAATTGTGGTTTGTTTGGTTTTTTTTTTTTTGAGCGGTCAGATGCCCATGAGATTCTGGGCTAGTCTTTTATAAGTGACTGGTTCGTATCTTCCCTTTTATTGGGGAAAAAATACTGTTGGCTGTAGGTGGGCAGAAGGGGAATTTGGTGGCAGCAAGTCATTCTAGTTGAATGGGAGCTTCCTGTAGAAGCACATTTGGGCTGGGCTTTCCTCATAACTGCCTGCTGTTTACAAGTTGACTGTAAGAGGTGAAGCTAAATTAAACCAAAAAAATCGTCCCCAATGAATTCAAAGCTATAATTGTTTTACTTTGCCCAGTTGGGAGTGAAGCATCAAAGTCTTTTGGAAAGCAATACAACTGCTCCATCTGTGGGGCTCTGCCCAGTGGTGGCTTTCCATGTCACTTCTTTTCCTTATAGCACTCTGACTTTATTCTATTATTTCTGATTATTAGTCAGCGAGGAATGAATCCATTTCTGCTTTAGATCATGTGTGCTTGCTTACAATTTTTTCAACAGTGTATTGACTTAACATGCTATTCAGCACTGAAAATTGCCTTAAAGTATCTGTAGGATTTAATAGTTTTTTTACCTTTATAATTTCTATTTTAATATGTGCCAAGGTTAAAGCTATGTGAGGATTATGATTTTTCCCTTTTTAATTATTATTATTTATTCTGAACTCTGCAAATTCATTCAGTGATCCAAGAGTCAGAGTTCATTCCTTCTCACTCAATAATACAAGTTTTCTGAATAAATTATGTCTTAATTAACAATTGTATCGTACCCGAGATTTATCGAGTCCTTGGTGATAGCTGTGTAGATCATCTGAGACTAATTCTTACAAAAGAATAACTGTTGAAATGTGCACAGCAGTTCTGATAATTAATTTCCTCCCCCCATTCTCCAGATCCCACTGTCACAGCTCTGTGGAGAGGGATGGAGCACGGTGGGTGCCGTATTGCCACAGCAAAGGGCCAGAGAGCTTGTTGTATCAGGTCCCTGGTAGAAGATTCCTAAGTAAAAAAGTCACATCTTCAAAGCAGAATAGCCCTTCAGGTATGGGCTGAAATGGGACTGACCAAACTTCAGAGTTGTCTGCATTCTCTTGGACTTCTTAGTGTTTTCCTAAGGGAGAGGGGAGAAAGGGTGAAGGGGGAAAGAAGAGGGATTTCTCCTCTCCAAAGAGACAATTTTTTTTTTTTTTTCTACTTGAAGTAATAAAATGGCATGCTTAATTTTTGAGGCAGTTCACTGGATTATAAGATTTCAGGGTTACTGCTTTTATCCTCCTGGAAAACCTGTGTGCAGACATCCTGGGTTGGATTAATGCTTTTTAAGGTATGTGTTTTGCTTTTCCTATAAACTAATTCTCTCTGTTGAAAGGCAAGGGAATTGCAAATGAAACTCGGGGAAATACTATTTACTGAAGGTGTATTTACTAATAATATGGAGAGTTACATTTCCTACATATCCCACACCCTCTAGTGGAAATGTTTTGCATCAGCACCATGAGGTCAAGGACCTGAAGGGATTGAGAGATTTCAGAGTGAGACTTTGTACATTTTCCCTCAGCTACCATAGAAAAAGTGCCGCATGGATTAATGATGAATTTTTACTCCATCTCCTTGAAAAACACATATGATGGCTTGTTACTCCAGAAGAGGGAACCTACTCAAGAATATTTGCCCATATCATCAACAGATCCTTACTGAAACCCTGTGGACAGATGTAAACTGGAAAAATGGAGGTTGGGAGAGGAGCCAGGCAAAAGGCCTTCAGAAGCCTGTGAGTTTTGGGTGGGGACTGGCCATGCTGTATCTTCTGATGCCACATGGTAATTCTTACAGAATACTCAAACAGTTTTTACAGATACTTTTGCTTTGGCAGGTACACCCAGCTGGTGTGGCAGCCTTGGTTAGGGAGGGGCACCTCCTGAGAAAGCTTTTTGGATGGTCTCTGATTCAAGCATAGAGCCTCTGGCTGCAGCAATGGTGACCCTGCACATCTGGCTTCAGGAGGCCACTTCTGTATTGAACAACCATTTTGTCATCTCGGATACAGTGGTTGCAAAGTCATACAGACAGTGGGGTTTAGCTGCAATTGCAAAGGTAGTAATGCTAGCTGATAGCTGAGTTTGTGTGGAGAGAAAGGGAGAAACAGAGAATCTTGGACTTACTTTAAGACTGGATCTTGTAATCTAGGAATTACTTTCTGATTTTTTAAACTTTCTTTGTTGTGCATTGAAATGTGGATTATGGTTTATCACTTAACATCACCTGAGCTTTTTAACCTAAGAAATTCCCATTACTGGTATTGTTCTTAATTGGTAATGCCTTTGGTTCTTCCAGACTTGTGGCTTAGGCTGGTAGCATTTTGTGTCTGGTCATGGGTTTGGCATAGAGTGTTTGGAGCTCATGCTGTGAGTTGGGTGTGTGCGTAGATGGATTTTGACATCCTCTTGTCTGGGCATGTGTGCTGCTTGGGATGGAGTCAATAGCTCAGGTGGGCTCTGCTCATGTTAGGGGATGGTCATATTGGTCTCCATGCTACACAGTAGCTTTGTTGTTGAGTCTACACTTGCCTACCATGTGTGTGAAGCTCAGAGAAAGATGAACCTACCTTTATATAGCCCTCTATCAGAAGGCCTGTTTTCTTCTATGGCCAGCATGAAGGTGAGCCATGCAGAGAAAACCAAGAAAAGAAAACCATTAATTCAACAGTAAGGCAGTGAACTATTTCCAAACTGTGAAATCTAATTTATTGAGCAGGGGTTTTTTACCAACTTTGTGTTTAACAGGCTTGGTTTTAGTAAATTATGAGCCGAGAATGTCTGACGGTAAGAAATGCTGTTTTTGATGTCTGCAGGTTAGAGCCTGCCAGCACTTACTTGAAGGTGCAACTTTCTGATATTGAGGGAGAAGACACTGGCTTGCAGCAAGGACAATCACTGGAAAGTAATTGCTAAAATGGGAATCTGTCTGAAATGAAGGTGGCTGCAAAAAGTATACTTTACTGGACATGCTCAGATACTTTCTGGTCTTTCCAAGTGCTGTGCATGACTGGTTAAGAAATAATAGTTTCCTAGACTCAAAGAATGGTTTGGGTTAGAAGAGACCTTAAGGATCACCCAGTTCCAACTCCCCTGGCATGGGCTAGGATGCCTTTCACTAGACCAGGTTGCTCAAAGCTCCATCCAACCTGGCCTTGAACACTTCCAGGAACAGACCCACAAGTTCTCTGGGCAACTTGTTCCAGTGCCTCACCACCCTCCCACTTCCTAATGTCTAATTGAATCCTTCCCTCTTTCAGTTTAAAGCCATTTCCCTATTTCTTATAGCCTATTTAGAAATCCTTGTCCAGCTTTTTTGCAGACCCCCTTTTGGTACTGGCAGGCTGCCCTAAGGTCTCCCTGAAGCCTTCTCTTCTCCAGGCTGAACAACCCCAGCTCTCACAGCCTGTCTTCACTGGAGTTAAGCTTCAGCCCTCTGATAATCTTCGTGCCCCTCCTCTGGACTTACTGCAGCACCTCAAAATCTTTTTTTATTCTGGGGCTCCTGTTAGTCTCACAAGAGTGGAGTAGGAGTGGTAAGGATGCCCACACACTCAGACATTACAGTAATTTGTACCCATCCTGAAATCTGGATTTTGATTTGAAGAAGAGTCCTTTCTGCTCTAAACAGCTTGAGCTGAGAATGGAAGGAGAAATACAAAAAAACCAAACAAGCAATAGTTGCAACTTGGTCATTCTCCAAATAACAATTGTCTCTTCCTGTAGCAGTAGCAGAATTCATTTGTAGAAAACAAGTCCAGCTGTAACACAGACTCTGTGTTTAGACAATAGCCTGAAGAGAAAAAAGAATTTTAGTTCAGGAAGAAATATCATACAGACTGGCTGCAGCAGAAAATCTACATGACACTACAATGAAAACATCTTTTTCTTTTTTCTCCTAACTAAAGGTTTTTGAGTCCAGGAGAAAGTAACCCCCTAAGTGTAGGTTTCAAATATGTTAGCTTATATATATACAAATATATATATAGATATATTTACACACACAAAATTAAAAATATATATGCATGTATATATATATATATACACACACAAAAAATATCTGGCAGCATGACTGTGTGCTATTTTTTTTTTCTTTAAATACAAATAGTATNGCTCCATCCAACCTGGCCTTGAACACTTCCAGGAACAGACCCACAAGTTCTCTGGGCAACTTGTTCCAGTGCCTCACCACCCTCCCACTTCCTAATGTCTAATTGAATCCTTCCCTCTTTCAGTTTAAAGCCATTTCCCTATTTCTTATAGCCTATTTAGAAATCCTTGTCCAGCTTTTTTGCAGACCCCCTTTTGGTACTGGCAGGCTGCCCTAAGGTCTCCCTGAAGCCTTCTCTTCTCCAGGCTGAACAACCCCAGCTCTCACAGCCTGTCTTCACTGGAGTTAAGCTTCAGCCCTCTGATAATCTTCGTGCCCCTCCTCTGGACTTACTGCAGCACCTCAAAATCTTTTTTTATTCTGGGGCTCCTGTTAGTCTCACAAGAGTGGAGTAGGAGTGGTAAGGATGCCCACACACTCAGACATTACAGTAATTTGTACCCATCCTGAAATCTGGATTTTGATTTGAAGAAGAGTCCTTTCTGCTCTAAACAGCTTGAGCTGAGAATGGAAGGAGAAATACAAAAAAACCAAACAAGCAATAGTTGCAACTTGGTCATTCTCCAAATAACAATTGTCTCTTCCTGTAGCAGTAGCAGAATTCATTTGTAGAAAACAAGTCCAGCTGTAACACAGACTCTGTGTTTAGACAATAGCCTGAAGAGAAAAAAGAATTTTAGTTCAGGAAGAAATATCATACAGACTGGCTGCAGCAGAAAATCTACATGACACTACAATGAAAACATCTTTTTCTTTTTTCTCCTAACTAAAGGTTTTTGAGTCCAGGAGAAAGTAACCCCCTAAGTGTAGGTTTCAAATATGTTAGCTTATATATATACAAATATATATATAGATATATTTACACACACAAAATTAAAAATATATATGCATGTATATATATATATATATACACACATAAAATTTACCTGGCAGCATGACTGTGGTCTACTTTTTCTTTCTTCAAATACAAATTGTATTTCCAAGAGAATTTTCTGTTTTCCCATGTATTTTCTGCACAGTAGTTTCTGAAGAAAAATTAGCGTTGGGAAAAATGTGCTAACCACAGGTTTTAAATGCAGCAGCTTGGTGGAATTGAAACTGCCTGTACTTTGATTTCTGTACCTGAACATGTACTCTGATATGGACTTGTCACTCTCTGGAGAGGGAGAAATTTAGTGGATGAGAACATGGGGAAGGGGGATTCTTTTCCATGTCCTTCCTTTTAGAAACATAGCTTACTTCCTGAGAGTTATTAGTTTTATACCTTACAAAAGAAGAATTGTTTTCATCCCATGTTCTAAGTGTGGCTTATTTTTCCTTCTGACAATGTTGCCCAGACACCTGCAATTTAATATTTGCAGAGGTGCGCTAAGCTGTATTCTGTTGTGTGCTACCTATTTCTTCTATCAGAAAATAGAGATGAAGGTCTGTTTCTTTCTTGAAGAAGTTTATAGTGTCACTATTTGGAGCTTTTTTCTGACTTGCATCAAAATATCATCAAACTGTTTTTCAGGAGATTTTACTTTGCTTCTTCCTGTCTCTCTCAAAGCACCATCACATGAACCCGAATAGGAACATTTTTACATTTACAACCATTTTGTGGAATTCATGAAAAATTTTCCACCTCAAACAGCCACCTCTGCTGTTCCCCACTGAGGGTTAAATTCATCTCTGCTTTGTATGCTGAAGTGTTTCAGAGTCTATCATCAGCATCTGCAGGATGGGAAAAGTCTGTCGAAACACAGAGCAGTTTGGTTTCAGAATGCTCAGAGCTTTCCCCCTCCAATGTGCTCTGGGAATGGGTTTGCCAAGGCAGACCATGGCTGTGTCCCCCAGAGCACAGGCAGCCAGGTTGTTCTGGGCTTTTAATCGGGTGTCAGAAGGTTCTTGTTTAAAAGTCACATTCTTCAGCTTTATTAGTCCTTTCTGAATACATATAATAAACTCCTGCTTAGTTTTAATTGGGCACCTCTTGCTATAGATTTAAAATTACTCAATTTCTAAAATTGCCCCTAAATTGGAACCTGTGTGGTGCTTTCATGTGGTGATGCTAATTCCTAGCAGAGGTCTGGCTGCTGTAGCCTGTGATTCTGCTGGCTGCAGTTGAATTCTGAAACATCCCAGTGGGGGTTTCCCAGCGCCTTTGGGGCTGCTACTGAGTTAGGGAACTTTGAAAACTTCAGTTTGGCTGTCTCCAAACTGGCAAAGCTTTGTGAGACCTGCATGCTTTAAAAGCCCCGGGTAGTGAGTTTTGTTGTTAATGTGGACATTCACGGAAGAGTTGTTTTCCTCAATGTCTGCTTTTTTTTTTTTTTCCATAATAAATTGCATTTTAAAAGTCAGTATTTAATGATGAAAGTAGGAGGAGTTTGAAGAAGAAATTCAGAAGCATGAAGTCCTTCTGAAGGTATCTGGATGTCCCTGTTAATAGCCACATTTTAGACTGATTCCCGAATTCAATGTATGTTACCTCGAAATGGATTATGCCTTTCTGCCACTTCAGGGAATGCACAAACAGCGAATCTCCGTGTTCTGATTTATAGGGAATGAATGCCTTGCATTTGTTACACAACCTTGGTATCTCGCTCATTCATCTACGGACAGAAAAGCAATTGACTTCTCATTTCCTGTGTTTCACATTCTTTTATGGAGCAGAAAGAAGCTTGTGATGAACTGTTACAACATCTTTTTTAATGCATATATAAAATCACTATGCTGAAAGTTTAGCCCAGTAAATGTTTCAAGGATGGCTGGGTACAAGTTGTGTCAGCATCAGTCAGTAGTTCTGTGACACACAGAAATATTTTTGACCTCAGCAATCGGCATAGGAAACTTTTGCATTGTTTTAACCTCCCAGGTGTAAGTTTTTACCAGGTTCTGGAGGGGTTTGGGAGCTCGTGAGTCTGTGCAGGACCACTAACAAGCAGAAGGTAACAGATTACTTTCTTCTGGAGAGAGCTTTCTTTACGTGCAGGTATGGCTGTTCTTCAGCTTGCTCAGAATAGATCACTTGATGGATAACTCTGGCTTTGCAAAACAAATTTGTGGGAGGTCAAGATGGGTGAGAGTGATTTACTGCAAGTAGGAAATGAAGGTGATTTATGCTCTCTGTTCCCTCCATGTGGCAGCTTGTGTTGTGCCTGGTGACTCCATTTTCTGTATTAAGTGTGGGGTGTACTTGTATTCTTTTTTAGGATACTTTCTCCTAGTTTTGTCTTCACTTGCTTTCTCTGCAGGAGAGGCACAGAAGGAAGGATTTCTAAGTGAGTTAATATGTTTCATGGATGGCTGAAATTAAATCATTTGTTGTGAAACCTGTTCTGTTGTGCCTTCCCCTCACGCTGTCTTTGATACATCTAACACAACTGCCTCGTTTATTTCTGAGCAAATATAGATTTAATTTACATTGTGGCTCTAGTTATGTTCATGTATCTCTTTTTGGTGCCCATAGGCCCATGTGTGCCACCTCCTTGTCGTGAATTGAACCTCTCAGCTGCAGGACATCCTGTATGGAATTCAGTGAGGAAAATACATTTATATGAGTTATCTGTTGAATATTTTAAATAATAAATGCACAGGAAGAGTGCTGAGAAGGGCTGTGTATGGTCGTGATTACGGCAGCATAGGAGAGACAGGGATTCTCTCTCCCTAG
This sequence comes from Ifrita kowaldi, assembly GCA_013398055.1. NCBI lineage: Eukaryota > Metazoa > Chordata > Aves > Passeriformes > Cinclosomatidae > Ifrita > Ifrita kowaldi. The sequence continues at coordinate 1,326,385 of VZRS01000476.1, read as the reverse complement.
ATTTGGGAAGGAGCTCGAGTTTCCTGCAGAGCCCAAGAGTGCTGAAGCCACTGCAGAGCCATGGACAAGGAGGACAAGGGCAGGTGTCCCAGTGCTGCTGAGGGCTGCTGCTTTGGGAACTGCAGTGCAGTGGATGAGCTTGGCAATGCCTCCTACACTGAGCTCTGCAGGGAAGGTTATTGAGCAAGTCCCCATTTGGGGAGTTCCCCCGTGCTCAGGAGAGAGCTCTGAGCAGCTGCACAGCTGGGAGGTGACCTGGTGTTTCAGCTAAATGCCAGAGGAGCTTCACTTACTGCTCTGCTTGTCAGTAATTATCTACCTACAGCTTTCCTTCCTGCCCAGTGTTAGTTATTGTGCTGGAAGTCCATGTCAGTGGCTGTCCTTTCCTTGTTGGGTACTTTCCAGAAACCACTTCAGCAGTTACAGTTTGTTTTCTTTTTCTTCTTTCCATTCATGTAGTTGTTCAAGATAAAATAGAAATAAATTAATGTAGTTCATCGTGTTCTAGATCATTGTTACCATTTAAGAATATCTACATGGAAGATAGACATTTATGTCCCTCTATCAACAGGAAAGAAATTGATTGAGCTTCTGCTGTGAAATCGATAAATAAGTGGGGAGAAGAATACTACAGTTCACTTAACATAGTAATTAGGTCAAAGAATCCTCTTGCAGTGCATTAAACTATCTATTACCTTATAAATCAAATTTAATGTTAAAAAGCGTAAGAATAGGAAATGTTTGAATCTTCTGCCAAAATCCCATTCAAATTAGTAAGACAACATATTGTAGGTAAATATTAGTTTGGTCAAATTCAATTTAATCTGTAATCTTATGAGAAGGAGTAATACTATTTTGGTAGTTGTGGATAATTGTGGATTTCTGTCTCAAAGTAATATTTTGCTCTCTTGAAAATATTTTGGGAGCATTAATGTTTTGTTTCTAGGCTTGTGATCTCTTAATTCTATTATACAACTACCTATTTAATCAATTTTCATCTCGAATCAACTATATGTTTTAATGAAGAAAAGATTCTGTTACATAAAGAAAAATAAAACTAAATTTCATAATTAAATTTTCAGAGTCCAACTGTTAACTCTTAAGTGATATTAGCTGTGGCTGGTTTTGTCTTGTAGTCAAGAAAAGTTGCCTGACTTAAGAAAACTAAAATGTCTAAATATTAAGTATAGAAATATCTGATTTGTCTTACCAGCTTATTAATTATTTACCAATAATAATAATAATTCATTGTTATTTATTATTAACCCAGCTATTAATTAATTATTAACCAACTCATCTTCTATTAATTATGATACATCATCACTTAATTTATAGGAATAGTGCTTTTTTCCCCTACATTTTATCTCTGCTTTATTAACTGAGATATGCTAGAAGTAGTCTTATGTGGGGGAAAAAAATTTTAGCCTGTCTAAGGCTAGAATCCATATTCAATTTCCCATTTTTATTTTTCATGGTTTTATTATTTACATTTCTTAAAACCAGAACAGAGAATTTAAAAAGTGATTCTCTATTGTACCTGGAGAACTAATTGTTAATTCTCACTTAGTGATTTTATTGGTCTCAGTAGGTATGAAAATGTGGCACAGAATGTGTTTTACCTTTAAAAATCAAACATGGTCATGGAATTTTATTCATTACCACTGTATAAATCTGGAGTTTATAGATTGAAATTACACTGATGTTCTTTCTGGCTAGATGGTATCGGGGATGTTGATCTGGTTTGTGACTGACTGGAATCTTGCTCATTCTTCTGGTTTGACATGTTACAAAGTTATAGAAGCATCTTTTTAGTCAGAGTTAGCAGATGAACACAGGAAACATTTCTCAAATGGGAGGTTGTCAGGTGTTTATTGCAGGGCTTGGAAAAGAATGGATATTATGAGTCATGCAGGATTTCTGTGTTTATGGACTTCACAGCAGCACAACATTGACACCCCATAGTGTGAGTCTTCTGCTCAGCTCCAACTCTGAGCAGTTTTTCCAGGCCATCACCAACCCCTGAGAAGGGAATCTCCATGCCCCCCACCCAGAGGTGTGTCTGGGAGCTGGCTTCATGCTGCTCCGGGACCCACTCAGAAAAATCAGTGCTGACCCTTGTCTGAAGAGGCTGTTCCTGTGTGAGCCAGAGCAGGTGCCTCACATCAGGCTCCACACAATGCAGAATGCCCTTGAGTCTATTTCTTCTGTTACCTCGATGGATCTCTGTTGGGATGGTCATCCAATTACATATTCAGCCTTCACATCAATAGAGAAGGTTGAAGCATTTGATGGTCATGCCTTAAAAACATAAGGACCTAAACATATGATCCCACATGAGAGTGGGTTCTACCTAATCCCATTGGTGTAACCAACAAATAGACAGGAACACCTGTAACTGCAGATGTCTTTCAAAGCAGCATTTCTATTTCTTCTGGAATTCTAACCCCAAAATACATCTTGATCATAATTTTCAAAAATTTGACAGATTTTAATGTTAAATGGCCAGACTCTCCCCCAAGTTCCAAAAGTCTGGCCAAAAGTTGTGGTTCACCCTGTAATTTTGAAATAAATGCACAAAATCAATCAAAAGCAGAAGCAGGAGTCACTTTTTTTTTAGTGTTCATGTACTATGTGTCAAAGATGCAATCCCCATTTTTATCAGTTTGTAAAGAAGAAAAATTGAAGACAAAATAACTCTGCTGAGCTGTTTGTACTGCAAAAACCCATCCAGTTCCCTTTCATGCCCAGCTGTTCACAGTAGTTCTGCAGTGCATTTTCAAGGAGGGGGAGGAAAAAAATGTGTACGGATTTTTTGTGGTTGCAGATTTCTTCCTGTTACTGGGACAGTGAGACATGTAATGGCTGTCATTTTGAATACCATGGTGGTGAATAAGAGTAAAATAAATTGAAAAAATGACTCCTGGAAACTTGAAGTACTTGTATAATTAATGTGACAAAACTGACTTTTTTTCCACTTCTGAAATGTTTTACAGTACTCTTGTAAAATTTAGTGGAGGTAATATTTTAGAAAGCTTAAATATATAATAAGGGAGAAGAGCCTTCCTAATAGCAATTTTGGAAGTGCTCAGGGAAAAAAATGTTCAGTGGGAGGTGGTGTTATGAAATTAATTATAGAAATTGTTAGAAGATACAAGAGGTGACAAAAAAAAAATGCTGGTTTTCTCCAAATGAAAATGGGCAATAACTTTGTTAGTTGTGGAAAATACATGGTGGCAGAAAGATAATGCCAAATAAAAAAGTATAAAAGCACTTTCCCCCATTGATATTAAGCACCCAAATAACTAGAAAAACTCTTTAGGAACCCCGGAGGAGCCCTGTAGATAACATTTTAAACCTTGTTTAGCCCTATCCCTGAAGACTTGTCGAGATAATGACACAGTTTAGGAAACTGCCTCAGGACATGCTAGGAAATTACAGGCATCCAGTTGTAAACTAAGCTGTTAAAAACGATTCCAACATGTCAAGTGGGAGAACATTAGGCACCCACAGCTTTGTTAAGTGTGTGTAGTGTAGGTTAGGGAAAAGAAGTGGTGCTTTAACCAGAGGCAGGGAGGTGGAAGCTGAGATGCTAATTGGTTAGGACTTGAATTAAATAAATTTGCATATATACACACCTTTTGTTTTCTGTAGGAAATATGCACAGCAGCCTCAGAATTATCGTGAGGTTTTCAACATAGCAGAACAGCCCTGTGATTCTGTGATTTCTTTTAAGATATTCCAGTTGGCTTTTGCTTTTCTTACAAAATTATACCTGCCAAAATTGTCAGACAATGGCACTGTTTACAGTATATTTTTGTGCAGAAAGAAACTCTTCGCTTTTCCTTCTTTGAAGAAGAAACGTGGAGCAGCTGTATACAAAAGGTCCGTTTTTATGTGCTTGTCAACCATTACAGCTTTTACTGCTCTGAAAAAATAGTTGTGTTTATGACTGACAGAAGTCACATACAAATGGATGAATGAGAGTTTAATACATATTTAATGTAGGAATATTTTCTAACAGGGATATAATTAGGAATTAAAATCCCGTTCAAAAGAAGCTGCATGCATTTTTTGCTCTTATATTTTCATGGCCAAGTGCTAAATAAATCGGGAGGAAGCACCACACGTAGCTGTTTCGGAAGGTAGAGAAATTATATTTAGAGGATGGAAGTGAACTTGAAAGGTAATTGGTTTTAGAAAAGCACCTAAAAGTAAATATGAGCCTGCTTCCTGCATCTGAGTCTTGCTGGGCTGTTCTGAGTTTCTAATAACTTCTGTTAATGAGATAGACTTATCTATGTTTGTTGATGTAATTTTTCTATGTAACTATTATTAGAGCAAAGTTTGTATAAAGTCCAGCTTACTTCATAAAGAGCCAAACACAAAAAGAAAAAAAAACCAAAAAAGGAAAACTACATCAATTCCAGTGATCCCTGAAGTCTAACTTTTGAATATTCAAGTAAATTTGATGTTGTGAAGAGCTGTCACTACTTCACAGCTATGGATGCCAAAGCAATTATGTTTGCAAACCTTGAGATGAGTCTGGTTTTTTCCCCTCTCACTTGGGAGCAGGGAAGCAATTTGGCTGAATATTTAGGCAATTAATGTTGAAATTAGCTCCAACTTTTGAATTTTAAGGAGTTTAGAAAACTATAATCACATAAAAATAAACCTTCTGGCACTTCTTGAGGAATACTATTTTCTGAATCAGGCATTAGCTTTAAAATGTGGGTGGAGGTAGGAGCAGGGCTCTGGCAATCCTGTCCCTGCCAGAGCTGGGTGCTGTTGTGAGGCAGGAATTGATGGAAGTCCAGCCTGAATGTGTTGCTGACAGCACCCAGGACCTTGCAGCTTCGGGACAAAGTGAGCAGTGGGATCTGGGGAAGATGATTTGGGAGATGAATTTTTTCTGACCTATATTTACGCTGCTCCTTACTCTGCCCTCCTTTGGAAAGAAGCTGCTCTCTCCCAGGTGATCTCTCCAATGCTCTCAGGAGCTGTTTGAGATAAATTTTGTGGGAGCATTCCATCTGTTGGTCTCCTTTATGCTCCAGAAAGTGGGATCAGCTGCTGGGGTGAATTCTGTCTCACTGGAGCAGAGAGGTGGCAAGGTTTGACTGTGGGAAGGGATTTGTGTTCAGTTGTGCCAAATTGCTTCTAGTGTTTTCGAGAAGGCATGTGAAGGTTTGTGAAGGTTTATGTCTCCCAAAATCTAGAAGGAAACATCACAACATGACAGAAGGCAAACACCTAAAGTCAAGGCTTTTTTATTGTTGAGTGTCAAAGGCAGCAGAGAGGCAGGGTGTCTAAGGAAAGGTAAAATTACCTGTGTAGGAAGAATTTTAGGCAAAGAAACAATATGTGAATTGCTGCTCATTCTAACTTCACTGATCCAGAGGTGAATGGTGGGGTTGTGTGAGGCTGTCTTGGCCAATTCTCTGGTTATAAATTGCATTCTCAGTTTTTTCAGTACGATGGTGAATTGGTGTCCAGGAACAATCAAAGAATAACTACTGTGACATTAAAAATGTAATTTATTTGATAGTTAGCTTCCAGTCAGTGGCAGCAAGGAGCTGTTGCATCACTACAGGAGATGAAGAGTCACCCAAGAGACCTGAGTCACAGAATATTCTGAATTGGAAGAAACCCACAACAATCATCAAGTGCAACTCTTAAGAGAATTGCCCATCCAGGAATTGAACCCATGACCTTGGTGTTATGAGCACTCTGCTCTGACCAGCTGAGCTAATCTCAGGGCAAATTATTGCTTTCTCAATTTTAGATTCTATGTTGTTTAAAAGGTGCCCCCCTCCCATGAGGGCTTTTAAGTTGGAAACACTTGGAGGCTCCATTCAACACCTGCTCACCTATCACTCGTCTTAGGAATGATTGTATGGCAAAAGAAACCTGTGCTAAGCCTAGTGAGGAGTTTATTGTCAGTACAGGCTGCCTTAGGTTCTGTGTAGCAGACTGGGTGTGAGTAGGTTAAGTAGGGATTGGTGGAAAACTGCTTAATTCAAGTAACATCTCTGATTTCCACTGAAACAGGAAGGCTGTAAATGGGAGTAATTTGCACATATAGGAGTTGGGGAGACTAGAAGGAAGGACATTTACTGAGCTTGGGTGAATCCTCACACTCATTTTCCTCCTCTTGGAGTATCCCATGACATAATTACCATCAGCTGGGGTGAAGAGGTTAAGATAGTCACACAGAGTAACTTATGTCTGACTTGAGACATACAACACAGAGTGTCCCAGGAGCAACTGTGGGGCAGGTCAGACTCCTACAGCAACACCTGTGCTGCTGCCAGGCAAAGCTTTGATCTGTCCTAGGACATCCTCTGGCGTGCCCTAAACCACCAGAGGTCTGGGAATGTGTTTGCTCCAAAACAGAAAGGGGGATTAGTCTTGATTAAAGCATAATCTTGGTACATGGGTTTAAGTTGCCTTATAACATCCTGTAAACAAGAATTCACATTTCCTTGTGCTGGATTTTGAGATTGTAAGTTATATTTTAATGTTATAGCCCTAAAGGCCTGGTAGGCTGGTAAATAGTTAGATGTTTAAAGAAATAAGTGTTGTTTAGTTGCAGAGCTTACTATGAAATACATGCTTTATGGTTTAGCTATTTTGGAGTTTAAATATAGGTGTTGTTAAAAATCATTTGAAGTCTCTATTTCTAGTAGTAATTTCTCTTTTTATCATTTAGACAGATCTGAGTGATTGTAGTATTTTCACAGCAAAGACTAATCACACTGCTTTTAGGTGTATGTAGTTCCTGAGACAAGCATGAAGGTTTTGTATTGTTTTGACATTTATTTCTTTTAATAGAACTAAACCAGTGCAGAGCCAGTCCTACTGGCTAGTGACTCCTTCTGTTCCAGAGCTCATTAAATATGGCTGTGTATTGTTTGCAGATATATGAAGATCCTTTCACATTGATGACCAAGAAAGGAACTAATACCAACACATTTATTGTCATCAATGACACCAAGGAAGATTTTGATCTGATTGTTTGGGCTCAAACAAACCTTGCAGCAACCATTGCCCATTTTGATCCTCTCTCATTGCTGGTTCCTAAGGTACCTCAGAAAGATGGTGATGCTCATATGAGAAGCACAGAAGATATTTCTGTTTTTCTACTCAACCTTGCAAATCCCCTAGCAGGAATCAGTGAAACATTCCAGCACAGAGAAACCATTCACAATTTTTGAGGGATGGAGGTTTATACAGTTCAGGCTTACATTGTTTTAACATACCATGCAACACTAGTGAAAGTGGAGACAAATGACCATTTATTTATTGTTCTGCTTTTTTCATTATCCTAGGGCTAAAGTAAACTACAGGCTCTCATGGCCAATATGTTATTCCTCAGTGTTAGAACTGTCCCAGGAAAGCTTTTAATATGGATTTGAAATTATCTTCTAAGATGCCCAGGTGAGTTGTTCTGTTTAGTTGATGTTTTTTCCCCTTTTAATCTCATTAGAAGCATTTGGCTTGAAAAGTGGGATACACAAAACTAAAATTAACCAGGCATTGATACTAGACTTGGACTTTATAGCATTAGAGGCTGACATTTTTGAGTTTGGAAGAGATGGAGTAAATTTCAGATAAATTTTTATTATGGGCTTTGAAAGGAGTACTTTAAAAATAAATTTAAAAATTGATCCAGTTTCAGAGAAAGGTGTTATTATACAGCAAATCTGAAAAAAAATGTTATATATTAATATTAAAATACAGAAGAAGCAGTCAGTATTAGCAAAGAAGACTTATGTCAATATTGGCAAAATAGACATATCACTGCATGTTAACTGGGATTTATTTATTCAGTATCCAATTATATTATACCTTTCTAGTGGATTATGAAGACACTTTGATTTAGATTATCTTTTTTTTTCCAAATTCAAGAGAGTGAAAGCTTGACTTTTGTGGTTAAGTAGGCTCTGGTGATTAAAAGTGTGATTCCCATTTCTGCCAGGCACATTTTGCATAACCTTGACAAAGTCATTTCATCATTACATGATGTTTAGTTCCTCAGTGAATTCTTAAGGATGGTAGTATAAAACCTGTAGCTGATACACTATTGTGTTCAGGTGTAGGTTTTGCCTCTAGACTCCTATATCTAAACATGAATTAATTACGGAATAGAAAATGAAAGTCCATTTTGGCAAAGAGTACTTGCTGAAGAGCAACTGTCTTTGTGTATCTCTCAGTTTTATAAGGTGATATGTAACAGTAGTAACCTGACTGCATTTATGAGAAATACTGTGGAAGGCTTTAGACCTCCTTTGTTTGATTAGGAGAATTTTTTTTAATCTTTATAACTGATGATAGAAATTGTAGAATTTTCCAGTTTTGCATGCAAAATGTAGTCTATAGTGATTTTTTTATATTTTAGGTTTTTGCAAAATACCTGTGATCCACTAGACTATGAGCTTATAAATACATAATTAATTACAGTCAAGGAATGAGCAGGGTTTTTTTATATTTGGCTTTACACAGTGACTGGGCAAACATTCCTCTGAAATCTGAGAGACTCTGATTGATGTGAAGCAACAAAGAATAAAATATTGAATACTGTTGCATCAAGAGGCATTAATACTTTATGTAAATTGCTTCCTATTTTCCAAAGGCTTAATTAACTTCCAGTCTAGAAGGAAGGAAGGCACAGAGATGTACAGTGTTGGCAGAAATAAATGGTGGGTGATGCTTGCAGGGCTTTGCTTTGCACGGAGCTGTACAGATAATGGATTTTGCCAGCTCTGGATTTGGAGATGATTCTGTTGCATACTACACGGTTTAGTGGTGAACACAGTGGTCCTGGGTTAACCACTGGACTCTATGATCTTAGAGATCTTTTCCAACCTTAACAAGTCCATGAATCTATGATTTTATGGCAAAGGAACACAGTAAGAAGTCACACACCAAGGGAGGGAGGGCTGTTAGGCCTGTCTGGTGGTGCCAATATGATTTGCATAGGTTTTTGGTATTATTTGAATGTTGTTAGTCTCCTTACACACAGCAGCACACTTGGAAATTGCTGATTTGCAAGGGATCTGTGATTTGTCTCTGACCACAGCAAACACAGGTCATCTCCATCACCCACCATAGCCCCACTCTGCAAAGTGCAGTACAGAGATCCCTGCAGCTGTCCTTCCTCGGGGCAAGTGGTTTCTAGTTCTCAGTATTTTCAGTTCATTTTATGTGGAAAAAAGAGCAAGGATGAGGATTTCTGTCTCAGTGCAGCTGTGGCATGAGAGGTCATGGTGACACCATGGCCTGGTGGACAAAAAGAGTTCTTAGGAGAAGGGTTTCCACATCTTGTTGTAAGCAGTAAGGTAGGAACTCAGTTCACCTCCTTAGTTTCTGGAGCTGAGTTAGTGATCCAAGAGAGAATATTATTGTGCTAAAAAGTTGTCTTCACAATTGTCTCATAGTAATTAAAATCCATATATTAACTGAACGTTAATTATAAACAATTCATGAAGATCAAGAGATAGGAAATTTTTTTTAAGGAGTTGCATGTGTGTATTCCTTATGAAGAATTTTTTATCTCTCCATCTAAATTGCCTTTTTTTTCTGCTCTTAATTTAAGCTTATATTTTCCTTTTGTGAAAGGTTTGAATATGTGTCATTCTAACGGGATTTTTTTCCAGGAAAACTCTTGTAGAACAGCCATGCATTAACAGTGCATATTTACAGCCTTCCAGGAGGCTGAGTGCCTGGAGAGAAAGGCTTCTTAGTTCTATATTCATGCTGTTTTATTTACATCTGTGTAACAAAGACTCATGCAGTGTATATCTTTTGAACATATGTATTGCTGACAATTATATGTAAGCATGTTGCCACAACAGAAGTGCATGATAAGCCTTTAATTTCCTGGCATACCCTCGAGGGCACAAACCAGTTTGGTGGAGGGCTGGGCTACAATCACTGGAAGTTGCTACATCCCAGTGAGGCAAGAAGGAGGGTCTTTGTTTCCTCCCCTAATGTGCCTGTGCATGCTTCATCCTGTTGCCGTTCTTTCCCTCTGAATTCAAGCTGATAAGAGCTGTGGCATTCTCCTTGGGTTTCCCCGGGCTATCTATGAGGGCAACATTTGAAAAGCTACGGTAAGTTTGTGGCATGCTTGAGCATATTTATGGTTAAGGTTATTTCTATTTTCTGAAGTGCCGGTGGTGGTTGGTAGCAATCTGGGACAATTAGGTGCTCTTCATGATAGACATAAGCAAAGGTGCTGGAGTGAAGATGTTTACATTTTAAATTGTTGATAGGCAGCAGAACCACCCAGAACTACTCTTATTATTTCCTGTAAGGCTCTAAGTAATAGCAATGTACAAGGTGGGAAGCTCATATTGCCACAGTAAGGTGCAGGTTTGTACTAGCCCCCACCAGTCTGAGAAGACTTCTTCTGGCTTAAATACAGGAGGAGCTGTATGGAGAAATCCATTTGCCTGTCCTTTCAAAATCAGAAGAGATGGAGAGATTTATCTGCAGCAGATTAGCTGTTGCTGTACAGTACAAGCACCTGAATAATAATGTTTTGTGGTGAGAAGGAGCTGCAGTATTTCGTCATAGGGTTGCTCAGCTGGTGAAGAGGACTTCAAACTAAGGTTGCCGAGGAAGAGGAACCACAATCTATCCCACTCCTACCAGTTTGATACCAGTGCCAGCAGGAGATGCCCAGAGTCTGGTGAGGGATCACAGGTCAGCAGGGGAGCACCTGAAGAACAGGACAAAGGAATTGCTGTCTCTACAGTCAGTAAGTTGGCTACATCAGGGGCCCAAGTTAAATGTCTCTGTGCAAACACAGTTAGCATGGGGAATAAACAAGAGGAGTTAGAGATGTGTGAAGACTGCAGGGCTGTGACCTCGTTGTTATCAGTGGTCAGATGGTTCCTATGACTGGAGTGTTGGAATGGAAGGATATGGGCTCTTTAGGAAGGACAGGCAGAGGAGGTGAGGAATATATGGGCTCCCCTGTGATAATGACCAACTGGAATGCATGGAGCTCCACCTGGGGATGGATGAGGAGCTGACTGAGACCTTCTGGGTCACGATTAAAGGACGGGAAGGGACAGGTGACATTACAGTGGGGGTCTGGTACAGGCCACCTGACCAGGACAACTGAGTGGATGAGGGTCTCTACAGGTAGACAGGAGCATCCTCACGTTCACAAGCCCTGTTCCTTATGGGGAACTTCAGCCACCCTAACAGGAGGGTCAACATGGCAGGAGATAAGCAATCCAAGAGGTTCCTGGAAAGTGTTGTTGATAATTTCCTTCTCCAAGTGATAGAGGAGCCAGCAAGGAAAGATGCTATGTGTAGCCTTGATCTCACCAACAAGGAGAGGCTGATGCAGGAGGTGAAACTCAAGGGCAGACTAGTCTGCAGTGGCCATGAAATAATGGAATTCAAGATCCTTGGGGCAGCAGGGAGGAGGCACAGCAAGCTCTCTACTTGGGACTTCAGGAAAGCAAGCTTTGGCTTCCTCAGGGATCTGCTTGGCAAAATACTAAGGGATAAAGCCTTGGAGGGAAAAGGGACCCACAAAAGCCGATTACTATTCCAGGATCACCTCCTCCAAGCTCAGGATCAATACATCCCAATAAAAAGAAAGTTATGCAAAGATGCCTGGAGGCTTGCATGGATGAACAAGATGCCCCTGGACAAACTCAAACACAAAAAGGAAGCCTGTTTCTAGAGGGTGGAAGCAAGGACAGGTAGCCTGGGAAAAATACAGGGAGATTGTCCGAGCAGCCCGTTATTCAGTTAGCAAAACTAAAACCGTGGTAGAATTAAAGCTGATCAGGGATATCAGAGGACATCAAGGGTAGCAAGAAAAGCTTCTACATAAATGGTTGTGAAAGAAAGATAAGGGAAAGAGTGGGCCCTCTCTGGAAAGAAATGGGAGGCCTTGTACCTGGGATTTGGAGAAGTGTGAGGTACTCAATGACATTTCGGCCTCAGTCTTCACTGACAAGTGCTCCAGCCACACTGCCTAAATTGCAGAAGAGAAAAGTGTGTACTGGGAGAATGAGGAACCACCTGCTGTAGAAGCAGATTGGGCTTGAGACAATCTAAGGAACTTGAAGGTGCACAAGTCCATGAGATCTGATGAAATGTATCTGACAGAAATGTTCTGAGAGAACTGGCAGATGTAGTGCCTATGCCATTATCCGTTGTATCTGAGAAATCCAGTTAAGTTCCCACAGACTGGAAAAGGGGAAACATAACGCCTGTTTTAAGAAGGGATGTAAGGAAGACCCAGGGAACTAAAGTCCCATCAGTTTCACCTCTGTGTCTGGCAAGATCATGGAGCAGATCCTCCTGGAAACTATGCTGAGGCACATGGAAAATTGGAAGGTGATTTGTGACAGCTAACATGGCTTCACTAAGGGCAAATCATTCCTGACAAATTTGGTGGCCTTCTATGATGAGATAAAGGTGTTGGTGGATGAGGAATGAGTGACTGACACCACCTACCTGAGCTTGTGCAAAGCATTTGACACTGTTCCATAGGTTTCAGCCTAGCTCAGGGTTTTGAGTGACAGAAGTTGGGTTACTTGCTCAGCCTGTCACACTGGTTTGGGATGGACTCTGCTCTGTTCCTGGTGAGCAGTGAACATTTTTCAGTCTGTGGATGTTACTTTTGGCAGGACTTCTGTCTGGAGTGGTTCTGAATTTGTCTTGCTGTACTCTAAAAAGCCCTCACATTTGTAACCTTTGAACAGAGAAACAATAATAGTTCATCAACTGTTCTGAAGGAATTCGATGGAAAGAACCACCAGACTTCCTCCTGCAAATGTATAATCATAATATTTCCAGATGGCTTCAGTAATTTTGCCCCATCTGGAAGCAGAAAGCTGGGAATGAACTAGGCAAAAGGTAGGCAGCATGCTTTGTGTTTGTTCTAACAGGTGATAACGTTGGTAGGAGACAGAGGGTCGGAGGTTCTAATAGAGCTGTCTGACAAACAGCCTGGAACACTGCTTGGCATTGCCACAGGAGTAGCTTTAGTAAGGGTTTTTTTCATGCTGTTCTTTTCTCCTGGAAAATGCCATTTGGTAAAAAATCATATTTCCCTGGTGGAAAAATAGTATTTCAGTGATGCTTTGGATTTTGCTTTTTATTTGGTGGTAGGGGGGAGCAGTGAGGAGGGAAAGAGAAGCAGTGTCCTGTTACACTAAAAACACCAATTGCAAGGTGGTATGAGGTGGCATGAGGTTTCTAGATTTGTACTGCCATTTTTATTTTGTGTGTATGCTCCTTGAAGCTAAAATCATCTGAAATAAAAACTATAGTTTTATCATACACAATACTTTAATTTACTTGAAATCCCATTTAATTGTTTTAATTTTTGCCTCAGAAATCCCCACTTCTATTAATCCTGATTTGGAATACTGATGATTTAAAATAAAAATAAATGGGGAAAAAAAAGTGGAATTTTCCACTGAGATGAATCTCAGTTCTAGAAAATGTTTCTTCATCTCTGTATTGTCCAAGTGTTGAAATAATTAAGTGGGTGCTTGCTTTGTATCTCTAGTATTATCAGGCTGAGTGCAGACTACAATGTCACAACTTTATATTCTAATTAGGTAGTAATTATCCTGGTGTATTTGTTCTAATCCCCACCTGGGATGGGCATTGCAAAATGTCATATCTAAGCCACACTCTTCTTGAAATTTTTCTTGTGAATATGTGCCAATTGATTAAACTCATTGATTTAAATGTTCTTGATCCCTGCTGAAGACCTTACAATTGTGCATCGCCCGTGTATCAAATGCACATCAGCTATTGAAAGGATTTATACTCAGAAGGTTTTTTACTCAGAAGGTGCTGCCCTTGCCCCTGCCACAATATAGCATTATTTGGTGACCTTTAATGAGTCCAGGTGAGCAATGCTGAGAAAGGTGCACTCTATTCGTGACAGCAACCTGTGGTGGGTTGACCCTGGTTACACCAGGTGCCACCAAATCTGTTCTATCACTCTCCTTCTCAGCTGGGCAGAGAAGAGAAAATATAGTGAAACATCATGAGCTGAGATAAAGACAGGGAGAGATCACTCACTGATTACCGTCAAGGGCAAAACAGACCTGACCTGGAAAAATTAATTGAATATCAATCAAAAGATCAGAGTAGGACAACAAGTAAGTAAGAATAAGTAAATTAAATCTTTAAAAAAACCCTTCCCCCACCCCTCCCTCCTTCCCAGGCCTAACTTTATTCCTGATTCTCTACCTCCCATCTCCCAGCAGTGCAGGGAGGTGGGGAATGGGGGTTACAGTCACTTCATCACATGTTGATTCTGTAGCTACTTCCTCCTGAGGAAGAGGAGTCCTTTGCCTGCTCCAGCATGTAGTTCCTCCCCCTGGAGCCAGTCCTCCCCAGACTTCTCCAATTTGAGTCCTTCCCGTGGGCTACAGTTCTTTATGAACTGCTCCAAGTGTGGGTCCTTTTCCACGGAGTGCAGTCCTTCAGGAACAGCCTGCTCCAGTGTGGGTCCACCATGGGTCCTACCAAGAGCCTGCTCCAACTTGGGCTTTCTACATGGTCACAGCATCCTTCGGGCACTCACCTGCTCCGGTGTGGGGTCCTCTGTGGGCTGCAGGGGCACAGCTGCCTCACCATGGTACTCACCATGGAGCTGCAGGGGAATCTCAGCTCTGGTACCTGGAGCACCCCCTGCCCCTCCTTCACTGACCTTGGTGTCTGCAGAGTTGTTGCTCTCATATATTCTCACTCCTTCTCTGGCTGCAAATTACTTCTGCCCAATAACTTTTCCTTCTTAAATATCCTATCTCAGAGGCTCTACTGCCATCATTGATGGGCTTGGCCTTGGCCAGTGGTGGGTCCATCCTGGAGCCAGCTGGCATTGGCTCTGTCAAGATACAGCGGAAGCTTCTGGCAGCTTCTCACAGACACCACCGCTGTAGGCCCCCCAGTACCCAAACCTCGCCTGGAAAAGCAAAAACACAGGCCCAGACAGCAGTTACTTTAGATAACTTAACTCTTTTGCAATTAATTGCCTTGTATGCAGAATTTTAGGAGTTTGGCATTTTTTTGTCTTTTAGAGGTTTCTTTGTACTGCTTTAGACCCTGGTCAAGAGTGAGCCTTATGTCCAAATACTGCCATGTCAGGTGTGGGGTAATGATTATGGATGGGAGCTTGCTGAAACAGGGTTGCTGTCTGGAGTGAAGAAAAATTGGTCCTTGGACCGTTAACCATCCCTTTCATCCTGCTGTCTGTCATTTTCTTCTGAAGAACACTGTGAAGCCCATAGCCAAGAAGTACAGCTCACATGTGGAAGCACAAAGGACTGGAAAAGAACTGTGGAAACATAAATGGTTGGTATTACAAAAGAGGCCAGATGTACCTTTTTCTTTTTTTACTTTTTTTTTCTTTTTTTTTTTACTGGGTCTGATAATTGCAGATTCTGCTTGGAACGGAGCTTCCTGCTGAAGTGTGGAATTTAGCAATGCATTGTTGCCTTGAGAACAGCACTCTAAAAACTGAAGCACTTTGCCAGTGGATCACATGGGAATTCTGAAACTTAGATGACTAAGGTCAAAACCTGTGTATGCTAAGCACTTAACAATATCATCACTGGAAACTGGGGGTCTTCAACATCTCGTGGAAAGAGATCTGAAATTAGCCACCTCTTTTCAGAGTCAATGTAACTCTCTCTAGAGTTTTCTTTTTTAAAACTGAAATTCTTAGAGTCATGCTGGTAATTCAGTAGTCTGAGGTAAAATGAGTATGTTTCCAAGTCAATGTGCAAGTATAAATGAGTAGTGATAGTCTTGCCAAATAAAACGGGGACAGAACCTACCAGACCAGTACTGAAGTGTAGTCTCATGGATGGGTGGGCTGGAGTTATGGGCAGGAATTGCATTGCTGTCCATATCAGAATTTTTGCTAAAAAAGATTTTCTAAGTTTGGCTCTCTAAAAACTGATCATAAGCTGTATTTGCACCTGGATAAATCTGGATAAATGAGTTATTTGCAGCATATCTTTGGTGTATTTGTAATGCTATCTCTGGAAAGTTACTGGGCATATCTAGACTTCCAGCTTTGCTGTTGTTGGCTTGTGCAACCAACATTTTTTTTTGTGCATTTTTAGATTCTCCCTCTTCTCAACCAATTTCCATTCGCTATTGATATTCTCCTCTCCTGTGCCTCCCTTTCTTCTCCATCATTACTTCTTTTACTCTTATTTCCTCTCTATTCTTCCCTTTTCATTAGCTCCACAGTACTATCCAAACCAACAAAAATCCAGTTGGTGTTGGGTTCATTTCAGCTCAGTGACAAACTTGTCTCCTTGTGGTTGCCTGTCTTTGTTGAAACCCTCTTAGCTATGTAAAACCAGCCCTGAGTCCGGGCTGGCTGAAATGCTGTGCCTCTGAGCCACACCTGCAGTGTGGTGCAGGGATGGGCTGTACAGCAGGTGCTGCCGTGCTGATGAAGCATCCTTATCCTGTACAGGCTCCAGTCCACTGGTTCTGCTCTCCTTCTCCCAGTATTTGGCATAAGATTTTCATGCTTTTATTATTTTATCTAGCTATATTAAAACACTCATAGATAACATATTAGAGAATGTTAGTAGATTTTTTTTCTCCACTGAATATTTCCCATTTTCATTTAAAGTTGGTGATTCACAAGTAGCTGAGGAGAGACCTTAGCACATCCTTAGTTAATGCAGTGCACAGTGCTGCTGTTCTTGACTTCCACTTGGCTGCTGCTGGATCCCGTTTTCAGTCCGACCTGTGTGTATTTTTGACTTTGTGTTTATCTGTTTGTCAGTCTCTGACACTGTCACTTCTAAGCAGTAATTTGCTGAGCTTGAATAACCCAAGTTTTGAACTTTCTGACCAGTATTATTAAATGGGGACAGAATTGGTCAAGGAGAAAAAAAATCCCTGTTCTTGATGAACTGTGTAATGCTATTGAATAGGTTAAAATTAGCCCTGTCATTCTTCTTCTTGCTTTTAGGCATCTCAGGGTAATTATAATGGGAAAAGCCAGCCAAGCTATAACCCAAATAAGCTTAGGTTTTAAGGCAATTTTTTTAATGATTTGCCTTTCCCTCTAAGTAAAACAAAGATTATAAAGATTAAGTTAGCGGTTGCTTTTTCTTGCAGAGAGCATCTCAGGTAAAAAATGAACCAGTGGTAAATTAAAGGCAGATATTCAAGCAGAATAAAATAATAATCAAAAAGTGGACCAGATAGCAAACACAGCTGATGCTCTGGAGGGTTGGGTCGAGTCCTATTTCTGTTGTTTTGGTTAGTTAAAAGCTGTGATTATGTTCCACATGAACTGCAACTTCGTATATGCATTTTGCATTTATTAACTGTGTTATGAAGATGATACAGAGACAAAACTGTTATGGAGGTTTTGGGATGGAACAAGCATGCTAATGAGCCTATGCAAAAATGCATCTATTAGCCAGATGGTGAGTTACACAGACATTAGTTTCTGTTTACCATCTGTAAACCAATCCTCAGAAGGAGGCAGGAAAGGAGCTAGAAATGGTGTGGAGGAACAGCAAACAGTGTAGTAACCTTCACGATATGTCCTGAATGTCACTTTTCTTGAATAGTTCAGTGAAATACCCCTTTCTTGTCTCTGGCGGTAGATACCAAATTCCTGCAAATTCTCTACATTTTTCCAGTGCTTCATTCTCCACCACATCCCCCTTTCCCAATATTCGAAAAAGACAAGTAGTTCCTCACCATGAGCAAAACACTTATCATGGTTCAAAGCAAGCTACAATTTAAAAAAAATACTTTA
This sequence comes from Ifrita kowaldi, assembly GCA_013398055.1. Lineage (NCBI taxonomy): Eukaryota > Metazoa > Chordata > Aves > Passeriformes > Cinclosomatidae > Ifrita > Ifrita kowaldi. The sequence continues at coordinate 1,308,591 of VZRS01000476.1, read as the reverse complement.
AACTTCTAAACAATGTGTATCACTCGGAGGAAAAAAAAAGGCCCTGAATGTAGAGAGAAAAAGACCTTAAGGTCCACCAGTCCTGTCACCTCCTCAACAAAAATGTGTTTTTAAATGCAGTTTGCAGTCTTAAACTTCTCAATTTATGGAGTGACAAAGTGAGGAAAAATAATTGCCAGAAGTTCTGTTGAGAGAGGTCTCTATTTTAGTCCAAAACTGGAAAACTGAATTGATTAATCATTCAGTTTAGATTCAATTCAGTGTAAGATTCAAAGGTGCTTAGAACTTATTTTTCCTTGTTCGCTAGAGGGTAGCAGAGAGAGTAGTGAGAGCGTTTCAGCACAGCCTGTGCTCAGTAGCAATGAGTTCACTTGCAAGCTTCTGTATTCTTAGGCTAATCTGGTGCCCTTCAGGCTTCTTGGTAGAGCAGAAAGGGTACATTTGATACTATGAATGTAAACAAACAGCATAAAACTTAAGAGCATTCTTAATGTGATTTGATAAAATTAAAAATCATTCCTGGTTTTAGCACTGTTAATAACTGTTTTGGTTTTTTTAAGACAGTAAATATGAGCGTTTTTAAGATGCACATCTTTATGAAGCATGTTTTTAGTAGCATTATATTGTGTATAGGAGACACTGTCATATTTATGTAGGCAGAAAATTTTAAAATAATACCATGACTGTGGAAGGTTACTTCTGTTCTAGGCTGTATTTGTGGACATTCCATTGAAATAAATGCCTGCAGTCCAAAATTTCATTCTGCCACCACATTAAATACCTGACAAAACAAGCCAACATACTGTATACCAATAACAGAGACCTTGTGGCATGTCTGCTTCTACTGCATTAAAATTCAAGAGATTTCAGTATGAGTTACCTGTACCCTTTCTGGGCTGCAGATGTCCAAAGGAATATCAAGAGCAGAGTTTCAAAAGCTGTGTTGAAGAGCAGCCTTCAACTCTTATGGTATTAATAGACAAGCCAAAAATGTTGCCCTATAGCAGCATCCCCCATCATCAATATTTATTGCTGTGTCTGCTCTCTGGCATTTAAGATTTTGAAGTTACACAGTTTTATGAGGTGTTGTTAAAGGTAATATTGCCTGACTGAGGATGATGATGTTGCTATGTTAAAAATCACCCTTTTCCCCCAAAATAATTCACATTGTGGGTTGCCTTTATTTGCCTGTGATGTAGAAAATTGAATCCCAAGAAACTTGCTTAAAAATGTTTGCCCGTCTCTGTTTTATTTAGTCACTTGGGCATGAGGTAATGAAAAGAGACCTTTCATGAAGTACTGGGACTATTCTCAGCAAAAGGAACCATTTGAAATAGTGCTCATTTCCCAAATAGCACTTCAGGTCCAAAGAAAACACCCTTTTGCAATCTCTCTGCATTGTGCTTGTAAAAGAAGAGTACGGACTGAAAAATCTGTGTTGCCATCCTCCCCTCCCCCTTCCTGTCCCCATACACATGCAAAGATGTGCCCACAGCCCCTCACAACCTTTGAAGCTTTTGTGTGTGCCTGTGTGCCAGCCCTGCATTGCAAATAGAGAGGTGGAGTGACTTCTTTGGTGTTACCCAACTCCATGTTCCACCCATCAACTGATTTCTGTAGGGCAAATAAATATTTGGGGAATCTCTGAATGACTCATCCCTTTGCATTAAAACCTTTCTCAATTCCTACCTCACTTCTGGTCTGAATTCCACAAAGAGACTGAAATCACAGAGGGGATTCATAAATGTGCTCATTATTAAATATGGCAAAAAAAAAAGAAAACATGTTGGTGTAGAGAACCATCCTCCTTGTTTTGCTGATTCAGATGTTTCATGGTTAAACATTTATAAACCAAAACTGAAATATAAGCCCACTTTGTATGCTATGTAAGAAATTTAATACGGTCCTTTTCATCAAACTGAATTGCCACATCAGTCTTCAAAGACTTTGGAGGCTTTGGAAGCTTTGTGTTGCAGCATAGCATACAGATGCCCTGCCTAGGGTTAAAGCTTTATTGTGTTTCACTTGTGTGATGGATCATGTCTGTGCTCTGTTCTTTTATCTCTGTTACGGAAAACCTTTTGGACTTTGATTCATACTCAGGAGTGTAAATAGTGCAGTTGGTTCTGATGTGCTCCAGTGAGAGGGAGCCATAAGACAAGGAAAAGCCAGATAATATCTCATCTTCCTGAAATCTGGATTGGAATTAGCTGCAAAACAAGTTATGTTGCCCATTTTCAATTAGTTTCTTATGTCTTTTTAATGACTTCTTTTAAAATAAGTTTAAAGAACAAATTTCTACAAAATTATGGTGTTCATTTTCAAAGATGTAATACTAGATATTTATCTTTACTGTAAAGCTGCTCAGGAAACTGAGATTTGCATAGCAGTTCTGAGACTGCTGCTCCACCGTGGTAGTAATTAGTGCAGTCTTAAGCAACTTCTTACGACCAGGATCCTGTTAGTGGCTGTGTAATGTGTATTTGTAGAAATCCCCTCTACACCATGCCCCAAAACAGCATGAGCACCAGTGTCTCCCAGTCCAGAACTTTGATATCTCAGCCTCTTTGGTGTTTGGGTCTGTAGGATTTGGGGTATCTGTGTGAAGTACTGCCTCCTGACTCTGTTTTTATGTTCTTTTCTGTCCCATCAGCCTGTGGTTTTTTTGCACAGAATTTGCTAAAATAAAAGCACAAAGCTTCTGTGTTTTGAGTCCTGTCATCTGAGCTCCTAAACCCTTCAATTAGGCTGAAGCATTCTCCATTTCTTTGACTTCTCAAGAAGTTTTTCCTCACAGAAGTATGTTTTTATTGTTTAAGGACAACTCTTCACCAGAAAAGGCTGAAGAATACTTTGCCGGTGTCGGGCATGCCAGGATAATATCATTCACCTAGACTGTGTTGGTACCCCTGGGCACTGACACTTTAAACTGCACTGCTTCAGTGCTTTGGGGTCTTGCTTTCCCTAGTGTTACCTGTCTGGTGGGTCTGACAGGTTATATCCAGATGGTTCCAGTAGATGTTGTCTCAATGTGAGGGATAAAAGGGTCTCACCTTCATAATCAAAGAACAGCTCACGGAGATACATGGACCAGTCTACTCTATATACTAATAGAATTTATGCAGTATCAAAGTACTTAACAGTGATGAATGTAATGATTTCTCATTATCCCTGCTTATTTATCTCACCTGATTTTTCATTCTGTTATCTTCTTTTTATTGGCCAATGTGCAAGTGTTTTTTTGAAGGTAGGTTTGTCTATTTATGCTTATAAAATGCCAATCATTTTGCTGATACTATAAAATAATAAGTAATAGTAGCATGAGCCAATGTACATTGGATATACAAACCAATACTTCAGAACTTTATGAATTTTCTTACACTGTGTTTATGAGCTCCCAGAGTGTTTTATGTGCATTCAGGCCATTTCAGTTCCTGTGCTTGATGTAATTAAACCAGACTGTTGATTTTTTTTTTAACTAACCAACCTTGATGGCCTCTCATTAATAAACAACTTGTTAAATGACAAATTTCTGCAAGCATGGACTTATTATTCAAGAAGCTAGTGAAAATAATAGTTTGGAAGGCACAAAGCCATCTACAAATTTATGGTTTATGTAAGGATAGAATAGACTGTGGAAAAGTTTCAGTAAAGACTGAAATGTTTTGGAAGTAGGACAATCATGCAAAATCATGCAGGAATATAAATGGCAAGTGTGCACATATGCAAAGTATTTTCATGAGCCATTCAACTAATTTTTGTTCAGTGTCAAACCTGTCATCACTGTTATTTCCACCTTCCAGTTCTTGATGCTGCAAATGTGTGTTAACCAGTTATGGTTTTCTTGTTCTTTGGAAATATCTTTGCCTTCCCCTCTCCCCACTGTGTTGGTGATGTAAACACGACACCTCTCCCAGTTCTGATGACATTTGCCAAATATTTTGGTGCCTGCTCCTGTGATTATCCTCTGGACATGGCCATGCACTTCAGAGGGGGAGGATGGTGTGGGGGTACAGACAGTATTAATCCTGTCATAAGGATGTCTGTCCTCTGCTGCTGACTGTGCCAGTGTGAGGCATTAGCTGCATAATGGTGCCCTTCTCTCCCTCAGCCTTTCTGTTCCCCTTTGAAATTGCCTTCTGTAAGCTTCCTCCATGGCAAGGCACAATTGGTTACGTCGGTTAGTAAGGAAGAGGAAAAGAGAATTGTAGTTGAACAAATCTCTTTACCTTTCTTAGCCTTATCCACTGGAAACTAAAGTTATTTTAGATGATTTTATACATTTATGTGGTGTGGGTAGTATCTTGTGTAAATTAGGTCTAATACACAGATGTGTGGCCATATGTGTACAGCCTCAAGTGTGTGTCCCTCTTCAAGCTTGCTGCAAGTCCCCTTTATTTCCATAACTTGTTACAGTGCAGCTGAGTAATAGCATTAAAAATTGTTCAAAGCTCTGCACTTTAAAATAGTCCTATTGCATTGCTTTAGGTGAATATAGATATCCCCTGAACATAGACATCCTAGGGAAACTAGGACAGTGTACTCTGTGAGTGTGTGCTTCCATGTAGCATCTAGAAACTGAGTTTGGATACTTAATTGATGTCAGTAGTGTAACTGGTTATTTCAATTCTTGATCTTTGACCATTTTAATAATAAAAACTGCATTTATTGTGATCTGTGAGTGCCTTTATCATTTGCTAGTAAGAACTTTTTGTGTCTCTACTCCACTTATGGTTTTGGTTAGGAAGAAATGTGGGTTTTATATCTCATAAGTGGGTGATTTCATATACTCTATATAAATGAGAGTTATGAAAGCACAGTGTGTTTAGCTAGGGAAGGCCCATGCTGACCTTGCCTCCCTGAGGACAGGGAGCATTCTGGATGCCATTCCATAATCTTTCATTTTTATTGGATGTTTCGAATATCTTCATTGAGAAGTTACTGGCCTTTGTTACAGATTTTAACTGTATGACCTATGAGGAATGGAGGCAGCACAGATTGTCCGCAGGGTGCCTGGAGGTTTTAGTAATTTAAAGTGTTTCATATACCCTAGCTGTCTGGAATGTCCAGGGAAGGGAGTGCAGGGGAAGTCACTCTTACCAGCAGTGCTTTCTAGACAGCACTGGAAGAGCTTATCCAATGGGGATGAGACAATATTTTGACCATTTCAGTTTTTTTAATCTCCCTTGCATGGGGGAAGTTTATTTGGCACATTGTAAGCACCGATTTTCTCAGAAAGAAAAACAAGACAGCATCAAATGAAGCTGCACAACGGACTCCAATCCCTGGGGTTAGAAAGGAAAGTCCTCTTTATATCTATAGGGAAGGGGGGTATTTAGGTGCAGCCTCGCCTGCTTTGTCTGGGTCAGGCATGCAAAACTGTGGGATTAGCAGATGCAGTTCAAGTGGCCTCACGCTGGAAGTGGCACAATAGTTGGCCGGTGCATAACTTGTGTCTGTTGACCTGGTCGCTGCTGCCTCTGAGCTAATGCCCAGACAGAGGAGTCAGCAGTCACTTTCACTGTGTCTGCTTTGTAAGAACAGTCAGGGGAATAAAGCAAATGCCCAGTGGAGATTTAATCTATACACACTAAGTCTTCATTCACAAAGTTCTAATGGTGGTGGTAGGAACAGGAGGGGGAACGACAAGGTTTTACATTTACTCATCCTCTTTTGCTGAGGAAAAAGACAAAATGCAGTCTCAGGAACTTTGCATCTCACTGGATGGTTTCTCATTCTCATACGAATCTGGTTGATTAAGAGGTGATGTGGGCAGGGACAGCTTTCTGGTGCACCTTCTGCCTGCCAAAGCCCTGACATGTGAGTACACAGTGTGCAGAGCTTCCACATCAGCTCTGAATTTCAGCAGTAATTTGTTTTCAGTATCTCAAGGTAGAGTTCAATTTCTTAATGATTTTATTTTTTCCTGAATGTTTCTGAATTGGTCCTCATTTATCATAATGATTTGTCTAATCTCCAGTAAGTGTTTGAGTAACTGTAGGTTACAGAAGCCTCAAGAGAAGTAAGGCAGTTAACGTCACTGAAACTTTGTGGAGTTTGAACACATGAGTTATTTATGCTCTTTTGAAAGTCTAATTGGTGGGACTATTTGTTATTTTTTCTGCTTTCAAAAGTGCAAAGTAGTACTGGTAAGTTTTATGTATTTGCGTGCATATACATGTGTGTATGTACAGGATATGTATTGCCTGCCTCTCTTAGGGCCTGTTTGTGTTGCTGCTCTGACTGCTGTGCTGCAGCAAAGAAACTGTTTAATAATGTTGATTCAGTGTTTGGGTCGGAAATATTTTTTTTTTTCTTTCCAAAGAAGAATGAACTCTTTCCTGTGTTTCCTTGTAGTCCTCTTGTAGCATTACAGGCTCCTTTGTTCTCTTCTGCTCTCGCCAGGGAGCTACCCCAGTTTCAGCAGCAAGGCAGATGCTTGCCAAGCCACCTCCTCTTGAGCTGAGCTCCAGAGCTACAGACCAACTTTGAGTGGGAGATTAGGGAGCTGCTGTATGACAGCAGGCAAAGGCAGAGCAAGCAACAGGGGTAAAAATGAACTTTTTAAGGCTGTATTTAAAAAACTGCTATTTGAATGTGACAGCAGATAGGATGCATCCAGAGAAAAAGCAATTTTTTTTTTTTCATAATTATTTACACTGATTTTGGCTTTAGCAAAATATTGTCCTCAGCTTTCAGAGGTTGTCGGGTGACAATATTGTTGACTTTTATGAATAAGTACAATGAGACTAGGAAAAATGCAGTAGTGATATCTTAAACATGCATTATTTTTCAGCTTTTTTTTGTTATAGCAGTGGATCCTCTCCTCTCACATCAACTTTCCTGCTGCCTTTTCAGTGCTTCAGAGGCACCCGTAGTCATTGCTGTCAGCAGCAGCAGCCAGGAGAGCAATGACTCCTGCCTGCTAAGGGATGCAGCAGGGCCTTTGATCACAGTCTGGAGGGCATAAGGAAAACATTGAGGAAAAGTGTCTAAACAACCACTTAAAAGAGGATCCTGGCAATGAAAGGGAGATGAGTAGAGGAACTGGAAGGGTCTTCAGAAAAAGAGTAAAGCTCAGCCAACTCTGAGTCCGTCTGCTTAATCTGGCTGCAATGAACTTCCATCTGCAGGTTTTCCTTCTGGTAACAAGGATGAGATTTGAAAGCAATCACTGAGTGAATGTGCATGTAGGGGTTTTTATTTGAGGGCGAAATACAAAGGGATCCAACCTACGCTGTTTTTCCTTCCATGGGGTTTTCTTTGTTCAGACATTTAGGGGAGCAGTGAAACACTATAGACATTGTTCAGTGTCATTGTGCTCTGTGTCAACAAACCCTCAGGTAATTCAGCAAGTCTAATCCACTCCTTTTTAGGCTTTATACATTCTCACTTTTTTGTTCTTAGGAGCTGGCCTTTCTTATTGAAAAAAATTATATTGTTCATAATTATTTACATGCACTTTTGTATCTAATTGAAAAGGTTAAAACTTGCATGTAAATAAAGTGATATTGTTTTACTTTTTTTCCTATAATTTGTGCTAGGTTTATGGGAGGCTAATATTTGTATCTGACATATGTACAAGTACAAGAAACAGCTCAAAAAATTCAGGTGATGATGGACAGCAGTTATTCCACCTCTCAAAGATAAAAGCCTCTGATTAGTTGATATCTCAGAATAAGACCTTGAAGAACACACATGATTTAAAGCTATAACAAAGTACTTCTTACTTCTATGGAAGTGTGTGAACAGATTTAGTAATCTTGGAGGGCTGGGGCTATCTCTGCTTATGTCTGTAACCATGTCTGTGGTGATGCTAGTCTTACATTTTTTAAAATATGATTAATATCACTACAGCAGAATTCAGTAAAAATTACTGATGCAACTGTTAGAGATGTGTTTACATAGTATGTAGAGAAACATAATCTAAAAAAATTTCATGATATTTCTCTAGCTACTCTTGAAGTACTCTCAAACTTCAGGAAGTATTTTGTGACTGGATTGGTATCTAGTTCATGTTATTAATGACTTAATTAGAATATAGGTATCAACTATTCATGTTTACATGTTTCTGGTGTAGTGAAAAATGTCCCTTAAAAAAAGGTGGGGGGAGAGGGTGGTGAGAATAGCAGTATCAACTCAGTTGTGTGCATCAGTTGTAACAACTTATTTTAGTCTATGCCAACAGCCCCCCTCCACATCAGCGGCTGCTTATCTCATCTCTGGGAAAAGGAAAAAATGGATGAAATGGATGAAAAAGGATGGCATGAGCTTTCATTCTTACCATAAATCTTCTTGTAAAAAGGCTCCCGAGCAATGGCATACCTTTTTCAGTTGCACTTAACGAAATATTCTGAATGGGTCACCAGTTGTCTGTATTTTGGCACAGTTAAAGGCTGTAGTTTGAGATCTCAGTCCTTCATTCACTGGTGGTAATAACAGTTCTGATAGTAAAGGCAGTAAATTTTATCAGGTCAGCCTGATTTAGCGAGTGTTTAAGAACATAAATTTTAGTCTCTTCCAAAAACACTTCTATATAAAGCTAAAGGACCACTTTTAAACAACTCACTGAATCAGGATTTTGGATATTTTACTTTCCAACTGTTTAATAATCTCATATACCAAATATTATCTATTTCTATGACTCACAAGGACTTGCAATTATTCTGCTGTTTTCTGAGAGAAAGTACTCTGAAAATATATTAAACAATGCAAACATAATACCGAAATAAAATTTACACTTTATTGTGTCTCTTCCGATGCTAACCTGCCAGCAGGCTAAGCATGTAGCAAAAATTAGGTTTTATAAAGTGTTCACTTATGTGAAATAAATGCATATTTAAATTAAAAATATTTTAAAAGTATGTGTCAGGGTCTAAGTGTTTGAAACCTCTCCAAATTTGAATTCTCAAGACCTCTCTGAATTAAGTTCTCATCATGAATCCCTGGAGATGGTGAGAGTTTCATTATTAATGATTTTTTGGGATTTTTGGCACATTTCTTGCCCTGTGATAAAGCTCCTTGATGCCGAACATCTCAGGACAGCAGAGTTGCATGTGATTCTTGGAAGATGCCCCAACATTATCTGTATTGATAACAGAATTCACTCTGCTGTCACGAGACAGGAGAAATTTTTATGCTTTTGAGTTTGGCTTGTAACAAAAAAAATGACATTTGGGAACACTGGGAGGTGAGTGCCAGTTACTGAATAAAATTATACCTTGCATCTGCATGTTCAAATATCCTACACATTTCAATTTTCTGGGTGAAATTACCTGAGCCAGACTCTGGGTCTGACAGGTGACATAAATGGAGCTGAGCCATTCTTTTGAGCATCTTTTGAAGACTGGTCATTTATATTTATCTGTCTTTAACATAGAGCTGTGGCTCACTGAAGGGCATAAGTGGTATTTTGCAGTGTTCTACCAGTGTACTTTAATTACTGAAACTTTGTGCCTGCATTCTCCAGTACTGGGGTTCTTATTTGTTGTGTTTAACCTTGCATTTGTTAGAAGGATACAAATACTTTTAATTTATTAAGCTTCAAATTTGAAAATCATTTGTAAATAAATGAAAGTAGACCTAAAAGATTGCAGCATAAAATTAATAAAACAGAAATAAAATATATTAACATTCTGCAGAGGGCTTATGCCTCATCAATGCAATTCCTGAGGCTTAGTGAACCTGTGGTGACTTTTCACTTGCATTAGGTATAGAAAGTCTACCAGCAAAGTAAAGGAAATAAAGCTAGAACTCATTTATTTTGTATCAATATTTTTTAGTAAAAGCCTGGTTTTAGATGTAATTTGGATAAAACTTACCTTTCCTTCTCCATGATTTGCTTTCAGTAGACTGCAGATAATGTAACTCAATCCATGCCACTGCATGGGGAAAAATCTTCCTGGATTTTTTTTTTTTTTGGTCCTTCAGCCATCATTCACATTCTCAATTCATGCAAATTTAACAGGACTATTCATTTACAGATTTGTGGGTTGAGGAGTTTTTAAGGTATTTTATAAAACAAATATTAAGAGAAATTGAAAACAAGGCCTCTTTCTCCTTGGGTACTTACAAACCTAAGCATGTGAAAAAAGGTGAAAAATGAGCATTTTGGAAAGTATTTTCTTGTCTTTCCTGCTTATTTAGGTAGTGGTTTTTTGGTTGTTTAAGAACAATATCTATTCATTGACATTGACTCATATTCAACACAAAAACAGAAATGCAGGTGCTAAGGCAAGAACTGTCATTTTGATGTGACTGCCTTGCCTCATTAGTCCTCTTACAGGTTATGTCTACTAGTAAAAATAAAGGATTTTTTTTTTGGTGGGGTGCTGGGGATGTGAAAATTTAAACCATTTTACTTTCCTCTTTTCACTGCATTTGGTAACTATATATCTCAATCTCAGTAGAAATTGAAAAATCTTTGTTCAATTAGCTAATTCAATGCTTTTGCTCTGAAAACTCAGTCCAAAATTTGCAGTGAAAAAAAGCCCCAATGTTTTATGTTTATGGGATTCCTAATTAATATTCTTAGTGACCTAGAAAAGAATGCCAGCAGTCAGTTTCTGTGGCTAAAGTAGTTCAGAGACTCTCAGCTTTATTCCATGTTTAATAATAAATATCAAAAAAGTTGATTCCCCCTCAAGAGCATTATGATATAGCACACGTTAATTTTGAGTGAGCAGGAATAAGTAACACTAACATGTGTTCCAGACGTTAAAATAACTAAAGCTTAAGATTTGGGTGGTGCACAGCTGTTGTCACTTGGCTCTCCTGGGACTGTATTGGCACCTGTTGGGATGGCCTCTAGTCTTTTGTTCGGGTGTCTCATCTAGGCACTGCCCCACCGAAATTTTAGATGGCTTTTCCAGGAGGGTGATCCTACCCCATCCAGCCCAGCTAACTACTTGCATTTCCTGGGCAGCTTTTGGAGACCTGCATCTCTGGAGACATGGAATGGAAAATCCTGCCTGCTTGCCTTGGTATGTCAATTGTATAAGGAGCACAACTACCTCACAGGAGAGATCCAGACATGAATGTCAGCCTGCCATGTTTTTGTGTGAGTATCTCGGTTGAGGGAGAGCAAAGTTGTAAGCAGGGTCCACTCTTTAAGTTGAGTTGGAATTACTCTGCAGCCAAGAACTCAACAGTCATGGTACAAATAAAGGTGGATTCAGGCTTGAAGGTAGGGATCGGAGAGTTTTATCTGCCCAGCCGCTGTTTCCAAGACAGTTCTTGCTTTTAAAAAATGTTTATCTAGCAGTGGAAAGTGTAAAATGCATGCATGTGCTTCCACCATTGCTGCCATTACTGCAGCGTTGGCCACATCTTGGTTTTCAGTGATTTTGACAGATCTTAGCTGTTTGCTGGAGCCTACATGTCTTGGGGCACAGCTGATCAGCAGATGCCTGTCTGCTATAAGCATATGTGTGGGTAATTAAGGTTAATGCACAGGGAACTTTTCCTGGAAACATTAAGTAAGGAGCCACCTTTTGAGTTTTAGTACCTGGGAGATTAGGTAGTTCTGAATAATGAGTGAATTACTCCGTTGTACAACTTGAGTAAGTTTTAAATTTCACCTTCGTATTTTATTTTCTTGGCACTTATTTTTTCTGCTACATCTGAGCTCTCAGGAGAGCTCTTGGCATGTGATGACTTTGTGGCTTCCCCTGTCTCATCAGCAAGTTATTGGTCATCACTCACACATTACCAAAAGCTGAAACAACAGTGTGCTTCAACTGGTTCTATCTATCTGTCTATCTATATATATATATATACATATCTAGACAGGATCACAGAATCAATTAGGTTGGGAAAAATCCTCTGAGATCATTGAGTCCAACCTGTGACCAAACAGCACCATGTCAGCTAGACTGCGGCACCAAGTGCCACCTCCAGTCTTTCCTTAAACTCCAGATTTTCCTTAAACATTTCCTGTGTTAAGTCACTGGCTTAATCTACTAAATCCCATGTGATGGTGCCAGCAGCTGTCCCCTTTCAGGCTGCAGGGTCCCCTTGCGAGATCCTCTGGGATATCCTGTCTTCATTGCCTGCAGGGATCTTTCCTATTTTCCTAAATTGTTTTTTATTTAGGAGATAGTCAAGTGAGGCACATCTTGGCTACATTTCTGAGCTGATATTCCTGGTTTCTCTGGTGTTTATCAAGGAAGTGGTTGGTTATGTCTTTTATCGTGGCCTTGGGACTGTTACCATATGTATGTGTGGGAAAGAAGGGAAAGGGGAAAATGGCAGATGGGGAAAAGGGATTTTCAGTGGAGTGAATACCAGCGCTGGTGAATTGACATAAATTGAATTGCACCCAGCCTGTTTTGTTTTGTGTCCTCTGTTCTCACCAGTGTACACTGAGAGTGTCCAGGAAAATGATTTGCACTTTCCCATTATTAACTATTTTGTTGCACGGGAAGCCAGTCTTACTTGGCCTTCCTTGCCCAGGTCCTGACAAGTAAAGGAGTGAGTGGTGCTGGCACATTTCTTTTAAACTGGAAGAAGTCAAGAAGAAAAGCAACAGTGCAGATTGGGTGTTCCTGCTCTGCAGATGCTTCTCATTTTCCTGCATTGATGCCCACAGACACTAAAAGCAACATCAAAGAGACACAAATGAAATGTGTGTGCCTCCATGCTTGTCCAACAGCCAGCAATGAGTGTAGTAGAATCAGTTATTTTGTGAGTCACTGAAATAATTTGTTAGTTGAGGGTAAGATTACTTGCCATAACATTTCTGTTTCAATCATGAAACCTTTGCAGGGTAGGTAAATATACCTATCACCAAAGTAAATAGTTTGGGACATTAAATTTTGAAATGATAATTAGATATTGTGCTCATCAGAACTGATAATATATTAGTTGAAATAGTTGACCCTGATGTGTGAATCACACTCAGGGTATGTGTTTTTCCCTTAAGGTTTGTGAACAAAATGATGATTTTGCTGATTTCCTAAAGTGTCAGCAAAAAATATTTCATTATCACTAACCAAGAATTGCAAAAATTATTTTCCTGTTAGGGTTTATGTTTTATTGGTTGTATGTGCTTACTTTTTATAAGTAATATTAACTTTTAAAAAAGTATCATATAAATATATTTTATTGGGAAGTAATGTATGAGCAAAGCTAGTATCTGTTTCTGAAATTGTTTGTTAGCTAGATAATGTGTCAGCATATCACTCTGACAAGAAGATAAGTAGGAAGAATTAGATTTAGTTTGTAGAGATGTGGTTTGCAACATTTTTGTCCATCTCCAAACAGAGGCCAGATCAGAGATTGGTGATCAAGTTTTGTTCAATTAGTTTACTATCATTTTTTTTCATAGTAGCCTGAGTCTAAAAGGCTTAGGAGAGGAATGCATTTTTAGAAAACTATTTAATTTCAGTTGAAGTGAGAAATCACTACACAAGAATTGTGATAGACAGGGGAAAAGGGAAAAAAGGATTAAAAGTGGCAGAGGAAGAACAGGGGAGTGGTTTCAAATAATAATAATAAAGGAATAATAAAGTTAGGCCCACAAAAAACAGGCAATTTGAAGCACAGTGATACCTAAATTATTATAGAAGGTGACTGAGAAGAAGGAGTAAACTTGCTTCTGTTTTTTATGCCTTACTTAAGGAAAATAAAAATCGTAAATATACAGTAGCCTTATTGCCTCTTTAAAACTCACTTAATATGTGCAGTAAAAAACAAATGTGTAGATGGATTTCCTTACACTGGCCCTCCAGGTAAAATTTATGGTGTAAACACAATTGGAGAGAATTGTCAGAGAAAACCAGGTTTGACCTATGCAATCTTATGAGTGAGTGTATGGAGTGTGCAATGATGCAATGAAGGTTGTGATTTCTTAGGTGTTATCCTAGCCTCCTTTGGACATTGGTGGACTAGTGATCAGATACTGTGTCAGAAGAACCTTTCAAGGATGATGTAAGTAGGATAAATTACTGGCAGAACAGTGTACAAATGAATTGTGTTTAACAAATATTTTAGTATTTCAAAATATAAAAACATAGTAAACCAGAGAATAAAAAAGTCCACTCCACAAACTGTATAACAGAGTTCAGTAAACAAGAGTTTTAAGTTAATATTCTGAATTTCTATCTTGATGCTTTCAAAAATAGCATCTAGTGAGTCACCCTTTGGACAGACTCTTGTGGTACTAAAGGTTGCTTATTAAGAGTGAACTGCCTGCTTCTGCATTTCCGAAAGGCAAAGAATTAGGTTATTTGTTTTAGGACAGGCATATTTTTAACTTCACAGGCCAGAATTCCTAGCTTTGTTGACAAGCTACAAAAGATGCCCCAGCAGTATCAGAGTACCATATTTGTGGATGGAGAGATGGTTCCTGTCCCAGCAATGCAGCAATAGCATGGGAGCATCCTGCTTTGCTGGTCCTGATGCAGACTTTTTTCTTTGGGTACCCTAAATCATATCCACCATTATTTATTCTTCAGATCTATTAGATTATTTAAATTCAAATTATGAAGGGAATTCCTCAGCAAATAATGTCCTCCAGTTCAGAACTACATTGAAAATAATAAAATGCTTATGTAAAAACAACCTCAGAAAAAAATACCAGCTGTATGGGAATAGAGAATTAGTTGAATTTATTTCCCCAAACACAGCATACTTTGTGGATATTTCTTCCAAGTACAACCAACTTGAAAGGAAGAGAAACTTTATTCATGGGAATGTAGGTCAGTCAGCAATACAAACTCCTTTTTTTCCCTCCTCAAAGGCCCCATATTTGACAGTCTATATATAATAAATAAGTTATGATTGTATGTGGACAAAACAGGCTAAACAAGTTATGTATATTGGAGGAAAACCATCTAGATAGTATAGATCCAGTTGGTGCTTCTGATCCACTTTGAGGTGGCCTCCAGAGCCTCTGCTGCAAAAAAAATAGCTGCTGGTCAGCACACCTACAGCACCTTCCCTCCCCTCCCAGGCCTGCAGCCAGCCATCTCCCATGGCCCAGCCTTGGCTCAGGGCGGGAGCATTTCCCCACCAAGTTGGCTGCTGAGGTGAGAGCCCAGGGACAGCCACCTACCAGGGCTGGGAGATAGGGCTGGCATGCTCACCTCTGATTTCCCCCTTGTGCCTCTGTCTCTGGGAAGTAACAACTTTTTCTTAATGAGCAAAATGAGGCAAGTCAAAGTATTCGAAGATGGCAGTGGTGTGACCCAAGAAATGGGAGAAGATGAGCTGCCACACATTTCTTGATGAGATGTTCCCATCGTGAGGGAGTGAGGAGGGCTGGGAAGATGAAGGCCGCAATAACATGGATCAAGGTGTGAATGAAGCGTGCATGAAAAAGGACTATTAGGTTGTGTTAGTGTCATAACACAGCTGGCTAAATTATTTAGTGTTTCTTCCAAAGTGTTTCTTCTTTGCCACATTGTGCTTTTTTGTGTTCTCCATGATAGGTAACTCCATCCCATTTAATCTCATTCAAGTGAACTCTTTCAAGGAGTCTCTGTCTGCTGTTTCTGAAACATGCTACACCCAAAAGGGCAATGTTTCCAAAAGAACACTTTTCCTTTGTAAAAATACCCTTCTCTTGTCTTGTTTGCATGTCATTGCATTCAAATCCAACAATCAACAACAATTAATAGCTATTCCTACTCTGTAAAGAGTGTTTTGAAAAAGGCACCACATAAACAGACATACACACACACACACACACACACACACACACACATATACTGTACTGTGATCTTGGACTTACTCCGGAGTAACATCTGTATTTAATTCTGTACTTAATCTAGCTGGACAAAAGCTACTATTAATGGTTCTGTGTAGCATGCTATGCCTTTAGTGGCAGGATATGTAAGTGATGAACAAAGATACACCTCTAGAACTGCTCTGCTTCCTCGTAGCAGGTCATGGCAATGTCTGTGAGCTGGTGGACAGCAAGCAAATGAGGAAATGTATTAAACCCTCATGGATCTGTACAGTGACAACTATGTCCTTGCTATGCCATCTCCTACACAATTCCCTCTTTCTTCTGATGAATCATGACAATGTAAAAGGCAGGTTTTTAGATTAGAAGGATGTTAACGTGTTGATATCTTCCACTGAGAGCTTTGGTGATAAAATTCTAACACATTTTTACCAGCACACTCCCAGTTGCAGGTGTGTCATGGCCGGGTTATTCCTCACATTTCATTCTTTCTTTTTTTACCCTGCAAATTATGTATAAACATAAAAAAACCCCACCTGTGTTATGGCCCTGGACTGCAGTCATGTGTATAGTAGTGGATCTGTTCTACCCAAGATGAGAGATGTAAGTTTCCAAATCAGAATAGGATGATGAAGGAGAAAAAGACCTTTATTTATTTACATTTCAGTAAAGCTTCTGAAAAACCCCTAAGTACATTTGTAAATGCAAGTTTGTGATACCCAGGTGTTATTTTTGGCAATGTCTAACATTTAAGGAAACACTTATTAAAAATTCACTTTTTTATCATATGCAACTATAATCACAGATTACAATCTATGATTGTAAGTATGATATAACCCTTTAAAATTTATGGCATTAATTAAAACAACTCCAGCATTAGTCCATCTGAAATGTTTGGTGCAAGTTGTGGATCAGACTAAAGAAATGAAAGAAATGGGTGAGTTCTTCTTTCTATCACTGAATGTACATGAAACAATTGCTGTATTCCCTTGCATGCCAGACAAGGCGTTACAATTTCTTGTAGACCATAAGTAAATGGATATGTGGCTGAGATGGTGCCTTGGGGCTAAATGGTCATTAAATGATAAATCTGAACAAGTAACAAAGTAGCCTGTCAAATACAGGGCACATTGTTAGATGTGGATGCTGGAAAGCTGGGAGGGATGGGTTGCCCGAGGAATGATAAAAATTATGATGTTTACAAGAAGACATGTTAAGTTGTGCAAAATGACTGCGTATTTCAAAGCAGGACATTGTACTAATGCAATTTTAAGGTTATATTGTTAAAAATCATAATGATTCAAGGAATATTGAAGTGAAGTGTCCCATGGCAAAATTGGTTCAGGTTCCCTGTGTGCCTGTTTTATGGTCCTGTGTTGCATTCAGTAGTAAACACCAGCAGGCAATGTGCAGGAGGCAAAGCAGAGGTGTAAAATTACTCAAGAGCTCAGCAGAGATAAACCTGCTTTAGCAACCTTCTTTTATGTTTTTTGGCACCGCAATTAAACCATAAATGTTCTGCAACTACATTAGCTTAGCTTTAACTTGTCTGATATCCTATCACACCTGTTCTAAAGCAAAAGAAAGGAATTGCATTTTTCAGGAGGAAGGCAATAATTTTTTCTAAATAACAAGTGGTTGTCTCTGGACAGTGCTGAGCCATTACTGTTCCACAGTTACTGGTAGTACTGTTCTGCCCATTCCATAGGAGACATTCCACTCCAAATTCATCTGATGATCAATTCCCTTGACATGCACACTGTAACTGAGGGCACTTCCTCATTTTAGAATTCTAGACTTGTATCATTTTGCGATTGCCTCCCTTTTTGTGATGACAGAGGTTGAAGTAGATCTCGTGTCTGCCTCTGGCTTTGCTTTCCAGGCTTGGGAAGAGCAGTGCAGGCCAAGCCCTGGGCTTCCCTCACAGCTCCCCAGCCTTGAGGCATAGCAGTGCTTGACTTCTATCTCTGAAGCTTTCATTGAGCAGGAGGCAGGCTTTAACTGAGTCATATATTCAAGAGTTTCCAAACTGGAGGAGAATCTATTCTGGTCTTTGAAGTGTCTGGAAAAGTCACTTTCCTACTGACTCTGTGTAGAATTCTCTGCCATAGCTTATACTTCCTTGCATACACCTGCCAGCTGCTACGCCTTCATTTATTTTGTGCCCCAAAGCCACTATTTCTCCCTCTGAAATGTTTCTGTCCCTTTGTTGTTTATTTGGAAATCATCTGACCATTTAAATCAGATATTTCAAGTCCTACTAGGAGCTCTAGAAAACGTTGTGTTTCTGCATTTTGGATGATGGAGTTAAGAGCCTCTGGGAGGCTTATGCTGCACGGATAAAGTGCAGATTGTAGGCGATAGCACAAGCAATTTTCTCTGTACTTTCTAGGTCAACAAACACTTCCAGCTTCTAAGAAGTTTACCTCAAAATTCTTTGTATTGCTAAGACATGTATCTTTCTGGAGTTGTATAAACTGTGTTTGAGCTATGTATTAAAAAACAAAACCAGTTTGGTTCTAATTCTTGGAACAGGTGTTGGTGGTTGTTTGCTGTGCTGAGAGGTGGAGGTATTTTTGCTTCTGTCTGAAGTTTTTCAGAAGTAGTATAAATGTTTCATTTTCTACTCAGGTGTTCTACCTCTAACATAAATCATGGGTGTCTGTAAAGGTAAGCGTTAAGGGTGAGAGTGGGGGCTGGGGGTGTGAGCATTGCTGTTGGCAAGATGAGGAATGAGGGTTATATGCCAGAAAGATGTCTGCCAAGACAAAACGTTGGGTGGGTAGGTATGTTAAAACCAGTTACGCGTCTTTGATTAAAGAACAGTTGTTTTGGACCAGACAGCTCTAAGCAAACACTCTTGGATGATGAGAGAGGCAATCCTGCACTGACCCCTTTTTTTTTCCTTGCAAAACTTTGATCCTGGACACTGACCACATCCCCAGTCAGCCACACAGGCAAGGAGGACAGCATGGGGACAAGTGGCTGGCAGCAAGGGATAATTGGATGGCTTCTTTCTTGGGACAAACATGTTGCGTCTTTATTGAGTTTTGATGATTAGTTTTACCTGCATGGTGCAAAATTGTAGATACACTAATTCAGATACCTGGGTAAAATTGACGGTTTAATTTTCATCCAGTGGAGCAAAAAGAAGGTAATGTTTAATTTCTCTACAGACTCAATTTTTAGAAAATTACATACAGTATTATTTTGTGAGAAGCAAATTTTTCTACAGCATGCTCATTTTCTGATAATGTGCACAGGTCTATAGCATGCTTTCGAATTAAGGACTAATTTAATCAGTCATTCTTTGTGACCTGTGGCAGAGATGTAGTTTAATATGACAAACTTCAAACTTCTGTTTTATCCAAGGCATCTTCAACTAAGGAGAATTAAGTGAATATGAAAAGAAATAGGGGTGCTTGTCTTCATCTCACTGGTTAATAGATTACTCTGGAATGTTGATAGATAGAAGACAACTTCTCCCTGAGTTCTGTTTGGAAGGAGACAAAGTGCTCTGGTTGATGACCGAAAGCTCTGCAGATTGTCATACCTGTCTGTTATATGTCTTTATTCAGGTTTTTATCCCTGACTGCTTAGGAGATAAATTTTGTCTCATATGAAAAGATGTATTTCTCCACTTGAGACAGTTCTGGCCTTTAATACAAAAACTTTCCCTCTTATACTAAGATTTATTTAGTGCCATTTCTTTTACCTGGTCTTTGTGTTGTGAATCTGGGTTCTGCTTGACCGTGTATGTAACAGAGTCTCATGAAAAGTAGAAGGGTAAGATTTGGAACTTGCTCTGATTCCTTACCCTTTGACACAATGCACAGTTGGGGTTTTTTACTTACCAAAATGCACTGAGTCCAAACATAGTATTTTGCCAGAATCAGTGAGGATTGTTGACCTACTGTCTGTGATTGCTGTGGAGAAGCCCTTCTCTGGAGTTTTTCTCCCTAAGTTTTATGCAGTTGCGGTTCCAAACAAAAGTGGAGTTTGTACCTGAGGAACTGTGAGTGATGAGAGCTCCCTGATCTACTCAAAGACTGCAGTCTCCCTCCAATTTGTGGTCCTGCTGACACACTGGGTTGGTAGGAAAGCTACTGCTTTTCAGTGAGTACCATGTTACTCTTCATCCAGTGAACTCACTGACTGCTCCCTGTTGCTTGATCCTCTTGGGAGAAGCATTAAGTGACTCTAATTATAGTAGCAGGAGGTGAAAACCTCTTTCTTGTTATGTTTGATTTCGCAAAGCTCTGGAGCATGCTGCTGTTCAGTGCCACGCAATGACCAGAGATGCTCTGAAGGTCTGGCAAGAAGTAGCTGGTAGTTGTGGGGTTGTCTTTCCCAAGAAGAAGGTACTGCTCAGCCTTGAAGGAACTCCTGCATTCAGAGTGAGACCTTACAAGATGACAAACTGCAAGGGAAGCTCATTGATAAACCTGATGAGTTGAAAAGTGAGTGCAAGGTTTCTGGAAGCCTTCTCTCTGTGCA
This sequence comes from Ifrita kowaldi, assembly GCA_013398055.1. NCBI lineage: Eukaryota > Metazoa > Chordata > Aves > Passeriformes > Cinclosomatidae > Ifrita > Ifrita kowaldi. The sequence goes on along the minus strand of VZRS01000476.1, from coordinate 1,288,406 downwards.
ATTGTCTTCCTAGCTAACATTTGGAACAACCATAACATGGAGGTGTCACCACTATTGGCCACCCACCCCACTGCTCTCCCCTGAAAGTCCAGAAAGATGAGTCATCACAACAGGAGTCACCTAAAACTGGTATCCAGATGTTCTGGGTGCAAATGGCAGATGCAGCTGTTGAAATGCAGGGAAGCCTGCAGGGGGGAAGCCAGAAATTAGGATAGCTGATGACGAGATGATCATCTGGCACTAACGTCCAGGTTTTGCTGTCTGATAGGGGAATGCAGAGGAGGGTGGTTTATCTTAAATGTCACTTCATGAACACAGTGATTAAAGTGCTTACACTGGAAGTGAGATTTTGGTCAAATGCTTTTCTTTTCCAGAGAGTTTCAACCCTACTCTAAATTAAGTGCTTTAGGAATTAAGTGATTAGAGTGCTTAGAAATAAGTGGAAGAGTCTTGCTGTGCCATTCTCTGTTGCTGGGACTGCTTCTATATTCTAAATGTAAATAATTATGAGAGTACAAGTCCATTCCTTTATCTTGCCTCAGGTTCTCACTCCAGCCTGTAGAATCCAGACAAGACACGACGTGAGAGGTTTTTAAAATAAGCTAGAAATGTTCATGTACACTATCCATCTAGACATTAATGCTATTCATATTCCTATTGTATTGGTGGTTCTGACACATATGAGTGTTTCTCACAGCTGTGCTGCTCCATTTCATTTTCTCTGAGAAATAATGAAGGTAAGCACGAGAGTGATGCTGTCCTTAGTGGGCAGGTTTGGAACCTGTAGAAATGATGAGTTGTCCTTGGGGCTAGTGAGAGCACATTTGATTGCTTGCAGGCATAGGGCCTCCCAGCCTGGGCAGCACTTCCAGGATTTATCCCTAAGAGGCAGATGAGCTCGGTTAGGAGAAGCACTAAGTTTTGAGGGACCTTGCAGATGAGTATAAAAGGATTTTGATATTTTATGGACCTAGGTTAGCAGATGGCAGATGCAGCACAGCACACATTCATGTAGAATAAATAATGAATCTTAGAGAAAAGAATAAGAGGAAACATCTGCTGAATTGAAACAGGATGTATCATATTGACCGAGAGAAGAAGAGCAAGTTACCATGGAGAAATTCTCAAAATGGGCAATACAGAGAGCAAAAATGCTGTTACTGAAGATTTTTAATTTTTTTTTTTTTCTTAGAACACAGTGTGTTCATTTAGGGGTGTATGATTGCTGTGCAGGAATATATATTAGTCTACTGGCTTAGAGAGCTTCCCCCCACTTGGACACTGAGTTGTAGGGCACTTAGAGCCATACCTTTTCCACTGCCCACCAAGGGTGAATTTTTCTGAGAAATGTGCCAGTAATTCAGCAGAGAGTGAAGCAACTCTGCCCACCTGCATTAATGTACCAAAAATGTGATGGTGCAGAGACTTAAATACGAAGCTTCATGTTTAGGGGCAGGATCTAATTGCTCATTCTATTGAATTCTTGTGGCTGAACCCATAAGTGAGCCAATTTCTGGCAATGCTGCCTCACGGTAACTGGTGAGGTGTTTGCTATAAGCAACCAAATTGTTTGAGTTTTTGAGTTGGTGAAAATGTTAGTTTTTAGGGAAACAATCTTCTGGTTCATTCCAGCATTATTGCTGTATATGTGTTAGTGAATTTAATTATTTCTTGGTGTTTCCCGTTATAGAATGTGAAATAAGGTGGCATTGATATTGTTGACAGGTTCAATCTCTGTCTCCTTCTGAGTACTGAATTTAAATATCAGTGCTGTAACTGACCCTATGTAAGATAGGTAAAAAAGGGTCAATTCCTATCTTGAAAATCGTATGAACTAATAGTAGAGATACTGGTAAAACAGTTCCTGTTTTTGAGTTTTAATTTGTTTTGGCTTTGTTTTATGAATGTTAAATCAAAGAACTTTAATACAATGTTAGTTAGCATTAAGCTTGCATATTAGCCAGGAAAAGATCCATATAATATCATAAATGTTGTGCAACTGTATATTGTTACACGGATTTTAGTGGTCATATAATATTTAAAGAATGTTATTCTGTTTTCTTTTTATTTTAATATTTTTCAGGACAACATAGTCAATATTTTTAACCCTCATATCCAGATACTGTGCTTGTTCATATTTTCAGAATAAATAATCCAGCAATCAGTGAGACAATGATATACTTATTGTGTATTTCATAAAAATAGACTGACAGGGATTCTGAGATTCCTATCTCAGTTTTCCCATAATTAAAAAGAAAAAAATTGATAATGTGACCTTGACATTAGTATACCACCAATTATTGTAGTTCAAATATTTGGATGCTGATGGACAAGTGCCAGAGGGTGGAAGGGAGATTTCCTGGACTACTAGGTACAATGTGTTGCAGTGCAGGAGAGCAGCTACCCTGTGGAAGGGTCTGCACAGATTTCACTTTGTGATACGTTGCCTTGATGACAGGATCAAGTACCTACAGAACTGAGTGGTGTTAAGATGACCTCGATAAGTCAAATGAAAATGTGAAGTAGTCTGGAGAGCTAAAGATGCCAAATTCTTCTTAAGACAGAGCTGCTGTCAGCAGCAGCCTTTAAAAGTGCTTGGTTTAGTAGTTCTTTCCTGTCTGTGGCTTAAAATAAAATCAGGAGTTTTTCTTCAAAGAAATAAAAAATATCTCAACACCACCACAATACTGAGAGAAACTTGTATCTCTGTAGTTTGTTACCCTGGGACAGGACAATGAGCATACATAGTTGTTCTGCTTATGTTCTTATCCCTTTTTACCTGTGGTTTTTTTCCTGCTATCAGGTTTGTTTCTGCCTGGTTCTGTTCTGAGACAGAAGGTGGATGTTGCAACACCCATCTTTCTTCTTTCTTGAAAGCTTAATGTGAATTAATTTCTTCATTTGGTCTCCTAATGAAAGTAGTACCTCTAGCTGCAAAGCTATTCACTGTTATCTTGGTAATTTTATGGGCCACTTGCAATAGTTGCATCCAATTCAACACATTTCAAAAAATAGGAACCTGGTACAAAACAAGAAAAAGGAATATTATTTAAAAAAACTTGAAACGAGTGAAAATTACTGCAAAACTTGCTGAATTGGCATGTCATGTTTGCTTGTCTGTAAAGTGTCCACTTAAATAAAGACCAGCAAGCAGGGAAACAAATGTCTGGGATGTCATTCATAATAAACATAGATGAGCATTTGATTTAACATTCAAGGAAAGCAGACACTTTATGATGTTGGGACAAGAAAAAAATTGTTAGAACTGGAGAAACATAATGATTGGACAAAGCCAAACTACGTGGAGGGGAATATTGAGAGTTAAAAATAGTAAGCTTCTCTCTATTATGAATATTATCATGATTAATAAATATTCTTACAGAAATACTAGAAGGCAGTAAAGATTCTGCTGAGAGCTGTGAAGTTTTCCTTGGAGAACAGGATTTGAAACTCTGCAATATGTTAAAAGGGGTCACTACAGACCCAAAAAATGAGTTTCCACCAAATGTTATTCTATTTTGAACTGTTAATATTTGTGGATTATTGGCAGCTGTGATCTAACAATTATGCCATCTTTCCTTATTTACATTTCCTGTCTGATGTAAAATCTCAGCAGTTATTGTATATCATTTGGCCTTCTTCAGTGCTTTATATTTTTCCATATTTATCCAAGTCAATGAGAAAAAATATTTAAATTGGCATTACAGAATATTCCTGTAAAACAAAAATATTTGCTACTTGAATGTAGAGAAGAATGACCAAGACAAGACAGTTGTGTTAAAATATGCCTCCTAATGCACAAAACATGGACATTACATTTTTTACCCATGATTTTACTTGGGTAATTCTGTTTGAGATGTGGCTGTGAATAAGTTAGTCAAAGACTGAGTTGCCTTTGACAAGATCTGCATGTGTATGTGTACAAAGTGTATTTTATAAATGTATGTGTGCATGGCAGCAAATGAGATAAATAGCACGAGAGATATATATGTGTGTTTATATGGTTTTGGCAACTTAAGTTGCAATGTTTAGGCCACTGGTCTCATTTTCCACATTCCAGATCTCAGAAAGGCTTCAAAGAGCTGCTAATGACAAAACAAGCCAAACCTCTGCTTGCTTTGGTAGGTATTTGAGAAACGTCTGTGCACTCCTTTTCCAGTGGAGAAACCCTGTAAGTCCAAGTGTCTGAGCTGACACAGCAGCTTGGCAGCAGCCCAGGAATGGGGGCTTGGGCTGCCCCAGCCTCTGGTGCCTGGGGCTGTGCTTCCACGCTGGGCACGGGCTGCCCAACCCTCCACGGGCATCAGATGCACTGCCGCCAGGAGGATTATTTGTTCTGGCAGCAGCTGTTTACTCCCAGTCACTGTCTATTTCCAGGGATTCTCCCCTGCCCCATCATCTGTAGTAAATTCAAAAATTTCATTTATGCAGTGGGAGGAAGGCCATGGCTGCCTCAATAGGTTGTGCTGTCCCTGTACCTGAAAAAAAAACAGGTCGAATTCAATAAATCATATCAAAGTATTTCCATATGGACATTTTTATCATCATTGTTTAGAGGCTCTAAACCATTTGTTAAAATGCAGGCAGTCTAGTTGAATCGGAATAAGGAGCTGGAGAGTTCCTGTCAAAACACATGACTCAGTCATAAGGTACCTACCTTATTTTATTGATCCTTTGCTTAAGCCTACTGAATTAATGTTTGCTTTAAGTTAGAAAAGCTAAATATTTGGCTATAAGTGAAAAAGGTATAGGATTTTTTATTCTCCTAGTGCTTTCATTTCCATGATGAACTTAAACAAGCTTAAACTGGTGGGTTTTATCTTATACTGTGAAGTTCCATGTCTCACAAGATCAGGTTGTTATTACACAAATTTTTACTGATTTTGCTCCCTGGAATTTGAAAAGGGGAGAAAATTGGAGGAACATTAAGTAGAACCAGGAAGAATATTTTTTCGTGGCTGAAAAACATTACACATAAGTGATTTTACTGTGTTTTATGTTCAATGTGACATCTTGCCGATTCAACCATTGAAAGACATATTAAATGAAAACTCAGTGAACGTGTTCAAAAATATTTGCAGTTATAGGGTACTTGTAACAATCACATAGTTAAATAGTAGGTGTTTTAATGGATTAAGCTTTGGGCAGGGTCTAAGGATACATGACCTCCTTTCATACCACTGCTGACCTGCTGTAAATCTTGACAGTTCCATTCTCCTGTTCCTTTCCCCATAACTTACAGTCAAATACAAAGGATAATATCCCTGGAACAAATAGTCAATCTTCAGCATTCAGAGCATGTCCAGTATAAAACCCACCCTAGTCTTGACTAGAACTTCACCACCATGTGAAAACACACATCGTTCTAACCCTGTAGTAGGTCCTGCAGCTGGTTTCAGGTTCAAGAGAGGAAATGCCTGCATAAAACTTGCTCTAGGAAGTTAGAGGATTGTTGTAGGAAAGTTTTAAAGCCTGCAGTGCCTGGCAGCACAATCACTCACGTGCCAAATAATTAATTTATGTTCCTCTTTATTGCATTCTGTGCCCATATATAGAAACAACCCGTACCACAGCCCAGGGATTTTAATGATGTTGCAATACAAGTGCCCTTGACCGTTTTATTCAGGGGTTCCTTCTAGGAGCTTGCCAGGGCTGGTAGAGCCTCTTGCTGCTTCAGTGCAAGGCCACACATGGCTTCAAAAAGGCCACAAGAACTCCTCAGGAACTGAGAAACAGCTGGCTTGGGAATTTCCCTTCCTCCTTTGCTTGTTCCTTACCTTTGTTTTCCTAGCACTGAACATAACCAAACCCTACTGCCTGAGACTGCCTTGTGCCGGAGCCTGGTGAGTGATTAACCTGGGTGTCAAGCACTACCCGTGCAGACATGTGGTAAGTGACAGTCCCACCTTCCAGAGCTCATGATCAAAAAATATTCTATGCCTATTTAGGATTTTGCTGTCTTCGTTCTGGTGCCTGAAATTTCTCAGCATAAAGCAAAATTAAATGAAGGAGCATTAAACATCGTGTTGCTGTGAAGCCAGCAGTCTGTGTGCTACTGCATGTGGTGATACCTACACAGGCATTATGTAGTCATGGGGGTGCAACCTGTACTTCAGATTTTAATGGTGCTGCAGTAAAGGAAGTTCATCATTTAAAAGATGCTTAAAATGTATTTGGAGAGGATAAATTGTGGTTTACTGTGTTGTGAGTCAAAAGAGAAATGGTCCTCAAATTAGCCAGGCCACGTGGCTGGGGTTTTTTCAGCGTGGATAATCAAAAATATTGGATTCTCATCACAATGACAAGCTAGAAGTACAGCACATTTGATCTTCTGTTTTGATTTTGCATTCTCTGCAGAGCAGCAGCCCATGCATCTGTAGGCACCCAGCTCAGCAGGGCCAGCTCCTGTTCCCTCCTGCTTAAGCCACAGAGGTGAATCCCTGTGGTTGTGTTTTCCTGTTAAAACGCACAGCAGGTAATTTTGTCCTTTCAAATCCACTGTTTTGCTATCATTTACTCAGAAAGATGGCAGGACTGTTTGCTTTCTTGTTAGAGCTGTAGTAATTTTCATTGACTCCAAGATATTATTGAATTGTTTTGTTAGACCAAATATTTACTCTGATAACTGCTTCTTTCGCTATATTAGTTTTGGAGGTGTTCGAAAGTGTCTTCATTTTTGACTGCAAAAGATGGTGGATCATAGTTATTTGCCTGTGTTACCTATTTAATTTCAGAATCCCCAGTGGGTTTCTGTCCTGCAGGATGTCAGGATATTTATTCCTTCAGTTGCCCTCTAAAATTCCTCTCTGACATTGCTGGAAAGGCTTTGGGTTCATTTCCTTCAGGATTTGAGGTAACACACATTCAGTGCTCTTTTCAGTGCTGCTGATAGAAACATTCACCTGGTAGAGGTTAGAAACTTATTTTTAGAGACACAGGCCTGACCTAAAGGCAAAATATAGAAATCAGTGGAGCTCAAAATTGACTTCGCTGCTTTTGTGAGTTGTCTGCGTGTGCCACAATCGCTGCGTTACACCGGTCTGCAGGGGGTCTGGCACAGGTCTGGCTGGTGGGCTCATCGCTGCCCTGTGAGGGGCTGCTGGCAGCACAGGACGGCGTCACGGGGAGCAGCGCGCAGGGACGGCATGGGGTGCGGGTCTGCTCGAGAGCACGGAGCCCGCACCTTGAATCTGTGAGTTGGCTTCTTGCCTGTCTGATAACTTAGGCCAGGGTGGGCTAACCTCTGGAGGCATGTGGACTGCCTTCAGATTTTGGGGGTGCCCACTTTGCCTGCTGGCACCGCCCTGGGACCAGCAGCTGCCCCCTTTCGCTTATGCTCGCAGGGAGAGGTGGCGGGACAGACTGAGGTGGGCCCTGAGCTGCCCGATGCTGATGTAAGCTTTTAGCAGCACAGCACTCTCTAGCCTGAAGGTGATTACATTTCTGGCAGAAACAGGATATTTAAGATTTATTCAGAACTCAAATGATTATTAGTAGTGTTGCAGTGAGATAGTGTTTATGGGGAAAAGAGGTACTTTTCAAAGTTATCAGAGCACTAAATGGAGGAAGAATTCCTGGCTTTACTGAGCATCTCCTAGACTTCAGGCTTTTTTTTTTTTTTTGCTTTATTTTTTTTTTTTTAGATTGGTTGTGAACATCCTAAGTAGGTCAGTGTATATTTCAAACATTTCACAAAATGCTAGAGCTCTTAAAGCCTGATTAGGAGAGGTTACGAAATGCTTGCTTTTCGTGTTTGCTCCTTTGTTCAATGCATCGGGTTTTCGTTCATGTTCTTTGTATCTTAATATTGCTTTGTTACTTGTGGAACAGTTTGCAAATTATTTTTGGTAATATTTTTTTAAAAGTCTAAATGGCTTGGAATTTTTTTTGCTTTGGTTTGTTTGATGCAATGGCTTTTACCACTATAGAGTGAAGCTTTCTGTTGTTTCTCATTTCTGTTTCATAATACTTCAATACTTTTTAAAATGTCCATTAAGTATAATGATTTTGCTTTACTTACTCCCTATATTGGGCTGCTGAGACTCATATAATCTTTTTCTTTCCCACTTATGAGTTCTGTTTTCCTTTTTGGGCATGGTTTGTCTTTAGAAGAATGTATTTCATGTCTGATAGCCTTCTTTGCTCTCTCCCTCATACTGCCTTTTGGAGATGGAGCACTAAGGAGACCTATTAGACTGGTTTTGGGTTTGGGGGTTGGTTTTATTTTTATTCTCTTGCTGTGCTTTTAATCAGACCTTTCTTATATGATATCTTCATGAGGTAGCCTGGCACAAGCACGTATTTTAGTGATTTAATCACTCAGGCTTTCTTGTAGCTAACTTCCGTGTTCTTATGTAACTCCACTCTTTAACAAGAAAAATAGGGATGGACTCTGTACATGGGGCCAGGCATTTTCTTCAGTATTGTGTTGAACAGCAGCTATTGGAGGTGGAGAGGAAGACCTGGGCTTGTCAAGGGAAGTGGGAATGCACTTTACAAAGGCGAGGGGGATCAGAGGGAGAAACAAGCGGCAGTAGAAAATACCAGGTTCAGGTTACTTTGAAAAATACAGGATGATTTAGTCCTTGTGGGAAAGGAGAGAGAGACAGAAGAGAAACCAAAGGAGGTGAGAAGAAGAGAAGTTGATAAAGACACTATATCCATTACAAAGTGGATGGACACTATATGGGAGCAATAGGAAAAAGATTCAGTCATCCCTATTAATACCGAAGCGCTCATAGGACTTTGATGCAAAGAGTAGGACTCCCCCACAGTGGTAGTCCCTAATCAAAGCTTTACATAATATGTCTGCATACAACCTTATTTATATTTGTCATGAATGGAGGTGCAAAACTATTTAGTGGTAGATCCCTTAGTAAAGAGTTACTTAAACTTAAATTCACATCCCTGAGTGAAATGCTGTTGGTCTGACTCTAGAGCTGAAGGAACTCAGAGTCCTCTGGTGGTCTGAAAGTCTGCATAAGAAAAAAAAATATGAGTAGCATACATACTTTCATAATATTTACACAGCTGTAAGAGTTTTACTTTACTTAAAAATTTCAGCAACTGCATGCTATCCAGAAATATTTCCATCAGCCTTTTGAACAACGAACCTAAGATGATGTGAATCTTAGCCCAAAGCCCATGCACATAACACATGTTGTATTGTGAGTTGATAGATCTGAACACCCGTTCCTTATTATTGCCTTTATTTTTTCTTTCTGAAGAATATTTTCTTTGCTGCCTTAAAACTGATATGATAAGCAGATCAATTGCATCAATCTGTATTCCTGAAAGATAGGACAGACATGTATTGTAGCTGCAGATGTTATGAAAGTTTGACAAAAAATGTGTCATAACTTCTGTAGTGTTCAAGGTCATAGAAAAAAATTTCCCACATACGGCAGGAACTTGGTTTTAACCTGTGAGTCATAAAATAGAAGCTGTAAAACAAGTCTATGAAATATAGTAGAAGAATATTAGTTGTTTTCAACTGACAATTCATTTTGTAGGTACTGAAGTAGACACAACTCTGTAGCACCAGTCATTCCTTAGGAGAGAGAAAGTGTATGGTCAGCATAGACTAATGTCTTTTTGTGTGGAAAGGTTTTTATTCCATTAGTAGAGTAGCTTTTTGAAATAATAAAATATGTACTCTTCACCTCTTATTTTCATTTCCTGATGATAGCAGTTCAATAGCTTGAACTGCTGTTGAGTAAAATTTGCAGCAAATGTTCTTTCTTGTTCTCATTTGATATAGTTCACACTCCATTAACATCCTGATAGAGAGAAGGACGTTACTGCGTAACTTTTTATTTTCTTGTACCTCTGAGGTGACTTTGGGGTACCATACTGCAACTGCAGAACATCACACAGATTTTAGATAGTGTCAGTACAGGGGGATGAATTCTTCAGTGATACTCAGACCTGAAATAAATTTAATAATCATATTCTGAATTAATTGTTTTGTTTAATTTTTTAATAATGAGATTACTGCTGAATTTATCCTATTGTGCACATGTCTGCTGGAGCACTCACACTGTGAATGCCGCTCTAGTTCTGGCAAATACTTTTTCTGAGTGTATCTGCAACCCCTTTTTTAAAGGAAATTATTTCACATTGGAAATAAAAAATCACTTGTTCATGACATTGGAATAGAAAGGTGATTTTTGTAAAAACAGAATTTATTTTTTCTATTTCAGATTGATTAATACAGTTAAATATTATTTATTTTTCAGATGAAGCATTCTTTTGCATGTGTCTGTAGTCATTTCTTCAGCACAGATTATATAAAAGTGATGTTTGTATTTGAAAAATTGCCTCTTATACAGGTAGGAAAAAACTAGACAGTGTAAGTCATCTGATGGAGAGCAGATACTGAATACAAGATTAGTTTGAATACAAACAATTGTTAAAGAGGTAAAGATCTAAAGACAGATACCAAGGGACCTGTCTGGGTGGAAAAGATAAGGTGACATTGATCACTTTAATGAGGGTTTCAGCTGAAATTCAGAATTAAAGTGCCTAAAATTGGCACGAAGAAATGCTGAATGCTTTTCATTCTTTTTAACTGAAATGAAAATAGAACTTCTTTTGTCATCTGACAGGGTTGTGTTTATCAATCTGAATACATGGCCTGTCAGAAACAATAAGTATTTGCAGATTCCTTTGAGGTCACTGGGAGTTGAGGGATAAGCAACCTTTTAAATCTACCCTGAGTGTCTGTGACAGACTGCATGAGCCTTGGGGCAGGTGGCGCAAGGAAAGGGTTAATTACACAAACCTTTACGGAGGGGCCGGCAGCCTGTTCTTATCTGAGGATCTGCGGGGCTGTTGGGTTGGATCCATGGTGTCTGTGACTCTCTCCAGTCTCTGTCAAGTGAAACAGAGGAAAGGGATTAAAATGAGGCTTGGAGAAGCCCGGCTATTAATGGGAAGACTGAGATCAAGCCAACTCAGGGACAGGGGTGCCCACGTTTGGAAGACCTTATTTAACTTAGTCTTTAAGTTAGCATCACTCTGTTACAATAAGAAGGGGGTTGGTAACAGCAGAAAGGTGTTCCACGGCATCACACGGGCCATCAGACTGCACTTTATTCCTTTGATTCCTTTGTGATTTGGGTACTCTAGACCAGCTGCATGTGCTCAGGGAGACTTGAACTGGTGATGCTCTGAGCTACTACCCTTCTCCTGTTTTTTTAACTGGCTTTGTCACAGAGACTGCAGACCAGAGCCAAACTCTCTTCTTATCACCTGTTTGATTCCAAGGCAATATATATATATATATATAGTGTTTTTTATCTGCAAAACAACCACAGAATAAGGCAAACCCCTTGGCAAAATACCTGTGCTATTACAATGTTTGACTGTGGGTAATGTAAGCAGGTTTCGCCCCACAGTGTGACTTCTGCAATACCTCAACAGCAAACAATATTGGTAAGAACTGCTGGCTTCCAAGAAGATCAAGAAAGGGGAAAATAAGGAGGCTGTAAGTAATATTTTGCTTTGCTAATAAATGTTTTCTTTTCAGTTTTTCTTAAAACAATCCTTTCTAGGATTTGTATTTTGGATTCCTAATGTCATTTTACAACAAGCAACTCTTAATTAGATTTGAGAGTCCTGAAAATCAGGTACCAGTCTTTTTGGTAGACAAAACATGAGGTATTTTTTGCCTGTGGTTTAAGTTGGATTTGAAGTTGATATATTTGAAGACTGACCTGAGTCAACCCTAGTGGGAATAAATCAGAAGGTTCTGTTATGGGCTTTGTGTCAGATGGTGCTCAAGATCTAATTGTGTAAATCAGAAGCCTTAGAAGTCTCAGTTCATGCTAGCAGCCATGTGAAGAATTGTTGAGACTGTCTCAGCACCTCACAGGGCACTGCAGCCTTTGACTAACTGTTTTCTTGGCACATCTCTAAATCTGCCCAGTATGAAGCACTGTCTAGGGGGGAGAATTCCTGCATCTGTGTTATTAATTGTGTTTTGGTTCCTCTTTGGTTAGTTCAGAAAACCAAGATTTTGCAAACTTACTGTATCTTGACTTGTATCAGTTTTTCATCCCAATTTCTTAGAAAAAAGCGCTTTTTTTTTTTGAAGGATGGCTGCCCCTTACTCATGTGAGAGGAAAGCAAAGACTTGTCACTCACTGCACACAGCATGCCTGAGCTGTGGTGGAGCAGCATGTCCCAAGCTGTGTGCCATGAACACACTGCTCTTGGGGTAACCACTCCCAACATCCTCACTAAGTCCCTTGAAAGGCTGTGGAGATTGGGAAGAAAGCCTTTATTTGTCTTCAGGGTTGCGACTGAGCTGTTAGATGAGAATTTGGTTTCATCTTGGACCACGGGTAAGCTGCAATTTTTGTTAATAAACAGACATTGTGTGAAACTTCTGAAGAAGATAATGGGTCATCCAGACACCTTTAACTGATTTAGGGCTTCTTTGTCATTATCTTAGATTTCTGTGCACTTCATAGGATTACGTAAGAAATAGCAGGTGATGTGTTGATTTTTTAAAAGGAACTTTCTGAAAGATCAGGAGATGTGGCAGACCACCAATTTGAGCCGATTGCATCAAGTAAGACCTCAGTACTCGTTATGGCAAATTTCATTCCATTTATACAATACTACACTTGCTTTTGTATCTCTGGAAATTTTACTTTTTGATATGTACCCATGAGGAAAAATAAGTTATTTGTGCTCTTTGACAGCCTCCTGTAGTTTTAACACTTGCAGCTAATTTACAGTTCATGTTTTCTTCATGATTTGAAATGTTTCCTATTACTTCTGCTTCCTCGCTCTCCTTTTTGTTTTGCTTGTCTGCTGTAGGAAAAATTCTTCCAGTTTTAAATGGTGTGATCTTTTAGGAAGCTTCAGTCTCTTAGTAAACAAAATGCATTGAATTCTATTTGGATGAAAATTCTTTTTACTCTAATTTTTGTGTAATGCATGCATTGCAGTTTGACTCCTAGAATTTCTGAAGTATGACTAATATGATACTGTCTAGAAATGATAGGTATTAAGCAAGCAGCCTTAAAGTAAACAGTGCATTTGCAGTGCGACTGCAAGTCTTGAGTCCCTGCTAATGAAAGAGTCCCAGGGAGGCATTCCTTTCCATGAGAGCCTGTACTTCTATCTTTCAGAACACCTCAAAAAGTTTGCTCTTCTTGCTGTACCAGCTCAAGCACCTTTCACTTGCTTGCAAATCCTTGCCTGGAAGTTGACAAGCTCTTACTTGCCTGTATCTGACTGTGTATTTTTAGGAGTGACTCTCTGGTGCAGACTCACCCATCTGCACCAGACCCCCATGTGAGCAGTGTCATCGGTTTTCATCAGAGTACTGGAGTCAAAGTAGGACTACTACTACTGGGCTCAAACTGAACATCAGCTGTTTCCCCAGCCTTCCCAGATGGCATTTACTGTGCAAAAGGGTTTAAATGACCTTCTATGTAAGATGTTGCTGAGCAGCCACGTGGATTATGTCAAGCCACTAGGAAAACGACCATTTTTCGTAAGATTAATAAAGCTGAAAAAGAAAGTGCAGGCTTTGTGATCGAAGGCAGCTGTTTAGTGGGGGAACATAATCCTGGGGACAGCTCATAGGAGCTGAGCCTTGCTCTGGTTTGTCAGCATGGCCTCTATGCCAGCTCACTGTGGAAAGGAGGTGATGTTCTCGTGGTGCTAAGCTTGAAGAATGTTTCTGTTGTCAATGTTATTCCTAGTGACCTGGTAAAACAGGAGAGGGTGTGCATGAAGTAACATGAAGTAGTTGGACACACCAGATGTTTCTGGTCTGCTGCTGCACTGGTGGCTCAGAAAGCAGACTGCAAAGTTGTGGTAGGGGCTTTATGCCCTTCTGTCTGTCCTGAACTTGGGAAGAACCCTTTTTTCAGGGAAAGTAAAAAACGAAGGTGTCTCATGTCAGAGGAAACCATGTACTTCAGCTCCATACTCCAAAATACTGGGTCTGGCTCATAGATTTACTTGCAATTCCAGCACAGTGTATTTTATTGAGGTGACTTGTAAATAAGTATTTCAGGCAAAGATCCAGCAGTTCGCTTCTATTATTTACTCATGTCGGAAGAACAGAATAAAAATCCCACAGGCACTTAGGTTTTGTGCAACATTCTCTGTATAATGCCAAAAACATATCCAAATTCTATTTCACTGTATTTTTGTGCAAATGTGCATGTTTCATGAGAATAAATGAGTGACAGTGTTCATAATAATATTTTTCTGTTACCTTTTTTAATATCTTACTTATAGTCTTGGACAATTTTCAATTTGCTGCAGAATTTAACAGTCTGGAGAAAAACTGGTGACTGTGTAGAATAGAATAGACTATTTTCAGTTGGGAGGGACCTACAATGATCATTCAGTTTCAACTGCCTGACCAATTCAGGGCTCACCAAAAGTTAAAACATTGCCTCCTAAACACTGACAGGCTTGGGCCGTCTAATGTTTTGTGGCTTGCTTTGAAGGTCAGCTGTGAGGTCTGGGTCTGACTTGGAGGAAGGAGAAGAGCAGATCTTGCTTTTAAGCAGTCAGCAATTACCCTGTGAAGTATGGGTAATGTAGAACTTGACACTTACAAAGGCAACAACATACTCACTTACATATTGATTTGTTGTTCAAATGTTACCCTCTGAGTGAGAGAACTGTAATGCTCCTCCTTACAGCCTCAATCAACCTTGGCTCTTGTATGCAGTTTTTAAGTCACATCTGGTTGTTGTGGTTGATTCCAAGGTAGGAAATTTTACAATATATGTCATGCCTGCAGTTTAAATTAAGAAATAAGTAAATAATTTCCATTTGTTCTTGATTATTTTTATTTTTTATTTTGTTTGTTTCTTTTGTTTGTTAGTGGTTTTTTTGTTTAAGTTTTAACTTTAAAGTTTTAAATTTTTAACTTTATGATATGGTAATCATATTCACCACATTTTTACTAATGTCAGATATATACCTATATATATGTATGCTTTGAAACCTTCTTATACTACATAGTTCAGCAAGGCATTTGTAAAACTTGCACAGTCTAACCACTGAACATACAAAGGTTCAAAGCTCTTGTGCGTCCATGCTGCTGGCAAAATAAGAAAAGCTCTTGAATAAATTCTATAGAGAACTACTGTTTTAAGAAAGAGATTCTTGTGGTTCTGTGAAAAAAATATTCCACATAGTACAGAAGCCGTAGCTAAGTTAATATGTTTCAATTCCATTTTAACCTTTTCAAAAATCTACACATTTTATGAGTTCTGGGTGATAGCTATTTCCTTCTCAATAGCGATTTTTGTCTCACACTCAAAAACAAGTGCATAAAACAAGAAAGTTGGAACAGTCCAAATCACATCATCAGCTTAAAAACCTGCCTCATCCACCAATAAAGCTAAAGCCACAAACACACAAAACTGTGTCATCTGGTATCTAAATCCAGGAGAAGGTGTGTAATAGGAAACTAATAGTAAAGGTCTCCTAGTAAAGGACTTTCTTTTTGAAATTACCCTAATATGCAATGGAAAATCTGATTTTAGAAAAGATAGAAACACTGTCATGTAAAATTGGTTTATGTACAGTTTTATTTTATATGTAGTTTATAAAATGTTGAAGTTCTTTTTTTAAACTGCGATTCACTCAGTTAGACTATGCATAAGACTCCCATCTAACACCATTACATCAGATGCTGGACCAAAGAAGGAAAGCAGTAATCTCAAATCAATGTACCACAAATGGATACCAAATGGTTTGTTCTCTTAATAAGAGGATTTATCCTTTTTTCTTAGTGCATAAACTTCACTTCCTCTTTGTCTGTTCACATGCTTAATTTTACTCTCTAGCCTTGAAATACCTCTGAAAACACTGTATAAAGAGCTGGTTCTGGGCAGTGCTCAGTTGCTCATCCTCTCTCTATGTCTCTCCTACAGCTTTTGTGCTGATTATTGCACTAGCTCCATTAAATGCTTATTTCTTGTGTCACCTTTAGTTGAAATGAAAAAAAAAATCATAATCATAACTGAGTCAAATGTCCAAATGAAAAAGTAGTTTGTCTGTATGCAGGGACAGCAGTGTCCTAGATCCCATGGACATGGCCAAGATGTTGAGAGGAGGAACCAATGCCCCCTGCAGAGCACTCTCCTCTGTTAAACCTCACCTGTACATTGCCCACTTTGGTGCCCTGCAGCACAGGCACACACCATAAACCAGAGGGCCCCGAAGGCGCTGGGGCTGGAGCAGCTGCCCTGAGAGGAAAGCTGCAGGAGCGGGGCTGGCTCAGGTGGGGTCAGAGGCACCTTGGGGCACCTTGCAGCCCTTCAGGTCACAGCGAGGAGGCGACTGCTGCTTGCTGCAGTTTGTGGTGAGGGGCCAGAGACAACAGAGGGAGATTCAGAGTGGGATTGAGGAAAGCCTTTTCCACCCTGAGGAGGGTGAAGAGGCAGCACAGGTTGCCCTGGGAGGTTGTGCAGACTTCATCCATGGAGGCTTTCAAGGCCCGAGCAGCTTGGTCTGACCGTGCACCTGCCCCAGTGTCAGCAGGAGGTTTTCCTAGGGGAAGGATTTCCCACAACTTTAGTCTTGGTGCTCTGCTCCTCGGTGAGGATTCAGGTTAATTTCTTCTCGTCTGTGCCTTTAGCATTCCCGTTTCTTGCAAGGTCTCCTCCACCACTGCTACTCTGGTCCCAAAACCTTTTGCAGCTGTGATGGTGAGAGGTTGGCTGCACTTTTGCAGTGCAGGCATTCCCAAATAATGTCCACAAATCTTTCATGATTCACTGTCCCTTTTTTTAAGAGTCCAAGTTACATGTTATCGTAAAAGTTGCTTCAAAGCTTTAAAATGGACATAGAGTGAAGTTAAATGAAGAGACATGGGATATTTTCTTATCATTTCTTGATGTGATACTGTGATATAGCAATGACATAACTGGCTAAACACAAGTAACTTCCACAAAACAAAGAACATCTCTGGCATCTAACATGGGGTCTGCCAACACTGGTGCCATCAAAGAATTCTATTGCTTTTTACTAAGCCTGAAGTTAATGAAAATTTAATGAGTTGTAATTAAGGACTGAAGGAATTGAAGATTCTTTATCAAAGTTTCCAAATTCTGCTTGGTGAGTAGCAGTAATTGGCAAATGCAAACATATTGATTGATCCTTTATCCTAATTGCTATTCTGTAAATGGAACAGGTATTTCCCCCCAAAATTAACAAAAGATCACTTTTGAGGGTTTAATTAACTGTTCTTCAAATTCTTCATTCATCTAAAATTAACCTTCTGTGAGAATTATGCACCTTTAAAAAAATTCCTTCTAACATAAGCTATAGAGGCATACACTGGCTTGGCAAACTACTATTAGCTTAGAGAAGGGAAGATTTATGGCTGGAAAACGCCAGCTGCACCTGTTGTTTTTTGCTGAACAAATCACCCTGAAGTACACCATCACTCCAGCTTGCCACTACATCATTTGTATTGCTAGGAAAGTGGGGTTTTTTCCGTGTCAATAGTATATATTTTTTATAAATGATTAAAACCACACAGTTCCCCAAAGTCTAACTGGCATGTTTGTGATTTTACTAGAGTCTTATGAATCATTGGTAAAATAACACACTTCGATTAATGAATAATATTAGCTATAAAGTGTCTTAAATAAGATCACAGGATGTGGTGTTTCTAACCTCTCACAGAGCAAATCTGAGATCTGTGCTTTGCAGATTGCATGTCTCCATTAGCACCCTGTTGAAATTTGACCTTGTATTCTTCATAGTAACCAAAATAAAAAGACTAGCCAATTACAAACTTTCTGGAAATAATGGATGGTAATCACAACTGTGGTCAAAGAGGCTTCAGGGGATCACATTGGTGTGTCACCTGAGCATAGATTTAAGTGAATTTTGTGCTGACATCCTCTGGTCCCGAGGCTTGTTCAGGGATGAAGGGGTCTCTTCCCTGATGTTCTGTCAGGCATTTGGAACAGGGAGTAAAAGCTGCTCCACAAAGGAAATCCTCAGGGCAGCTCCTTGCAGTCATGACAGCGGGCAGATGGACATACCTCTTGCATTCCCCACAGCCCATTTTTGTAGTAACTTATCATCATATATTCTCACCTGCTTGAAAATATGCCTAATGTGGTACAGCCATGATAGCTGGCAGAATTTCTACCTTTTTTTATCCTAATCTCTTTCCCCTCTTCTCTGACCCAAATTGCCTCTTTGTCTCCAGCAGGTTCCCTCACCATCACATGTCCAGTGCACCTGGTGGGTGATACCAGACTGCAAACTGCAAGGCTTCCTTTTTTGACAGGCTTTGTACTGTATTTAGAACAGTAAAACTTGATGCTCTGTCAAATAAATGGAGACAACAACCAAAGAAGCAACTCTAACTGCAGTCTGGTGGGTGAGATAGAGGTGGAACCAAGGCTGATGTAGACTATAACAGCTGCTGTAAAATAAGCCATAGTTCACTTAAAAAGTATAGGATTAAATCCTGAATCTGGACTAGACTCTTGTTATGTGGTTAGGTTCCACCAAATTAAAATCACCTGTGCAATTACCTTTGAGTGTAGAACCCTAAATAGGTGGCTTTAATAACTAGAATGAAATTGTTGTTATTAAGGGATATGTGAACTTATTAGCTACAAAATGGACCAAAATAGAAGTAGTCACTGCTTGTGGAAGAAGATGGTTAATTTGTTTGTGCTGTAGAAAGCTGTGGAGTGCTTGGAAGAAAAGGTTTAGGCTGAAAATGTCCAGAACATCATTAATCAAAGAAATATTTTTCCTTTTGTTCTGTTGTCATGTAATAGTGCTCTTCAAAAGTCTTAAGTTGTGTGTCATACTTCTTGGCAGTTGACTGGCAATGGGATTATTTTATTCAGTGGGAGACATTGCTTTATGTGAAATAAACATTAAGGTCTCCTCTTTAGACCTGGAAGTGTTACTTGCTTAAAGCTACTTTTATGGTCACTGCCTCCATTTTCCCTGTTTTATGGCTGTTAGCATTGCAGAGTTGTTATATTTAAAGGAGAAGGCAGTAGTTTTCTTTAGGTTTATGCATTATCTGGGAGTTACTTGAATTCCCAATTGCAAAACTTCATTTTGACATGGGAGTAAATAATTTACAAACTTGTCTTTAAAGTCCAGCAAAGATTTAAAAGATCCTTTAAATTCTAATGTTAAATATGGAAGTTGCCCAGATCCTATTTTTCCCCTTCAAGGAGTCTTTATTGAGGTAAGAAACCTGATTTTTTGATCCAAGTTTTTCCAGTCTTTCCCCCTACAGACCTTTTCACTGAAAGGCATTTTAAGGACTATTAAAATGAGGGACATCATGAAGGCTTGCTCTCAGAATTTGTAACATTAATTTTTAATAGCTTCTGAATTATTCTGTTTATTTTATGGTTCATATAATAACATGGTAGATGTGGTGGTTGCATTTCAGTGGAAGGAATTCAGGTCAGACTTTCTGAAATCTCCCTGATAGCAGACTGGTGCCCATTAAAAGTGCTGGAGGTCTTATCAGAGGGGACTTGCTGTTCTTCTACTTCTTTTCACCTATTTTCTTTCTGTTTCTCTTTGCATGTGTGTTTAAGTACATGTCTGTCTGTTCTTTATGTAGCAATCCTTATAACATCAATTTTATTTTAACCCTTTGGGATCAAACAGGAATATATTGAAGTTAAAGTTTTACTTTATTTGATTAATGCATTAGTACAAATGAAATAACTTTGAACTAAGACTCTGTATTTTTTACATCTTTTAGTCATTACAGCAAACCAATATAGCATCAAGAACAGTCAAATCAGAGAACACTGTTTGGTAGAGCATAGTAAATAATGTGGCCCTTGGGAAACAGTATATGCATTCAAAACATCATTTTACCAATTTCCTTCATGGTTCTAGGCAGAAATGCTGGTCATGCAGTGTTCTCTTTATTTTAACTTGTGCTAACCTACTTTAAAATGGCCATTGACCTTTTTTAAAGAAGATTTTACATTTTTATATTGTACTTGGCATGGTCACCAGTTTAGTTTTCCATTCAGAAAATAGGTTGGGGTTTTTAATAATGTACTTCATAGGCCCTTATTTTTTATTGATAGGGTTATTGGTTCTTTTCAAGATTTTTCTTGGTTGGAAAGACTACTACTTTAGTTTTCTTTGCTTCATTGCCATCTGCTACTGTCTGCTGTTTGATCACTGTGTTAGATTGTCCCTTTATGTTCCTGGCGGACAATGTCTAATGCTGGAAGTTGGAGGAACCATCAGGGTTAGCTGGATACCACCCCAAATATCTGCCAGAAATAAAGAAAACAACAGTTGCTGCATTCCTAAAGCATGCTATGTGCTGCAATCCCCTCACTCTAAGTGCTAGTAATTCATTGTCATTTATGTAAACAAGGTAATAAATCATCAAATATGCAAAGCAGGACATTAAGTCATCTGCATAAAATCTCCAGATTTCAGAACATTTAGTCTCTACAAGTATGGGCAGATTGTAACCAAGAAGTATCTTTCCAGATGGCTTGAGCAGGTGAGGATGCAATGCCTGTGCTTTTCAGAGGAGTAGTGGTAAACTTGGACTACCTGAACTATTATCTATAGCTAGAGAAACATAGTAAATGGAGTTGCAGATTTTTTATTGTTGTTTAACAAACAGGTTCATCTCTCCAGAGTTGCTCAGACAGCAAGGGATCAAGCAGCTGACTGTTTATAGAGAGTTCACACAAACCTGTGCAGTCAGCATTACAGGGCACTTACTGTGCTGTAAGGACAGTATAAGGAACAGAAGGTATCAAATTCAACACCAGTCACTTGAAATTTTGACACAGAAAAGAACCTTGTGCATCATGTATATTGTACTGTGTAAGTAAAACTGTGCAAAAAGTAAAGCTTGCTGTACTCTGGTGATGCACATTTTACATGGGACTTAGGAAAAAAAGTATTATTTTCTTTTCTGTCATGGCCAAAACCACACAAAAATCACAGACAGCTGATCAGATTAGCTTCTTGAAATATTCATTAATGGGTGTCTGAAAAATATTGCATCTCACAAGTAGAAAAATACATTTTATGTTCTGTGGTTCAGTAAGTCATCACTCCCAGAACTACTCCTGAGAAAAGGACACTGGATTGGTGGAACACTCTCTGTGCCTGTCTGCAGTTTTAGTCTGTCTCTAATTATTTTGCTTTTTAAAAAAGCCCCCAAATAAATGTTATTGTAATACCTGACTATAAAGGGTTCTATATCTGCTTATTTGCCTTCTGCTTTCCCTAGACCTGTGGAGATTTTTCTTTACATCCAAGGTCTGTGGCGGAAAAAGATTGTGATAGTCCAGCCAAGAGTGCCAGAGCTATGGATGCCCTACAGAGCTATTCCTTCTCAGCACCATCTTCAGAGGACAATCCTTGCCTTCCCAGTGTTCTCTTTTCTCTGTATTTTGCTCTGGGTGCTATTAATGGAGCCTTGGTGGATGAGGAATAGTTAAAATACTTCATGTGGGGTATGAGTGAATTGCCTTCATGCCTGAAGTTTGTCTTCTTTTCATTCATTTTGTGCTTACTTTTCTTACCTATTTTTTTCCCCTGTGTGGATGATGCAGAACTTCATGATGAAAGAGGAATATTGAAACAATAAAAAGGACTTATCTGTGCCTTGACCATATGCACAGGATTCTGTCAGTCATGGATTGTGTTTGTGTCTCCTGGCATATCCAATCCGCTCTTGCTTCCTACCTATTTCCTCTTCATTCCAGGATTTCATTCAAACCATCATAAGGGGCTGAATTTCTGTAAGGCATATTTTATCTTTCGTAAAGCTTTAAGCTCTCTGTGTTGTATTCTTGATGTATTAGAGCTCTTCTAAAGGTTATTCTTTTATTAAGAGGTGGTCATTTGAAAATGATGATTCAAAAAGCTAGAGAAGGCTGCAGTTATGCTAAAACAAATTAGCAACTAACATTTGAAACTAACATTTTCTTCAGAGTAAAATGTCAGTGTAGTGTTACAAATTGTTTCACTCCCTCCCCTTTTTATAGTGGCAATAAAGACTAAGCCAGTCATAGTTTCACTTAATTTCAGAAGAGATTTTGAAATTTGGACACTTTTCTCTTTTATCAAAAAACTACTAATGCTGTGAATTTGGCAAAAGATAATTTTGTGCACATTTTAAAATTCTTTAAGAACCTCATGTGAAATAACTGCAGATGTGGAAAGCAGGATTCACATGTTACTTAACAATGAAGTAATAATAGTGATGATCTGCTGTGATTTATAGCTAATGGATATTCCTTTAAGAACACATTGAGCCTAAGTTCTTATTTGATTTGATTAAAAGATCAGAACAAAAGCAAAAAAAAGCTTTGAACCAAGATTGTATGAATTTTAGCTCTTTTAGTCATTACAGCCAACTAGTGCAGCACCAAGAACAGCTAAATCACAGAACACTTTTCTAGAGTTTAGCAATAATTTAAAAGTGGCATAAATATTTAAATTTTGTATTCTTCTGTGAGTGGCTGATAAATAGATAAAGGTAACGTTCTGCAAAAAAAGGAGTATTTGTTATGAGTTGTGTGGGCAGCTGTTTGCAGTTGATTGTTCCGTCTGGAATTGCTTAGTGATTAACATATCTCATCAGGATAAAGTACCCAGGCCTGCCATCACAGTTGGCACCAACTGGAAATCTTAGCAACAATCTTGGCAAACACTTCAAACATTAAAGGCTGTGTTTTCACACCAATGCCCCGTTGCTTTGTTCTTCTGAAGGTGCACCCTTTGGTCTGTGCAGTTGCCTGTGTCTAAGTGTGCCTGGGCTCCCCTAACCCCTCAGGCAGGGAAGGGAACCAAATGCAGTTGTCAAAAGGCATCCTGAGGACAGAACAACAGCAGGTGAGGGATAGGGGTGATGTACCTACACTGGTTTAGAAAAACCATAACCTTGATATAGTTCAGTGTTTACAAACACTGTAATAGTAGGCCAGTGACCTGTGTGCTCAGGCAAACCAGGACTTTGAAGGTCTTAGAACCAAAGCCAAATATGAGATGCAGAAATGATAAAATAATAAAGAAAATTAACTTTGCCCTCACTTAAGGTATTTCTGGGTTTGTGGCAGAATAAGGTATTTAGATTCTACAGCTGTAAATGCTTTTATCTTTAAGAAAGTTTTTGCTAGGTTTAATTTTCTAAATTTTGACAAAAAGGAAATAAAGTAGACCTGAAGGGTTTTTTTCTGACTTAGGTTTTTTTTTAAAGACTTGGAACTGAGATTAAAGTTTTATGGCTGAGTAGTAAATCTCTGGAACAGGATTTCCTGATATAAATGACAACTCTGCTTTAATTATAGCATCTTCTAGGCAGCTATTATATTACAGAAGGACCATTAACAGACTTTCCTTTTTAAGACCATATTCAAGAGTAACAGGACTTGCCGTAATTACAGGCTGCTTTCTGTTGGAGGGGTTCACTTGTCTTTGAATGAATGACTAGGTACCTTTTGCATGGTTTGTTTTCCCAGCAAGAATGTCTTCAGATCTGTGTGAAATGTTTTAAAATGGGTCTCAATATATTGAATGTGAAGCATCTTCTGTATTATGCAACTATTTCAGAAATCATGTATGGAGAAATAAAGCACTGGTACATAGTTCTAAGAAAGCTTTAACATCTGCAAAATTAACTTGTCACTAATTTTGCATGCTTCAGTTACTAGAAAATGTAGCTCTCTGAAGCACCAAGCTTTTTTTTTTATTATTATTATTACATTACATACCTATCTGTGACTTGCATCTGAAATTGTTTTCATCACTGATCTTGTTCTTTTGGTGCCTATACATTTATTTCACATTTCATGCTGAAAATGTTATGCCATCTGGTTCCTTGCGTAATTTTGTAAAGAGAAAACTTCATTAATTTGCAGTTTTAACTTCTGCACCTGCAACTTCCATTTACTGGTGTAGCAGTTGTTGCCTGTCAATAGTTTAGAAAGAGTCTGCTGAAGTCGAAATATTTCTGTACACATGCCTTTCTCTCTTTAGATAATTTCAGACCAAAATTTGGGAGAGAATTTGGTGAGGCTGAGAAAACATCACATCCTGAACTGTGCAGCATCAACTCCCGATTTTTCCTGGTTCACATATGAGGGATCCTCTCCCTTCCCCAGTTCTTTATGTGCAAATGTAAACTAGAACTCCATGGTTGCCCAAAAAAGGAAATTTCAAGCTTTGCAAATGCTTTGTTTGGATTAATAACATCTATAGTCACATTTCTTTTATCCCAGAGGGCACAAACATTGCTTAAGTTAATACCGGTATCATAACCTATTTAATATGCTATGGTAAAAATGCCTTCTGTTAGCTAACTCTTAACAAATCCTTGTTGTCATATTTCAGCAGTAATTTATTTTCTAGGCAGGAAAGAGGAGAGGTTAGTTTTGAAACTAAAAGGACAATGTTTCAAACAGTGTATGGAAAGTGTATGGTATTCTAAAAATATTACTTGTTTACATATATGTGATTATTCAAAAGCATAGACTGCACTGTTGGTCCCTTAATATTAATTTCCTCTGTGTGAGGCTGTGACAGTTTATTCATTGACCCAAAGCACTAGAAAACTTCCTACAGCATTTTATGAAAACATGACAAACTGAACTGCTTTTTGCTTAATGGCATGTTACATCAATATGATGTCTCTACCTGGCTGAAGTTGGCTATCTGAAATCTAAGGGAAAAGGGGCTGGCCTTGTTTTGGACTTTTTGTTTGGTGGGGGTTTTTTGTTTCTTTGTTTATTTTTGGTTTTGTGGGTTTGTTTTGGGTTTTTTTTCAGTAGTTCAAAAGAGTAGCTTCGGTTTCAAAAAGCCTGAGAGCTGATGAAAGACTTGCTCCCTGGGGAGCTTCATTAAGAAGCTGTGATGGAGAGGGGGGAATTGGCAGGAAGGGACTTGCCCCACAGGCGGGAGGAGCCCAGGCCTCCAGGGCAGCGGGGCTGGGGAGAGAGGGAGGACCTGTGCAGTTGGGATGTGGGTGGTGGGGAGCCGGCAGCATCCCTGGGCTGCACTCTCACGCTGTTCCAGCCCAGAGTGCACTGCTTTACTGTGCCTACATCCAGCCTGAAACACAGCCACCTAAGCAACCTCAGCTTGGGGTTCTGGAACGGTTTGTTTCAGAGTCTGGGGGGATTTGGGGGTGGTTTTTTTTGGTGTTTTGGTTTTTGGGGGATTGGTGGCTTTTTTTTAAGGGTTTGATGCTCATAGCTGGAATCACCAGCTTCACATCTCAGACCCTTTAATATAAACAAACAGGGCTTATTTTTTTGGGGAACACTGTGCCACAGTCTGCAGGAAGCTAAAACAGACGAATGACCAGAAAGGAAGCAAATGCCCCGAGAAATGGCAGTCAGGCATGGGATAATTTAATTGCTGGGATTGTGGAGTAAGGTTGTACATCTACTGTTGGACATATTCAAAGATATTTAAGCCCCCAGATTATAAATAGCCTCTGAATAAATTTGATAATACAGAATGACAAAACTCTGGGGGGTGGGAAGGCACTTCTGGAGATTGCCTAGTCCACGCCCAGCTCAGGCAGACTCAGCTACAGCAGGCAGGTCAGGGCTGTGCCTGGTTGGGTGCTGCTTATCCCCAAGGATGGAGGCTTCATGACCTCCCCAGTCAACTTGTGCCAGTGTCTGACCACCTTCTCTCCATAAAAAGCCTGAAGTTCTTTCTTTCTTTCCCCTGTGTTTCAATTTGCACTTATTGCCTCTGGTCCTTTTGCTGGGCAGCTCTGAGAACAGCCCAGCTCCCTCCCCTTTGATCCCCACATCAGATGTTCAAGCACATGGATAAGATGCCTCCTCCAGGCTGAGCAGGTACAGCTCTCTCAGCCTCTCCTCATATGACACTGTGCCATCAGGCACTGAGATATTACTGAAAATGGTCATCTTTGACTGGAGTATTCCAGGAATTTCCCGTGTTTGAGGAGCCTGTTTGACTCACCCCATTTCTGCAGGGCTATATCTCTGCTGTGAGACAAAGAGCTTCTTTCTTGTCAAAACCAGGGTGTTCCTGGTGTCTTTCAGTGGAGAAGTGTCACCTTGGCATCCAAATGGACAACTTAGGGCCTTTCCTGTCAAAACCTGATGGATAGAGCTCCCTTTCCCCATCTTTTTTGCTGTGTTGCTAGAGAGAGCCTTAGGAAAATCTTGAATTCACTATGTCCTTGCTTTGCTTAGAAATTAAACTATTTTAAGTTTACAGGTAACGTGATCATCTAGTTAGATTCTCCTTCACAGATGAGGCCATTCTTTCTACGAGCGACCTGTGATAAGGGTGCTTAGGTTGGGTGAATGTGTCATGTACAGAAATCTCACTTGGATTTTGCTTTAGCAGTAGTGAGTCAGAAAACGAAATACTATTTTTGTAGTCACTCAGGACTGGATTTTATTTCACAATTTTTATGTGTTTGGCAGAATTAAAAATATGTCTTTGTAGTGTCAGAGGCATTATTATCACTGCTCAAAAACTCTTTTTAAGCATACAGCACTTGTGTCTGCTTACACAATGAGAAATCATAATGGAAGATACTAAAATTTACTACTGGTCAAACAGTCCAAGATCTTGAGAGGGAATGACAGTACTTCTTAGGCTCAGGACAACTGACCTCTCACATACATACTGGCTTTCATATTTTCTCTTCCTTCTTCACTCATTCTTTACTCCAGTGACATGATTAACTCTCCATTCATCATCTTGTTTCACCCCTGTTTGTGTTCTTCATTGTCTTCTGCACGACCTGCTGTGCCTGAGCACTGCTAATGACCCAGTTACACTCATGCCTGTCAGGTTTCTCCTTGTGGGTAGAAATCTTCCCACTCAGAGTTCCTTCTGTATTGATAAGGTAATATGCAGAATAATATCCCAGCAAGGCTTACTGTATTGCACGTAATCTGGCCCATTCTTGATGGGGCAACAAAGCTATAGACACAGTGCTTTATAGAAAAGGCATAAACAATTATCTATCTCTTTAATGTGGGATTCTTGGGAAAAAGAAATGGAAATAACTTGCAAAAATATTTTACTGCATTTCACAGTTGCCATCTCTGAAAACGAGGAATGGCTGCAATAATTTGGTCATGTTTTGCTTTCTTTTTGCTTGTTAAGCATTTCTTCTAAATATCTATTAGTACTTTAGCTTGTGTAATATTGATTTGCTTATGTTCATTCTAGTTTTGAAATACAGTGGACCCTCATATTCTATTAGAGATGCAGCATACTGGTTGCCTGGGATATTGAGAAATACACTTTAAAATTCAGCATGAAGATTTTACTGTAACTGTAGCTGTGATGTTTTCTTTTGTTTGCCCTGTATTGTTTTTCTTTAGAAGTTGTTTCCAAAATTATGGTGAATGGAATTTTCTTTTCATGTGACCAAATGCTCTTCATCTTGGCAGCATTCACAAGCACAGAGCTGGCAGAGAAAGTTAGGCAGGATTTGCCTGGGCATTTTCAAAGAAGAGCACCCAGGAACTGAAATTTGAAATAATGTAGCCTGAGGTCAGGAACTTTTTCTTTAGGGAGTCAGTAATGGACATGATTATCTGTAGTGTGCAAGAAGCCAGGGATTTTCTAGATATATATGTACCAGTGAAATAGGAAAGTATAATGGGCAATATTCTGTGCAGTGTTGCTTCCTAAACAATGCCAGTTAATAATAAGGGATTTGGACCATTTTTCAAAGAGAGATGATATTTTCTGTCAATCCTTCCTTTCTTTTGGTGAGTCAGATAATACAGTGCTAGGAGAATATGCATCATTTAATCCAATTTAAGCTTGCACCGTGCTTAACTCAAAGACAAATGTGTTCTTGACATCAGGCATTTACCATATAGCACTGAAGCAGTGCGGTTTTGGCACACTGTGAAGAAATCTGCTGAAACAAGAAAGTGTTTGTTTGAGAGAGAGGGCTGGGAGAGGAATGCGGGAGGGTCCCACATGCAGAGGTAAACCCTGCGCCTGGGTGGTTTTTCACGTTGTACCTGCGTAGGTGGAGCATTCCCCTCGTGCCAGGGTGCTCTCAGTGCACACCGGGAGCTCCAGACAGTCCCTGGAAGAGCATCCACTCCCCACAGCGTGGCTGGGACTCAGCACTGGGACAGAGTCATCTGTTTTACCCCAGCACACATTTGCATTCCACAGGTCTGGGAAACTGCGTGACCACCCAACGCTTGGTGTTTAAAACTGATCGGGCTGGCAGCACAGCACTTCACATCCAGCTGCGCTGCACACACAAACTCCCCAGCCTCGGTGCTGGAAAGTGAGCTGCAAAGGATTCTTTTAGAAATTGCTTTCGGAGCAGGTACATTCCTGCACAGGCAGGATGTCCAAACCCTCTCGGTTGGCTCGACCTGTGGCGGCTAATACAGCTCCTAAATCGCCTTTGTCTAGGAAAGAAGATTTTAACAGCCGATCACGAAAAATTAGGCTAGGTGAAAAGATTTTGAGAGCTGGCAGCGAAGGAAACCTGGTTAAACAGCATCACCAAGAGCAGGTGGAAATCACAGAAGGGCTTGTGCCACGGAGGGCTCCTTTCCTGAAAGGTAACTGGTTATTTCATGCTGCAAAAAAAAAAAAAATCAAATGCATTTGCAATCATTGTGCTTTTAATAAACCTCAAACATCAATTATTGTATAATAGGGGTATATGTGTGTATGTGTGTGTGTACTGTTTCTAAATGACAGACTCTTGTACATAAAGCATTTGTTTTGAAAATAAAAGGGCTCAAAATATTTTTGTTGTTCAGTTTTGGCTGGGTGCTGTATACAAGCTAAAAATGTTTAGCTGTCAAAGTGGTAAATCACAATCTTTTATAGTCTAAATGTGCCACTGTATTATGAAGCTTTATTTGAAATAATGATTTGAAATTATTAGCAAGTGTGAGAAAGATTAAATAGAGAAAATAGACATCAGTGAAGGCACAGAATCTTTCAGCCCTGCAAGTAAAACTCTTCTTCGTGGGTCCTAACGAGGCAGCTGCAACTATTTCTTGTATAAAAACTAAACAGATCAAGTGTATTTGGAAAGGCTTATATGCTTTCAGAATGCAAACAAATGTGGAGGATAATATAAGATTACAATCTACTTTCACTGATCTGTTGAGCAATGGGCTGTAGGAACATTGCCTCCTTTTAACTTAGTTTTTGTGACAGTACTCCTTAGAACTGAATTTAAAAGCAGCCCTTTAATCTGCATGGTGTAAAATGGGAGTAAGTCGCCATTCTACCAGGAAATAAAAGTAGTAGTATTCTAATTGTACTCTTCATAAAGTTTATATTTAAATATGAACAAGAAGCAGAATCCTTTCAATACAGAATAGAAATTGCTGTCCCTCTATCCTAAATCCACAGGAAAAAAAGTGTAGATTATAGACCTTTGTAACTTGAAACTGTACTTTCATTTCACACACATGGCATCCAAGGTCACAGTTTTTATTCCCACCTGAATAAGGTTTAAAAGAATTTTTTTTTTCCTGCAGTATGACTTTTATTATTTCACAAAGAAGGGAAAAGTGATGACACCTAGTCTTACTCAGGGAGATGGATGATCTGTTTGTTTCTACAAAGGAAACTGGGTTTGAAGCACTTTATTAATGGCAGAAGAGAGCAAATAGAAAAGCTGGAGGTGGGAGGGCTTAAATTTCTGGTCTCACTCTAATAACATCTTGCTTATTTAGCGATGTAATATGGAAACTAATTTTTGATCTTGAGATGTATTGCAAGAAAGTTTATTCCAAAAAACCAGATGTACAATTCTTTTTGCCCTGGTAACCAATATTATTGATTTTATAGTAAATGATGTTTGCTTGTCAAGTTTTTAACATTTGAAAACTTTCACAGAAAATCCTGCAGCAGTAAGTTTTTCACCAAGCTAAAGTTTTTTCAATGGCAGTTTGTGTTCTCTCAATTATTGAGAAAAGGAAATCATGCGGGATTTGCAGAACAGAAAGTGTGTCCTTTTAAGGGATGTGATTTTTATGGCACTCTCAATTCCTTTATCACTTTACTCACTTTTTCAAAATGTTGGGCTATGTAATGCTTTGCAACTTAAAGCAACGGTTGCAGTCAGTCCTTAGAGTTTTGGGTGAAATTTCTCTAAAAGAGAAATCTAGTATCTATCAGAAGTGCTGCAACATGGTATGTGCTTTTAGTATTTATAGCTTACACTTACTGTCTTTTTGAGCATGAGTTAAACCTTGTTAAGTACTGGCTTTCTGCACTGGGATGGTTGTTTTACTTTAGGCAAGATGTTACTGTGAGTTGTTTTTGTAAGAGATGTTGAAGAACAAATATTGATATCTCTGAAGGGAGCATACTATGAGGGTGATTGAAATGCAGAGTGTGGTTTTCTCCCTCTGGAAATGGGACTGACTGGATGATACCCAATAAAGTCCAAGCATTGGCCAAAATGATTTGAAAGATGTTTTGTGAGAAGCTGGTACAGACCTGGATGGTGGAAGGGCACCAAATAGCAGAAGCCAAAAGAAACAGTGAAGGGTATAGAAGCCACAAGGCAGTGCCCTGGGGCAAGGCTGAGTAATACAAGAGAGCATGAGCAGCAGCCAAGGGTGTTTGTGTGGTCTTGAAGTGGTAAAGAGGAAAAGTGGAAGAGGTGGCAGAGGGCAGGGATAGCCTGAGTGAGATGGCTGAAGTAGGAAGTGAGGGGAGGCAGAAAGTTCCTGTGGGAAGAAGACTGGGGCTTGGAGGAGAAAAAAAAGGCAAAGGAGGATTGGCTTTTAGGTGGGTCAAAGGGGCAGGAATGGAGAAGTGGGAGCAGGAGGCTCTGTTAGGGGGGGATTGGGGTCCTGAACAACCCCACATGGAAGAGGGGTTTGACCAAATTTCATTCTTTGTTGTGTAATGTCAGTGAAACCCCATGGCTGTGTGTGTATGCTACACCTTAAAATCCTGGTCTGTGCACAGAAGATCAAGCTGGGTTCTCTGGACTATTTTCTACTGATGAACTTCACATGTCTTCATGTGAAGCAACATGACACTATTTCTGGTTTCTTTGAAAGTTTTAAATTAATACCAAAGAGATAACATGCACGAGTGGTGCTAACAGACTGCAATCCAGCAAAGCTCAGTGCTTAACAGATAAGAAATACAAAACTGTGGCTATAATTTTAATGGGACTGTAAAGCATGATGACTTATTTTAATTACATTATATGTTGGGGGGGGGCAGGGGGGTTCTACAGAATTCTTTCCCTGTTTTGTGCAAGATGAGTTGTGCTTAACTGAGGAGTTGGGTTCTGTTATCAGGGGGGCAGCTCGTGGCAGAGAGGACAGTAGTCCTTGTAGGTACAGCCAGTAAAGGTCAGAGCAGAGCTCTGCCACTGAGGTCTGTGTGGCACAGACAGACATACTGCTTCAACTTTCACTAGGGAATGCTGGCTGTATGGATTTGTTTTTTTGGTTTAGTTGTTGGATGTACAAATCTGAGACCATGGGTTCTGATTTGCAGAGCTGAAACCACATAACAGTAACTGAAGTCAGTGTCAGCTGCAATTTTATTGCATGAAATACCGTCTAATGCAAAGGACTCAAGAAGGTCATCTTGTACTTACCTGTTACTCTTCATCTGAATTTAATGGACAACTTTGACGATAATTTCTCTAGATGCCAGGTTCATCTTGCTAAATGAAGAAGGAAGGAGTAGAATAAAAATCTTATTTTATAATTAGGAATACTTAGACCCAGGCTACAAAATTTGTTGCTTGGTCTTCAGACCAAGACCTGACAAGTGTGCAGTACATGAACCCCAAGTCCACATCCAGAATAGCCAAGACAAATAATTTGCTTCCATACATATGAAATGAGTCCTGTTGATTTTGTGAGGAGAACAAGGCGATGGCCATATGAAGGATGGGATGGGGTTGTGAGTAAGGAAAGTCTGTAATGCAATGCATGCACACATGGAGTGGGAAACAGGCTTACAGAGATAGTCTGAGTTTTGGCATTTCCCATCTGGTGAGGGTTTTCTTTGTAAACTGAACATAATTTTAGGATTTGCTGGTTTAAAGAAAAAAATGAAGATAGGTAAACCTTTCTTTTTTAATATTCACTTACATGACTGAATCAATTAAAATAGGATTTTTTCTCTTCTGGGATGTGTTACTGATTGGAGAAATTTATGAATTTCTGTTACCCATACTTTCCTCCAAGAAAAGCAGAGAATATACTAATGTCTGTCTTTTCAATTTCCTTCCTCTGTGCCCTTTTATTGAGTTTTTGATATTTGCTTTATTATTTGGCTTCATATCATTTCACTTTGCTTTATTTTTTCACTCTCTTTTTCTCCATTAGTTTCCTCCCTGGTTTCTCCTCTGCACTTTACTTTGCAGTTCATGGTGATTGGAATGCAAGGCCAATACTTTTAGACTAAACCTTTTGGTATCTCATATTAAGTTGGATCCAAAACTAGACAAAACCTGTTTGTTCCATCTCTGGTTATTAAATGGGGGCCAGAGGACTTTTGGGGATATAGTGGGATTCATATCTACAGCCTCTTCATGTAAAGCAAGCAATAATAGCACCACAGAAAGTGGAATTAATTGCATTTTCCCTATTTTGTTTTTATGACGAACTCCAAAGACTACATAACCCATATGTGTATTACTAATTATCTCCAAGAACATTATGGTTTTTAAATAGATATAGAATAATGGTCAAAGTTTGGAAATTATTCTTTCTGATGTTCAAGTAATATCTATGGAATGTTTAAGGCCAAGAACTTTATTTGTCAGGAACTTCCATTTCACAGCATTTCCTGACAGGGATGTACCTACAAATACAGAACACATGTCAGACTAGGGGTTTGCCATCCAAGGAAGTTCATTATTAAAAGAATAGCAAAGCAAAGAATGTTTGTATTTAGCCTACAGTATTTTTGTTTCCTCTGCAACTGTTTTAGATTCATCAGGGCAGAGAACACAGATCTTGTAAGTACAGTACTTGTATATACAAATGTTCATTATCTCACTAATTTAATGCTAGCTCTCTTCTTTGCTACCAGTACATTTTTTTTCAATTTGAAATGCAGCATTTTTACTGTGATCTTAAACAAAAAAAAAAGAAAAATCAGAACTTTTACTGCCTTTTAGAGTAGTCTGGAAAACTATAGTGAAACTAGGGTTGGTATCAGATGTGCAACATAATACAGTTAATGGTTCAAAATTTTGAGCTTGCGACACACAGCTTTGGTAACCTAAAGGGACTATATTATTTCATTTTAGTATATTAATTTTAGAAATAGAGAAATAACATGGGCCATTAGATTACAAAATAAATCTAGATTAAATATCCAAGCTGGAGAAGAATATTATTAAGATAACTCTTGGAATTGTATAGTTGCAATGTGGAAACAGAGATCAGGTATGAGATAGTAGAAATTCTTTCAATTGCCCACATGAATATTTATTTCTATAGCTGCTGAAGTATGACTTCACCTGGAGGGTTAATAGGGCAGCTGAACATGCCTCCCTTCCAGTTAAGATTATGCAGTATAAAAGCTGGAGTTATGGTTATTGAAAACTGAATGTCTGGACATTTGTTTAGGTAATGAATGATTGGCCTGCCTCTGTTCTCATTTGCTCTGAGATCATGGCTCAGACCCAAGCATAAAGTATACTTTAGCTACTTTTTAAAGCATGATTTCCTGCAAAAATTGGTCATGTCAAAAATACCTGGCAGACTTTCTTTCATTGGTAGCCTTTTACCCATTACCTGAATTTGTGCAATTATGATGGAGAGGTAAGGGTCTCAGAAATACTGCATTTCTGTGATATACTGTATACACTGCAGCTTTGTAGGATACTCTGTTCTGTACCTGTCAAATAGTACATGTCTATATTTTTCTATAATACTGTGGAAATTTGCTGGCTGGGTGGAGAAGGAAAACCTGATTGATACTGTGTTCAGGGAAAAGCTGCAGTGTGTGCTGAGCCCTTCTTGCACATCAGAGAGTTCACGAGTGGGTGACACCTCATAAAAGCCATACCCCAGGGACAAGATCAGGGTGGAACTCACAGCTCCCATAATTCACGAGAGAAGAAAATTCAGACTGTGGATGAGATTGCATGAATTCTGATGGAAACATTTTGAAATTGAATGTATACTGCAGCCTAAGTATAATTCAGTTTGCCAAGTCAGTAGTCAATCCCAAATAAAAAATAAAAGAAAAAGCTGCTTTGGAAACCAAGTTACGGTAGTTGCATGGCTTACAGAACTATTTTTCAATTGCAAAAAGTATATCTGCTTTAAAAGTTCTTCCTCTGGGAGCTGGCAGGAAAAGAAGGAGAGCTCTATACATCCCCTTGGGAAGCTCAGGATCTTCTGTTTGTTTTACTATAAGGGCATGAGGGATGAACAAAAATTTCACCAATTCTCTCCACAGCTCTAAAAAAAGCTTAAACCACATAGATAAGGGAATTTTGGAGAGGTTACAATTTTGAGGGAAATTAAGTATAATTTTTTGAAGGTTAATTTTTCCTTAAATTGTGTCTTTCTGAAATCTGTCAGAGGTTTTGAAGTTTAGATTACATTAAGCGAATGAATAGATATCACGGATTGTGGGTATTCAAATGTTCCTCATTAGGTTCTTGTTCCATAAAGCAACTTATCAATATCACTTTGACATGTTTAGGATGTAGGTATGTACTTCATACTGAGTATATAACTTTTCATGTATATACAAAATTTACAACAGTGTAAGAATGCCACCTAAGTGGCATGACTTAATTGGAACCATAGTACTTCAGTACTAGACATTTCAGTACGTGTCAGTCAAACAGTACCATGCAAATCTGGACTAATTTTGCAAAATTTGAATGAGAAGCCTCAGAAATATTAGTCCTGCTGTCAAAATCCCCTCAAGCCTGGCTGTTACTGTGAAACAGGACTTTTTTCTATCCAGAATTGACCCTATTAATATAGGATGTATAATTTTTGAGTGTCACCTTTTATCAAAACAAGAGCTAGTGTTTTGAATTGAAAGCATAACTTTCAGATTTATCCATTTATTTAATGTTGTGGATATTCTATTAGATTAAAAAGTTACTTGTGAGTTCTGTTTTAGTTTATTCGTATGATGTCAAGACAGGAGTTGCTCTATAGTTGAGAAGTTTTTGACTGAAAGTGGAAAGAACGCTGAAATATGATAAAAAGAAATAGCAATGCTCATGTATTTAACATTCTTTGTACTTGATAAGCTTGTGTATCTTTTCTTTTTTGGTGGATGGACTCTAGTATCCTTCTAGGCTGAAATTCAAATCCTCTCTCTACCTGTTGTTATTCTTATCTGCTAATTAAGTGATGAGGATGAGATGCATTGAACTTTCTTTAATTTTCAGGTTAGCTCACATCATCCTCTGCAATGGGATTTTTCAAAGCTGGACATGGTGCTCCAGTCGCTGAGTGCAGTGGAAGGATTATGTTACAATTATTGCAGATAAATGTTTATAAATCCTAGTGCAAGTACAGTTGTTTTGCACAATGGCATGGTAATGTTTTAAGCTTCTGATTAACTCTAGAGCCATTTTTGCTATTAATCATCTTTTAACTTTAGGCATTGAGGGTTTCCCCCTGACCCAGAAAGACAATCATTCTAGCTGATCTTAATTCCTAAATCCTTTCTAGTATTATAAGTCTAGACACAACATCAGCTCTTTCCAAATCTTCTGGTATTTCACCCATCCTGAGTGAATTCAGGTAAATATTAAGAACACAGAAATTTTTGTCTGTTAGTTCTTGTAGTGCCCCAGAATGAGATTCGTAAGATCCCAGCACACTGTCTGGTTTCATTCCTTTTCTTTTTAGATTTTCTTGCTGGTATTAATTATGGAAGACATGTGGTCACAGCTGACCCTCTTCTTGAAGTCTGATATGAGAAAGGCATTCAAAATTCTGCTTTCCCCACACCATTTGTTAAAAACTGTCTTTTCCCATTGAGTAATGGATCCATCTTTTCTTTGCCCTTCCTCTGACTAGTAA
Source organism: Ifrita kowaldi (assembly GCA_013398055.1). Taxonomy (NCBI): domain Eukaryota; kingdom Metazoa; phylum Chordata; class Aves; order Passeriformes; family Cinclosomatidae; genus Ifrita; species Ifrita kowaldi. The sequence goes on along the minus strand of VZRS01000476.1, from coordinate 1,252,380 downwards.
GGCATTTATGCAATTAGTAGTCACCCAGGCCTGCTGTTCATTTTAAGGAAAGGGAAAACATTCAGGGCCCAGTAGTGAACCAGTTATGCTGCCTAAAAAAAAAAAAATAAGGCAAAGCTGCAAATACAAGGAAAATCAAAACATCTGGAATGCACAGCTAGCTGGCTGAACATACCCAGGGAATTAGTATCCAGACATTTAAGAACAGGCAAAGTTGTACTATTAGTGGGAAATACATTTTATGTTGGCTATCTCCTGCTGACATGGGTTGAGGTTGTGTCCTGGCCTAGATAAAATTTATCTTGAGACTCATACTTTGAGTTTGTGAACATGCTAAGGTCCTTGCTGCAGCTTCAACATACGAGCAGCTCCCTGAGCAGTGAAAACTTTGGAGACATCTCCTCAGCCTTCTACCTTCCAATACTCAGATTCATCTGCAGCATCTAGATGTGACATAGATAGACTTCATTAATTGTTTGAAGTTAAACTTTTTAAGGACCTCTTGTTAGAACACGGGAAAAGAGGTTTAGGCAGAGAAGGTGTAAGTGCAGCCCTGCTGTGTGAGGTGCAGGCACCGCCCTGGCTAACACACAAACTTCAGAGGCAACTGTGCTGCCTGGCTGCATCTTGGCTATCCCCTTGCAAGAGCCTGAGCTGGCAGTCAGGACCTGGAACGTGCATTGCCTCCTTTTGAGGCTGCAGATTTATCTTCTGGCAATGATGTTCTGCCCGTCTGACGATGGTCCCTCTCTCCCCATACCTGTATGGCTGCCAGTGCCAGGTGATAACGACCTCTTTGTCTCTCAAATAGCAATTTCGTTAGGGCAGAGAATAAATATTAAGCACATCACTAGTGAGGGTGATCCGATAGCACCTAAAGGGGTTAAAATTAATCCATCCGTTTGAGACCAAAGTCTAGTTTCCCTTAAACATGTTTTATGCTGACCTATAAATTATTATTTTGTGGCACAGATTTCTCAATGAAGCCTTGAGTGCATGATAAATGACCTCATTCACATGCTGGACATTCCAGTCAATGTTAAAATCATGCACCCAGTTCATGAACTAGCCATGTAAACTCACATGTTACACTTGGCCATTTTCCAGCCTGCACATCTCACTGTGCAGTTTGCTTTTCCTACTGATCCTGTGCACACTGTAATTATCTGGGGCTCATCCACTTTCTGTGTTTCCCATTGTTATATAGTGCATGCACTTACGGGATTCAGTTTATCTTTGTGCTGAATTACATCTCATATTACCATTTGATGGCAGTTCAGGTAATTATGTTTCCTATTCTTCATGCTTGAATAACTGAAGTATCACTTTGAATGCCGTCTTGACCTCAGTGGAACTAACTAACCTCTTCCTTTGCAGGGCTCTGTAGCTCACAGTGTTCTGCAATGGTTTGCATGCTCCACGGCTGGGCAAGAGCCTTGGTGTGGGGCAAAGCTGCAGCTTTTGGGCAAATCAGACTGAAAAGCTATCTCTACACAACCTCAGAAGCCCTTCAGGATCAAGCAAACAGTTTAAACTGTACTTGTACTTTGAATTGTAAACCTTTAATGATGGTTAAAATAGGTCATCCTGGCACCAGCTGGCAATGCTTATGCAAGTGTACGTGTGTACCTCTACACGAGTCATCCACCTGCAGCTCCCAGGGAAGTTTCTGGGAGACACAGTGGTGGTAGTTATTGCTGAGTAAATAGTGGACTGAAATTAGCTGCTCAGGAGATAGTTTCAAGTAGGAAAAAAGTGTAACTAGAACTTACTTGCTGACAACTAAGCGTTGGTTTATAGTGCATTGTTTGGTTGTGTTTTTTTAATATCATCAAGCTGATGTCTATCACTGCATGTAAAGTAAATAGAGGTGCAAACAATACTTGGGCCAAGTAACCTAATTCTGTATTTTTAGAGGAGTTAAGAGGCTTATCAACCATAGAGTATTTCTCTATGAAAGATACCTCTGTCCAAATGTCGCTATGTCCTGATATAATTAAAAGCAGAGCAAAGAGTAGCTTAACTTACATAAATATTTTGTTTGTTTGTTTTCCACGTTCTTACAAACTAGTCTTTGCTAGAAAATTGTGATGCAGTTCTAGAGGCTCATTGTAATTAACCCACTGCAATGCTTGTCTTCACAACTGGTGAAATTAGGGAACGGTGATAGTTAGCATCAGGGCAGCTGCCACTAGTTAGCTGGATGGTTTGTAGCAGACAAAACAATTCCTTCCTGCTTGACTGGCAAGTTATTTTAACAGAGTGTAATTTAAAGATTTCAGTGGTGTTCCTAGTTGCATGAAATCCCCTTGGGTGCCTTACTGCCATGACCTCCTTGGACATTAATGCTGCTGTTATTGCTTGTCCTGGGGGTGTTAGGAGTTGCTGTCTCATCCAGGATNCAGTTTAAACTGTACTTGTACTTTGAATTGTAAACCTTTAATGATGGTTAAAATAGGTCATCCTGGCACCAGCTGGCAATGCTTATGCAAGTGTACGTGTGTACCTCTACACGAGTCATCCACCTGCAGCTCCCAGGGAAGTTTCTGGGAGACACAGTGGTGGTAGTTATTGCTGAGTAAATAGTGGACTGAAATTAGCTGCTCAGGAGATAGTTTCAAGTAGGAAAAAAGTGTAACTAGAACTTACTTGCTGACAACTAAGCGTTGGTTTATAGTGCATTGTTTGGTTGTGTTTTTTTAATATCATCAAGCTGATGTCTATCACTGCATGTAAAGTAAATAGAGGTGCAAACAATACTTGGGCCAAGTAACCTAATTCTGTATTTTTAGAGGAGTTAAGAGGCTTATCAACCATAGAGTATTTCTCTATGAAAGATACCTCTGTCCAAATGTCGCTATGTCCTGATATAATTAAAAGCAGAGCAAAGAGTAGCTTAACTTACATAAATATTTTGTTTGTTTGTTTTCCACGTTCTTACAAACTAGTCTTTGCTAGAAAATTGTGATGCAGTTCTAGAGACTCATTGTAATTAACCCACTGCAATGCTTGTCTTCACAACTGGTGAAATTAGGGAACGGTGATAGTTAGCATCAGGGCAGCTGCCGCTAGTTAGCTGGATGGTTTGTAGCAGACAAAACAATTCCTTCCTGCTTGACTGGCAAGTTATTTTAACAGAGTGTAATTTAAAGATTTCAGTGGTGTTCCTAGTTGCATGAAATCCCCTTGGGTGCCTTACTGCCATGACCTCCTTGGACATTAATGCTGCTGTTATTGCTTGTCCTGGGGATGTTAGGAGTTGCTGTCTCATCCAGGATGCCATGGAGCTACTCCCTGAAATCATCTAGGAGCTTCATTTAGCAATATCCTCCTGTTTCAAGGACTGAATACCAGTGGCAATAGCCTTCATCTCTCCTTTTACTTATGTGCTAAATCTGAACTATGCATCCAGAGATAAAAATGGTGGCCTGTAGTCATCTTCTGTATTTAGTAATTCCTGTTCAGCCTTGAATGAAAACTGTAATTTTTCAAGTCAAAAATGGACTGCCGTTTAATTTCTTTTTTAGTCAGCTAATCACTGAAAATGCAGAAAATCATGTTTTGTCAAAAGAAGGAAATTTCCACTAGTGCAGAGCCAAAAGCTTTGGGAGGAAAATGTGTGAGGCTCCAGGCTGCTTTCCTGGTGCATGGTACAGAACATTGCTCCATCACAGCTGACCCATAAAGATCCATAGAGGTGAACTAGAGTAGCTGTTTAATAGTGATTTCTCTATTTTCCTCTCAGTAGTAACACAGGAGTTAAATTTTCAGTGACAAGTTACAACTAAAAGCACTGATTTTTCTTTAGTCTCTTTTCTGTCTGTAAGCACAAGTCGTATTGCAGATGACAGGATAAAGATTTTTCCAAGCCCTCTATGAAAACATTGGTAGAAAATAGCAGGTGCAACCTTAATTTTCACTCTTCATCACGGCATGTTTAAGCTCACAGTCCTAGCACCAGTTGGTTTTTATCTTCCTCAAAAAGTTCTGTAAAGCTTATCAGTACGTTGACTCAAGCCACATTCCTGACAGTTGGAGCTGTTCTGCACCACTCAATGGCATGCAACAGCTCATATCTTTATATCCTGTAGAACATATATCTATTTATTACATATCATAATTCTGGTAAAACCTCATCTCTCAAGCAGAAGTCTTGTCATGTTAAATGTTTGAAAGCCAAATCCAGTATTTACTGACCATTTTGAAAAGATGCTGATAGGATGTGTGGCCGATGAGCTCAGGCATTCAGTAGTTTGTCAGACACTGTTCTGGAGAGATACGAGAGGAAGTTTGCCCAAGTGTCCTTATCTCTCCAGGAGACACATTGTATTCTGCAGCAGTAAGGAAATGCAGCCAGCTGATGGTACTAGATATTCTCGCATCATTAAAAAAGCTAACATATGAGATGAAAGATCCTGTAGATTGTGACAGGCCTGTTTCTAAAGAGGGTTTCTTAACCTTCTAAAATGGTTCAAAGTAATTTGTTTATGATTTTCATCTGTATGTTTGCTTAAAGGACATTAAGAGCAGGTACAGGTCCATTTACAGTTTGAATAATTTTCTATTAATATGTTTGCTGTAGCTGCCATGAAGAGATGTGATGAAGTAGCCACTGCCTGACCTGTGGGCAGCGTCAGTGTGGAAGGGCAGTCTGCTCTTTGCCAGGACTGAGGATCCCTGATCCTCAAAAAAGATTTTTTTAAAAAATATGTGCTTTGGTACCTGGAAATACGGACACAACCAGTGTGGATGGAACAGTCATGACTCCCTGACCTCAGCCATGCCACAGAGTGCCTTTTGGGGCAGGGGTTGCTTGGTGGATTAAAAGTGCTGTAAAGGAAGAGGATGAGTTGTGTGTTAGGAGCTTCTTTAGAAGCTGAATTCTGAACAAGTCAGAATTCATGGCAAAAATCTGTGTCTTCTTTTTACCATAATGATATATGGTTAAAATACTTGAAGCCCTTGTAAATGATTCTGTATGTTTTAAATGAAAGGTGATATACATGCAGACAACATTACTGATATTTTCAATGGAAAAACTGAATAAACGTCTGATAAAACTTGTGTTGAGGACAATAAAAGTACTGTATCTCTTTTAAATTACCACAAAATTACTTCTACAGGAGTTGATGTAAGTGCCTTTTTAGTCTTCAGTGATTTTCAAAAGAATACATTCAGTAACTTCAAAACACAAGTATTTCAGCTTTAATTTTCTGATTAGATGCTTCCAAGGATTGAAAGATATATGTTTGAGCTCTGAGCTTTTCTGTTCTACTTTCTTAGTTCAATGAAACTGGACTTCTATAGACTTGGGGTAACCAAAGCAAGCACCCTTGCCACTTACTATATTATGTGATCTTTGCACAGGCGAGCCTTGTAGAATCAGCAGCATGTTTAAGTCCCTTGGTGGCTACACAAGATATTTATACACTTTTTCAGAAGGGAAGTGCTGTGAAACTGTCAGAGCTCTTCTGCATTTCCAAAAGAGTAAAATACCCCAAACAACCAAAGAAAATAGTGGGTTTGGATGATGCAATCAATATGAATTGCATCCTATCTGCATTGGTACTAAACATTGCCATAAATATTTTTAATTATCACATGATTGTGCTTAATCAAAGTGATGTGTATTCAGCAGTTCTATTGAGTAGTCACAGTCAATATACGTGGATTTCAGTTTTTTGATGTGTCTTGATATGTGAGACAACCAGTTATAAGGAGGGGAAGAAGAGTGACTTGCACCAGCAAATTTAACTGGTCACTCAGTATGCAGGCTACAGAGTTCTTAGGCTTTGTTTGGTAGCAAACAAGATTTATGGTTTCTCCTAGCCTTAAGAAAATTCTTGTACAGTAGGAGTAATGCAATTCCTTATTTCTCTGTCTAGTTTTGCTCTCACCTTCATCCATCTATAAGAGCTGGGGCACCCTTCATCTGTCATTAGCAGGCAGCCTGAGCACCCTGCTGCTGTGTGTAATTAGCCCTGCTGCAGCCCTCTGGACAGGTTAGGAGCTGGGGAGCACATTTCCTCAGCCAGGTACCTTCTGATGGCTGCACACTCCCGTTTCACCAGCCAAGGGATGCAAGGACGTGTCTCTGTCTGTGTCCTGTGGGCAGCAGGGAGTTACATTTGCAGCCTGTCCAACTTGCTACAGTCTCATCTGAGGAACTGATGAGCTGCAAGGCTGAGCTACGATGAGGACACTAATGCTTTATTGGATGTGGCTGCTGAGCAGGTGTGTACGTAATGATAGTAAATAACATTGACCAGCAACATATCAGCATGCTCAAAGTGTCACAATAATATAACACACTCTGGATTAGTGTGTATTTACTGTCTCTAACATCAGGTTTAAAATTTGTAGTTAGGTTGATCTAATAGTATGGTTGTATATTATGAAAGACTTCATCTTAATACAGTAATGTAAGCATTACCTTTAAAATGTTCTGTTATTTCTTCCACATTCTTTCCAATACTTTTGACTCCAAAGAAAGCCTTTTTAACTGTTTCTGCAGTTTATAAAGAAATGTGTCCACATATTAAATCCAGACATGCCATTTGTTAAAGGAATTGCATCCTGTGAGACATCCTGGAGAACGTTCCTTTCATCTTTTAAAAACTGCTTCAGCTAAATAAAATGGGTATCCAGCTTCCCTGAGTTCACTTTAGTGAATGTCGTAATGCTGACTTTAAAATAAATGGGTATTTGGAAGAAGCATGTTGCTCCTGCTGTGCCGAAGTTCTGGTATTTTTCAGTATGATACAAGATGCCTTAATAAATGTTGTATCTGGACATTGATCATAACTGAATTGAGCCTAATGCATCTAAAGACAACTCTTCTGGTTTAATGAAAGTCTTCCCATTATAAATTACTGGGGAAAGGAGATAGGAGAAAGCTTTGGGATCATACAGCTAATTCCATCTGGTAAAGTCTAGAAGGGGTAGTTTGAGATCTGGGTTACTTTATGGCAGTACTGATAGATGAGTGTAATTGGACTCAGAGACACTAAAATGAGAATGAGAAGTAAAAAGGTTAAGAATTTTTGGCTGGGCTGTGAATCTGTCTGGTGGTATTCTTAATGCCTTAAAATAGTATGTACTGTATATTAATAGACCATTGTTTTAAAATTATTCAGTGTTGTTCTCTCCTGTTGTCAGCATTTTAGGTGCATTAAATTACAAAAGGAAATTGAAAAAAAACCCTGTGAGCACAGGCATCCAAGTGAGTTCCTGCATGTCAGATGGATATCTAATAAAAATTAAAGCACGTGTTGAGTTTAGATTGTGATTGTTATTGATTACCTGTAGAGATCAGATGGAGACACCAAAGGGGATCTGGAGAGTAAAAACTTTGCTGCATGTAAGGGCATGAGATACTTGAACCTGAAAAGAAACAGGAGAGGAATGAGAAAAGTTCTTACAAATCCTATTTTGAGTGAAGAATGACTGTGAGACTCCTGTTGGAGTGGATCAACAAGGACCACAAAAAGATGGGGAATGACACAGGTGAGAGCTGAGATGATCTCTGGTAGATCTGTTCAGTAGATCATTCCTAGAGAAGATTGGGAAAGAAAGAAAGTTTTAGGCAGTTTCATTATTATATGTCAGTAACAAAATAAGGTCATTGTCTGTGGGTGGACAATATGCAGCTTCCTCATTTTGTGGGATTGATGAGAATAGTTTTAAACTGATGAAATGGGACACAGGAGAAAGTGCAAGAGAGACCCATGTGACGCCTGTACAAGCCTTGAGGGCACAGAAAAATTAAAATTGGACAAATGAGGCTACAAAAATGGAAAATGAACAATATTATGAGGTGATAGCTAGCAAGAGAAAACTAGTTCCATTTTTGGTAAAAATTTTGACATGAAGATTTAGTTATGGAATAATCCCATGTCATCTGGCTGCGAGTTTGTGTGAGGTCAGAGTGAATCGTGGAAGTGTTGTTGCATCAGTGTAAGGATCCAGGCAGGTTAATGGAAGCTGTCTATGCCAAAGGGAAAAGAGGTGTTAGCCAAAAAATGGCAATGTGTCCAGGAAGGCTTGTATTGGCAAATGCAATCAGTTGGGTGTCTGTGCACATTAAGGGCATAAAGCTTTGAGACAGGGAAGATGGGATGAAAACAGAACCTCCATAAATAAAGGAAAAAAAAAAAGGAAGAAAAACTAAGAGAAAAACTTTACTGAGGTAGTGTTACAGTAATCCAAAGGTGGGTGGGAATAAGGACAGGGAGAGAATGACTCAGAAACTGACATAGGTCTGCAAGGTTTCCAGTGGACAAATATTTGAGAAGTTGCAGGCAGCAGTTAATTAATCTGGAATAGAAAGTGCAGGGACTACTATATAAGGCAGGCGTGAATGTCATCCTTAGCCCAAGGTTCAAAAAAACTGCTAGAACTAATAAAAATATATAATTGAGATACATTGTAAAACAGTTTCCCATGTTTCATTGTATAAATAATCATCCTAAAAATAGTATTAAGCATAAGCAAGGAGTCTGAAAGTAATGGAAAGAGGATTGGCCTATGCAGAGAACTGTACCATAAAAACCAGAAAACGTGAGAATGAATTGTAAATGTCTAAGAATCCACTTAACAAAGACGTAACTATTTTTCTAAAAATAAAAATTGGAAAAAACAAGACTGGAAATGCAGTCAGTGAAGAAAAAAAGAGAATTTTGACATTAGTGGTGATACAGATGGATGGGTTTTAGATGTAATAGGTAGCACTCTTCATACTTTAATGATTCTATCGAAGGCAGGACAAACGCAGGGCATCTAATAGGAATGATTATGCAGAAATGGAAATTCTTACCTCCAGGGGGAAGCAAAACTTAAATTATGTAATTGTTTCAATCATAAGAGACCATATAATCCACATCCAAGAACTTGCATAATATTTCAATTCCAAAAGCAAGTAATTTTATTAAATATAGCACATCAGTTGGTATTACCTGGGGAAATAAATGAAAAATAGTACTTAAATTGGAAAAAAAATTACTCCATTAAAGAGCATTACTGTAATCTCAATAGTATATAGAATCTTCTTAAAAAAAAAATTAAGGAAAGAATAAGCAAATGACACAAAACATGATAAGTGAGTGAAGACACAATGTAGGATCTCCACAAGGAGGTCATGCCTGATTAAGCTGATACCTCTAGTTGAAAAAATAGCTAAGCTAATTCTCTAAACAAAAGAAGTAATGATATATCCACATGGGCTTCGGTAAAATACTGTATTTGTCGTCTGCTGTGTAGAGATTTGTTAACATAAGAATTATGAATGAGTTGTAGGAGAGAAAAGAGAATGAAAAAATTAACTAGAAGCAAAACTGGAGCTGGAGGATGGGTTGGAGGTCACCAAAGGATTTCCCAACGACCTGACCATGGGATCAGTCTCAGGAAATGTTTCTGTTACCGATTGTACCACAAAAGCAACAAGAGTGGGGAAAAAAGTCTTGGTGACACAAGCTACCAGAAGGATTATGCTGAAGGCTGGAGTTTCATTTTGAAGAAATGGGATGAGCATATGAGTTGGAAAACAATGCAAGGGAGATGAAAGACTGCTGTCAGAATTGGAGGGTCGTGCACTTGGGAGCTTGTATCAGGGAGAGACTGGACAGGCATGGGAGTGCTAAACACAAGATAACTGAGGCCTCAAAATGAGACTTTGGTGGAAAGTGGACAGATTTGGTTCTAGCATGGATCATCTGACATCTGGCAGTATAAGGAAGTATGTTTCCCATGCAAGGAAGCCTTAGTGCTGCTTGTATAAGGTATGTGTAAAGTATAACACACAAAAATCTGTGCCAGTGTGATCATTCACTTTAAGGAAAGTAAATTCAAGCTGGTTTAGGAGCCTAGGCAGGTTTCTAAAATGCCTTGGGGAAGGGAGAGACGATTTTATGAGGGGAGATTAAAATCCTTGATTTGTCTGACTCTGTAAAAAAGAAAATTGAGAGAAAATACAATTGCTGTCTCGCACATAGGAGGATTTGTACATAAAAGATAGTTCTAGCACAAAAAGAAATAATTACACACTGATCTTGAGAATGTGTGGGGTGGAAATTTAGGCAGCTTTCAAATATGAAGCACAGTGGGACAAGGCACCTGACTAGTTTTTAGATGAAAATGTGTTGATTCCTGAAAAAAAAGTATGTAATGTAGTGCCATGTGGTGCCTACAGGGAAGGGATTTGGTAATAAAATGGGTTTCTCTTCCTAATGAAAGGAGACACTGGAAGGATGGGGAAGGAAGACTGTTTAAAATAATATTGGTAAAGGTAGCATGGCGATATACTTGTAAATTACGAAACTCATGTGTTCTTGATTCAGAAGGGAGGAAACCCTGTATAATACTCCTATCTCCAAAAACTACACACCAGAATAGCTTTTTAAACAGAATTTTCCTTGTTTGGGGAGACTTAGGCTAATTTGGCCCCTTTTTACTGTGTGGATAGTTCTGTTAAATGAATGCCTACTTATATTTCTGAACATTTTTTATTTTAAACATTTTTTTCTACTTTTTTTTAGTAAAAGTGATTTTTACACTGTACATCTGGGGAAAAAAAGGGGAAACCATACTGCAGCTGCCATTTTGCTAAGTTTTTCACATAAAACCTTGATATATGCCAAGTGTGACTGTATTTTGCTGTATATTTATAACAGTAATTATTTTTGATGTTACCTTCCTGCAGTAAAACACAATTTCTTGCAACTTATGGGAAGCATAAACTTTATGACTCTCATATTTAGCATAGAGAAGAAAAATCACACAGCAAAAGAGCAGCTAGTGTCTTGTATTAATATTTCTATGATTAGTGTGAGAAGTTGAGCTGATTATTTTTACAGCCCGATTAAAGAAGTAGAATTGTATAAATGGGCTTAGTGCAGTGCTGTGTAATGTAATCCTCCTCATGGCAGCAAAGAAGAAGGAAAGGTTTCTGCTGGAAATGGCGTCTGGTGTAGCTCAGTAATGCAGTCTTTCCTACAATGGCACAGAAAGATATTGGCAGCCTCAGGCTATGTTTCTTATAATGTCACTTTAGTTATTCTGGGTTTTTTGGGCTTCCTTTTTCAGCTTGAAGGAATTAAGTTCCATTGAGATGGAAAAGATCCATATCTGAAATAACGTAAATTGTTTGTTGATTTTGTGAAATGTGTAAGCCATAACGTGAGCAAAAACAAATCTGTAACTTTGATGGCATGCTGTGAACTTTCTCCCTCTGCCAAAATGTTTGTCCTTGGAGGTGATACATGGGGGAAGGTTTCTAAGGGCAAAGATAACAATACAGGGATGTGTTCCTGGAACTAGAGCATTGGGTTAAGTGTTCTGCTTGTTTGTTATTTTTTCCAATTCGTTTCAAGTAAATGATGATCATTTACACAGACTTGGAGAGTTCGGTGAATAAATGAATCCCAGGAAAATATTAGGCGGTTGCCTGCAGGGTTGTTTAGAAGAGACAGTGTTTTCAGAGAGGTGGGAGGATTCCTGCTGGAGGGTGGCATTTGTGACAGCTGCCACAGGGCAGGAGCCAGCCATGAGCTTTGCTGTGCTGCTGCTATCCTGGAATTTCCTCTGCAAATGGGTAGTCCTGCTGCACACACAGTGGCTTTTGGAATTTTGGCTCCATCAATGCAATTGCATTGCTTCCAGCTCAGTTATGATGGTGTAGCTAAGATGGAAATCTGGCATGGGGTCCTGGAGGGGGGAGGATGCCTGTGTGCCTGCCAGCTTGGCCCTGCTGCCCATGAGCAGTGGCATCCCTGCTGAGCCGGGCACCGCCAGGCAGGGGAGGAGAGACCTGTGCAAGGCAAGTGCTTGAGCCCTGCAGAGATGCAGAACTGGATCTGGCGTTGTCCTTGATTTGCACTGATCCCAGTCTTTCGGCAAGGTCCCCAGTGGGTGTGAGCATGGGGAGGGATTTCCCTGCCAGGCAATGATGAGTCACCAGTGGGACCCGCCAGAGGTGGGAGACTGCCTATTTCAGGAATTACAAATGATGCACTGGTTAAGGAGTGTAGGTGGAATAGGGATGGGCCCAATATGAAGCGAGCCTAGCTGCAATTTTGTGATTTCTCAGTGAATATTTTCCCTTAATATTATTGTTTTGAATGTTCAGAACAACTCTGCATTTCATAACTAAATACATTGGTTGTTTTTGTGTTATTTCCTGCTTAGACATAACTAGGGCATGTGGGGGATCTTGGAGGAGATCTAAGATAGCTATCATCTGAGATTTCTATCCTCAATTTGCAGACCATGCTGTGTAACAAAATCTGAATATTCATTTTGAACTTTTGGGGTTTGCTTATCCAAACTATTTGAAATTCGCCAATCATTATCAAAGCTAAAATCTTCTCCTCTTTGCTTCAGTTACTGAGAGAGATTGCAAATTCTTACTTGGGAGAGTAGTCAGTATGGGGAGATGGACTACATAGCTCCAACTTTGAAAGTGGGGCAAGTTTAATGTTCTATTTTTTGTTTAAAAAGCCCCCTAAAGCAATGGGGAAAGGACATCTAAAAACTTACATTTCTTTTTTGAAATTTATTAATAGAGGCGATTCTCCCTCAGCAAGCTGTAATAGCCAGCTTTGCTACTTGCTTGTTTATTTGAGCAATGATGAAGTTACATAACTTTTCTTTAGGTAATACATTCATCAACATAAGCAAAGTCAGGTCTTGTCTCTTACATCTGGATGTACAGTTTTCCCATTTTGCCTTCTTCCTATATGTGAATTTCATAGTCTTAGCCCTTTAAAAACTGAGCTTCAAGAATAAAATATGGTGTCAGTGGAGTGTCCAGCTCACCAGCCCCCATGAAAATAGGTTTCTATAACGCAATTTGTGGTTGCATGTGTGACACAGGCTGTCCAAGTCTTGTATTCAAGATTAAAAATATTATTCCTCTTCACTATTGTCATGTTTTTCTTTCCCTTAGCTTTATTTCATCTTACTCTTACCTTTCCTCTGCCTTCCCCCAGCTTTCTCACCTCTTATTCTCCCAATTGTAACAAGCTTTTATTTCCCTTTGCTGCCTCTGTCTGGCTTTAGTTTATGCTGTTTCTCCTCTTCTCTATGCATATTTTTCCTTGTATTAATTTTGTAACTGGACCACTGTCTGTGGTTGGATGAAGTGAGAGTGAATGAATGTAGTCCTGAGGACAAAAATTTAAAGCTGCTTTGATGGCCAAGTCCATGGCTGTAGAAATAACAGTCAGGTTGAGTGCTGTGAAGGCCAGAAGACCACATCTTTCTTAAAATAAGGGGTGGGAAGGTTTGCCCATTTTTCCCTGCCATTGCATAATATAAAGTTGGTTGCTCTTTGAAGTGATCCAGGTGGCCGAATGGATTTTGTTCATGCCCCTGGACTGGGCAATCAAGAAGCAGTGGAGTCTGGCCGATGGTAGGGAAGAAACCTTTGAAAAATTTAGAGGGGAAGGGATTTATCTGACTCCTCAAGGGGAAAATTACTGATTCTTGCACTCATAGGATGCTTCTGTTGGGATAGTGGGAAATAAGCACCTTCAGGACTCAGAGCCTCTTTGGAAGGGTTTTCATTGCACTCCACCATGAAATCTAAGGCAGGCAAGGAGAGGTTTTTCATCCTGGTTTGTTCAACTGCATTTGAAGGACAAGCTTTTGCATGTAATTTCAACTCCATGGAAAACATGCTTTTAAAAACGAGTCAAAATGAGTGGTAGAAGCTTCCTTTATTTTCAAATGGCCAGGTTGGTATTGCAAAAATTAGAGAGTGGGAAAAAAACCTCCCTGAGCATATCACAATGCCTGCAGAAGGCTTTTTTGTTGTTGTTGTTTTCTTTCTTTCCTTTTTTTTTTTTTTAAGAGAAATTGCTTTGTTTATTTCCTGAGATTTCAGCTGCATCAATATGACTGACTATGTTACTTTGGCGATTAGAATTATTCCTGCACTGGGCTGTACGCAGTTTTCCTTTTGTATGCAAGAGGAACGCTTCTGCCAGAGCAGGCAGTGCCCCTTCTGTCTGCAAAGTGGAACACGTTGTCTACAGAAGCAGAAACATGTTTGTGATGAGGGGGAAAAAAATATTAATCCTTTCAAGAATTAATTTTCCAGACTATGCTTTTGCAAGGTACTGAGTGTGTAAACTGAAGCTGCTCATCTTAGATAAGGATAGAGGGGAAGGACAGATGTCTGTGGACAGGAAAGAGAAACTGCTAAGCACGGACTCTAGGTACACCACAGGTAGCTTTATGTGTTTCTATAAACCAAAATGCGATTGGAAAAATGACAAATTTATGAATGTGAAAAATTAGAAGGTAGAAAACGATCCTTTGACATTGAGGATGATGGCATTGCCTGGGACTGGGGATGGCCTGACAAGGCAGTGAGCACATCCCTCCATTGCTGGGTGTGCATCCCTCCCTCATGCTCTGGGTGCCTGCAAATGGACACCCTGAGCAAGTCAGTGCCTCGCCCCTGGAATCTGTGCCTCAGCAGGGAGCCTGGAGCAGGAAATCCTTTAGCACACACAACTTCAGAGCTCCTTTCCTTTTCCTTCAGATGTCCTCACACTGCTGTGACATATGTGAGCAAAGTGGCGATTAATGTCATGGGGAGTACAAGGGACCTGTTCAAAGGTTCACGGTGATTCTGCTGCCTGAAATTTTCATCCATTAGAAAGATACGTATTTTTAATAAAAGGATTTTTTTTTTTAGCTAGAATGGGGTATGATGAGAAATGTAGAAGAATGAAAAAGTTCAAAAGGTTTCACTAATCCGCTAAGGAAAATAATCTCACAAAATAACTCTCAAGTGTTTTGTATTTGTTTGCTAACTGGAAACTCTGGATTATTTTAACAAGAAAATTATGAGTAAGTACTTTTTCTTTGGACTTCTGCTACTGTAAATAAAATGTGAAATACTTTCCCTGTACAGGAAAGGATTATTTTACTGATTCATAGTTTACCTGTGTTTTTATATTGAAATTTATTTTCACCTTTCTCATGATGAAAATGGATAAATTACTTCAATCTGTCTATATACATGTATTTTGGGGTGTTTTTAGTAACTTTATGGTATGGGCTGTAAGCAGGTATCTGAATCAAAATACTTTATCCTGAAGTTCTGTTCCACTCATTTATGAGTAATTTATTTCCACAATTTGTTTAAGTAAGTGATTAGAGTAATAGGCACATACTGGTAGTTTTTCAATTATTTTCACTTACCCTAAAATAAAATTCCATTTAAAAAGAGAATGTGTTTAATGTGTCATTGAACGAGAGTATAACTCTCTCAAGATAATGGTCCAACTTTTACTTGCAGCTGTATCCATCAAATACAAAGGCAACATGACAAATTAGAGTAATAAAAGAGTAGATATTTTGCTTTAGTGAAAGACTATGAGCTGCCCTGGTGAACATTAAGAAAAAATTACCTTCCTAAAACTATTAATTTTAGTATGGTGTGTTAGCAGGCATCAGACTGATCTTAAATAAGAGATGATTGGGGAAGGATTTTTTTTAAATTACTTTCTTATTAATTTATTTAGTTATGACTGTGAACCCATAAATATATAGTTTGAAGTAAGCAGCCTTTGACATTGATATAAAAAAAGTCTCATGTCTTTTTCCGGCTTTAGATTTTCTTGGTGCTCCAGCTCCTGGAATCCTAAATGTAAGTTTAAACCTCTGATTCCAGGAAAAGAAAAAAGAATCTCAGCATTAGAGTTACAAAATTAAATTGGTGGAAATATTACCTGCCTGTAACTTAAATGCTCAAAATCCACAAAGCAAATGAAGAGTCCAAAATTTATTAGGGATTTTAGTGGGGATGTGGATGCAGGGCTGTGCTAAACCGAAGGACATCTTAGCTCTTTAGGTTCAAAATACCACAGAGCTTCTACTCTGTTTCCTTCTCACATCTTCCAAGCAGGATATAGATTTTTAATAAAAGCTCTGTGAAAACTGAAAGAAAAAATAGGCATTCTGAGCAGCTTTAATCCTGTTCTTTGAATTTATACAAAGAAGCCAGCTATTTGTCATTTCATTTCTCATGCTGTATTTCTACCATCACTAATACACCATTGAGCAGCTTCACACCAGATTTAAATGAGAGGAAAACCACAGCCTTTCTAAGAGAAAGTCTCAGTTGTGGCTGGGAGGGTCTGGGGGAGGAGAAGGACCCATTCTGTTAGCTCAGTTTGCCTTCATACCTTCTCTTTGAGTTGTCATCGGCTTTGCTCCCACCTTTCCTCTGACACCTGGGGAGGAAGGAGATGCCATTCCCTTCTCAAGTCATCATGAGATTCTCCTGGGTCCCTGCCAGGTGTAGCACAGTAAAGCTGGGAAGGCCTGCAGTGCAGTGGGGCTGTGCTCTGCAGGGATGGACACAGTTTCAGCCCGACCCCAAGGAGTCTCCCGAGCCCAGCCGAGCCCATTCCTTCAGCGAGGCAGCACAGTGCCACCCCTCCTGACAGTGGGGATTTGTA
The DNA here is from genome assembly GCA_013398055.1 of Ifrita kowaldi. Lineage (NCBI taxonomy): Eukaryota > Metazoa > Chordata > Aves > Passeriformes > Cinclosomatidae > Ifrita > Ifrita kowaldi. Next base: position 1,235,911 of record VZRS01000476.1, on the reverse strand, counting down.
AACTATGTGGGGTTTTTTGCCTAAGTAAGCATTTTCTTCACACAATACGAACAATTATTTTGTTTAAGTGCTCCCAAATTCAGACACAATTTCTTGTAGGTATAACGCAAGGATACTGAGTTAAGATTTCTGTAAGAAGGAGCTTTTAGGAGTGAAGTTTGGCTTCTTGCTATGCTTGGTGGGACCAATGACCATAGCCAACAATTTTAGGTGCTGCTAAGGTGGGAAAGAACAGGATCACTTCTTGCCTCCTTCCCCCTGGCCACCTCCTGGCTCTGTGCTGGTCAGACAGGGCAAGAGCTGTCCCTGTCCTTTGCCAGGACCCAGACCCCCAGGGCAGAGTGGGAGCTGCAGAGGTGCTGGGAATGTGGTCACTACCTTGGCTTTTGGCCCCATCTGGTGAGCTGCCATCACCAAGGATAAACAACGTAAGGATGTGCTGGTAAAAAAAGGGCAGGAAAAAAGTGATTCCCAGTGTGCTGGAGGAGGAATAAACTCTTATGTGATCACCCCTGTCACATATGGAGTATTTTACAAAGTATTCTGTCTATAATATAAGAAATATGCTAAACATCACTATTATGCTGCATTTGAAATGTAGAAATGAAGACAGAAGTTGAAAGGTAGAGCTATTGCCTCTGCTGGGTTTATAGCCTGCTATCAGTGGAAGATGTTCACCCTAAAACCTCCTGGGAGCAGCTCATTCACTGTGGGGAAAATACTGGAATAGCCTTAAGGGTTAATAAAATGTAGCAAATTGAATTTTTTACCACTATAGCTGACCATTATTTTTTAAGTTCTCGAATAAATGATTGAGCACAGAATGGTAACACAAACTGCTGCAAAAATCAATCTCCATGTTAAATCCCACTTTTGTTTTGATTGAGGTGGAGTCAGTTATTAACTGCATGATCAGAGCACAGACGCTGAGTACTATTCTTTCCTTAATTGAGAATTGCTGTTACAGATACTTGACAGTGGTTCATAGTGGCAATAATCCCTTTTGAAAATGGTTGTTATTCTAGTCATAAGTAGCTTGCCAGGGCACTAACCCCAGCTTCACCTCTGATTGTTAGGAAAATAATCTGGTTAGTAACTGATGATGTTTAGTGATTTCCTGCTAGATAATTGCTGAACTAGCAAAGTAAGAAGACATAACTTTTAAAATATTTTACCTTTGGTTAGAAGGAAGGTGTGGGCTCTGAAAAATAGTGTAACTCTGATTGTTCAAAATGAAAATTCGTTGCTTACTGAGAGTGCTGACTTAAAAATTCTTGCACGTCTTTTGTTGATCTTGCCGGCTGATGCACACGACCTGCTAATGCGATGCTTGGCTTTCCATGCAGAGCCATTCATCCATGTTATATGTGAATGAAGCTTCCTGGTTTGTACATGTGCTGTGTCACATTCCTCTGGTTTTCCAACAAAGCTTTTAATTGGTATGCTGTGACTAATGAGCATGAAGTCCCAGGGGAAATGGAGCAGAATTTTCCATTATCCACCAAGAAGCTTCAAGCACATAGATTATCAGGGCTTGAACTCCAGGATAAACCAGGGTCAAAGGCTCCAAGTATAATGGAACTTCATAGCTTAATATTTTGCTTCCATAACATTAAATTAATAGTTTCTCAGCAAAACTGTATTGTCTGTCTGATGGCGCTGTGCAAACTGTAACTGGCATTTCACTTGGACATCAGATCAAATCCTTGACCCTTCACTGTTAAAGTTCCCATCACACTTGAATACTGAGGTCCTGCCTTTGTTCTGGTTTGGGTAATGATGTGCAGCATACTTTTGTGGGATAAATCTCTCTTCAGTTTCAAGCAGAGAACTTGCTCTTCATTCTTCTTCTGAAAAACTATTGTACAGTGTTGCTGACACAGGACTGCTGCTATACGGTGCACACGAAGTGGTTGCATTTGGTGGGGGGTGGGGGGGGGTGGTTAAGAGCTCTGACTCAGACTTGAACATGTTCAGGACCACTTTGCTTTCAAGATTAGATGAAATTGGATGTAGTGAGACCAGCATATAGGCTACCTCTGCCAAGTAGAGCAAAGTAATTATCTTCTGTGCCTTATGTTCAGCACACCTACTAAGTGTCCCCAACAGGCGCAGTATCAAAGAAAATTTAAATTAACTTAAAAGCATGAAAAGGTATTCGGAATGTTACTGGAATTGGTGGAGGAAATTGTGGTTAGCTTTCCAATAAAGTATATGGAATAATATTTTTACCAATTGACTCTTTTAGTATTTAACCCAGTATACAATTAATCATTTCCTCCTTTCTCATAGAGTCTCAGCGTGAGTTATGCTTTGCAGTGAAGCCGCCAACCCAGAGAAAGAAAAAAAGATTTTTGTTTTTTTTAAGGTTAGTTTCAGTAGGGTCTGTTCCTTGAGCTGTCATGGTTCAGTGTGTGGCTGTGCAGAGGTCTGTGGGGACAGGGACTGGAAGTGAGCAGCTGAGGGAAGAAGGGATGTCTTCTTGCAGCAACATTACCACCTCATAACAGGTTAAAGCTCATGAAGCTATGGCTTACGTCTTGGGAGCCCAGAATTAAAATAAAATAAATCTAATTTCTTTTACATGTTGAAACTCCTCCACTGCAGAAAAACATCATGGTACTGGTGGGAGCTGTGTGGGGTAGGTTGGTCCTTCTGGTGCAGGTAGCTCCTTGCCTTCCCTGCAGCTGTGGCTGCAAGAAAGCCAACTTTCATCTGCCCCTCTCTTACACATCTGGTTTGCTTCATTTCCTAGCCGGTGGGCTCTTGTAGACCCTCTCTGTTGTCATTCTGGGAGGGAGTTGCCAGAGGTGCTGTCACCTCTCGTCCTTGGTGCATGAGTGCCCAGTGTCTCTGGGTGGTGCAAGTGTGTGGGTGTGTGTTTGCAGTGAGGAGAACACAAGCAGTTCTGTGGTTCTGTGCATCTTTTTGAGAAACAATAAGGGAATTTATGCACCAGAAGTATCTTGGACAGTTGTTTCACAATATAGAACTGGTTTATTTTGTTTGCATATTCAAGAAATTCTATACTAGCACTGTATTATAGAATATTAAAGTTGTATTATTAGATTCAAAGGTTACCAGGTGCAAATACTAAGAGCAATAAGTACATTGTGTATTCAGATTGTGATATATTGTCTTTTTATCCTGTGAGGAAGGAGTTTATGCTTCCTCTGCCATCAGGAGTTCTGTGTGCACTATTAACCATGGATAGCTGTAAATACTTGCCCGTCCTTTTCTACTGTCACATATACCAAGGGGACAAACTAACGGTGGTACCAGACCATGGTACCTATTACTGCTTTAAAGGCCACAGAGAAGGGAAAAGGGAGGGGAGTTTAAAGGTTTTGGTTACATTCTAAATGCAGGTAAGAGAGCACAGCTGATGTACTCCAGTGTGGCATGGAGCATATCCATTTACTCATCCAGGTTGCTGTACTTAAAGTACGAAAAACCAAGGGAGTTGAGGTGAAGGTCAGTTCTGCCCTCCATTTTCATTTGACAGATCCTGTAAAACCCAGAGTGTGGACGTCTGCTAACCACTATTACACTGCAGGTTGTATTTGGTGACCCAGCAGTATTGCAAAATGTGCCAGAGCTTCATCTATGGAACACCTCCTGGCATTCCAGAGAGCAGAATGCCTCACAGCCCCTGAGCTGGGGCACAGGTAGCAGCCCTTTGAGGCTAACAGGGAGAGAGGGTGCCAGGGGCTGCTGGAGCTCCCCAGACCACATGCCTGGACTTAGTGCTGCTCTGATGTTCCAGCATCTTGCTTTTGTTTGGGAGCCCACAAGTGGAAGGAGAATTCCTCTGTCCAGTCCAACCCCCTTGTCCCAAAAGGCAGTGGTGCTGAATCACACTCACAGATCTGCTGGTTTCCAACTCAAAAACTGCCTTGGTTTTCATATTTACTGTGCATTTTGGAAAGCTGTTTGGTCCATCATTCCTTTCCCTTGCCAGAACTGTAGCATTTCTGCTGTGCAGAGAACAACGACCTTTACCACTCAAAACATCTCCTGTACTGAAAGGGTGGAACTGTAATAGCCAGCCTGTTCCTCTGGGCAGGCAAATGTTTGGGAAAGTCCTCCCACAATCCCCCTCTGGTTTTTTGACTCCTTGTGCCACCATGACAATCTAGAGAAGTCACTTTCATGTTTTTATTTTCATGCAGGTGAGAGGGAGGTTATTATAACAATGCTTTGGAACCCATGCCTTGGGTGAAAAGTATTATCCAGCAGAACCTCCAACCTTGTGCCTTTAAAAATCAAACGTTTTCCTACCAACTTCAACAGGTACCCAAAGGCACAAAAACCTTAAAGAATTTTCAGGCTACAGCAAGAACCTCAAAAATTGCTCTTCCCAGATCCCACCACTGTATTCCCCAGAATAATTACACTTTTTGACAAATGGGATTTTGGCAGCTGTACAGAAATGACCTCTTTTTAGTCAGTAGTTCAGCTGTTCAGAGACGTGTGCATAGAGTGATACTACTTCTTAAATAAAATAAATGCTAATATGTGCTAATGTCTAATAATTCCACATTTGTATTTTTGGTTTTATTCTTTTCCTTAAAAGCCTTAAAACTTTCTTCTGAATTTTATACTTACATTTTAGGGAATGATAAAGCTATAACCTTTAAGATCATTACTGCCTTATAAAATGAGGGTAAAGGTGCTTGCTTTTTTAGTGCTTTGGGAGATATTAATATTCTAGTAAAATATACCACACTAGTTAATCTGGATCTTCACTAAGCAAGTGTAGAAGTCAAACTTTTTAAAAGACTGAGAAATACTTGATTTTCCACATTTCTCTGAAATAAGATGCCATATCCTACTTTTTAGTGCTTGGTTTGTTGAAAAGATCAGAAGTACAGCCCTTATTGACTTAGTCCTGTGCTGAGTGTAAATTCACACAAAGAGGAGCAATTTAACATGTGACTGACCTTTTTCAGTGCAAGATGAAGAAATGTGCTGTTAAGGTTACCGGAGTGTGGCAGGATGTTTAATCAGCTTCTTTGCTTTAAAGAACAGTAGGAAGGAGATGATGTATTAAAGATGATAGCTTCTTGTAGATTTTAACTCGTAATGCCAGGATCTGAGTACAATAGCAGATTAAATCTTTGTAGGGGAACTTCCTACTGGACTTTCTATTTTTAGATGTTTGTGGCTGCTTCTTCCTTCACTTCTCACTAGTTGGCTGTTGCTCCCTTGAAGAGTTGAGTTGCTTCCTCTGAGATCTACTTCCAAACTCTGACAACATATTTCTGCTAAGAGCAATTTTTTTCCCAGTTTTGTAGGAAAGGCAAAAGAAGACAGTATAAATGAAGCCATGCACCTTCCTGTTGTATTTCAGTGCATGCATGAGGTAAATTCATGGCTTTGAGCACTAAATGTTTGCAACACTTAGCATGTGTGTAACAGCACAGCACACTTCCATGTAATAATAGCAGATCAACCCAGATTAGCTTGTGCAGCTGGGTAAGGAGGGTAGTCTGGCGTTCTGTGCATTCAGTTTGTCCCTCATGTTTGAAACCCCCCCAGAGCTGTGTGTATCTCCTCTGAGTCATGCACATATCCACAAGTCAGATGGCTTCACCTGGCTGCCTTTTCTCTCTAACCAACATGGACTGGTTCCAGAATAGCTCTTTATTTTAGGAACAGCACCTTTTTCCTCTACTGCCCCCCAAGCCCTCTCTTGAGAGATTAATTTACAATAGGAATCCTGATTCTAATCTATCTCAGAGCTGGCACAGCTGAGGTTATGATATTAATTTTAATTACAATGAGACCTTCTTCCTCTTCTCCACTGTTCATCCTCAGGATGTTGCAGTTCTGTGCATCAAAACCCACCACTCTCTGCCCCTACTATGATCTTTTCAGAGGTTCACATATCTTGCATTTCACTGTCTTTCAAAGTCCATTTTTGTGTCCATTCTGCTCTTGGGGTTGGACCAGATGATCTTTAAAGGTCCCTTCCAACCCAAACCATTCTATGATTCTATAATTTCTATTCTAATTCAGACAATGCATATGTATTTTTTGGAAGTTTCAATAACCACTTCTTTATTTGTAATTTGTGTTTTTGGGTCATATGTTTACTACTAATTTTCACCTTTTGCCAGTCAATGATCCTTATTTTCAATAATGTATATTAACACAGTGAAACTATTATAATATTGCAGAAGTATTCTCCTACTAGTCTTGTACGTTTAGATGACTGCTCTTCTTTTTCACTGTAACAAATTTTCATTTTATTCTTTTTTAATGAAGCAGTGTGGTGGGTTGATCCTGGCTAAATGCCAGGAGCCCACCAAAGCTGTTCTATCACTTCCCTCCTCAGCTGGGCAGGGGAGAGAAAATGCAATGAAATGCTTGTGGGTTGAGACAAGGACCAGGAGAGATCACTCACCAGGTACCATCCCAGAGAAAACAGACTCTGTGTGGAGAAATTAGTCTAATTTATTACCAATCAAATCAGAGTAGGATAAGAAGAAGTTAAATCTTAAAACACAACCTTCCCTTCTTCCCAGGTTTATCTTTATTCTTGATTCTCTACCCACCACCTCCAGCAGCACAGGGAGATTGGGAATGGGGGTTACAGTCAGTTCATCAGAAGTTTCTGCTGCTGCTTCCTCCTCAGGGGGAGGACTCCTCACACTCTTCCTCTGCTCCAGCGTGGGGTCCCTCCGAGGGGAGACGGTCCTCCACCAAGCTGACATAAATCCTCCCCACAAGCTGCAGTTCTTCACCAACTGCCCCAGTGTGGGTCCCCCACAGGGTCACAAGTCCTGCCAGCAAACCTGCTCCAGCATGGGCTCCTCCCTCCATGGGTCCACAGCTCCTGCCAGGAGCCTGCTCCAGCATAGCCGTCTCAGGGGGTCACAGCTGCCTTCTGTCCCCACAGAACTAGTGTAAGTTCACACATTTTTTTCACCACTCTCTCCTTGGACTGGGCTGCTTTCTCCATGGCTTCCTTGTACCAGGGTGGTCCCCTGGATGCTGGATTTCAGGCTGATAGAGATGGGAAAACCTCAGCTGTGAGGGCAGAGCTCCAATAAGCAAGGAGGTGTGAGGAGAAATGGCAGGATTGTTGCATGTTGGATATGGGAAAGTCTCTTCCCTCCCCTAACTTCTAGGTATCTCAACTCCTCCTTGGATCTGGCTCAGCTTGTCTGGAGGCTGGAATTAAATCTGTATACAATTTTTGCTCTCTGTGTCATAAGGATTGTCAAAACCAGAATTGCAAGCATTAGTTTATTAGTTTTAAGAATGGAATAGCTGAGATAAAAGCATTAGCTGCATCACTGAAACAAATCTCCCCAATGATACTGACACACTGCCCTGCAGAGGACACTTATGAAATGTGTTACAGTGGGTTATTTAAGGGACTGTTCCTGAGGAGTGCAGAGATACACCTTCAAAGGGTTCTTCTGTAGCAGCAAAACAGGCATGCACAGCAATACCAAGTTGTCACCGGTTACACCCGTACTTCCTGGAAAGGAATTAAGGCAAAACAGGGACACACCAAGTTTTTGGAAGAACTGGAATGAAAGTTTTGAGTCTCTGTTTGAGCTGTGGTGTATGAGCCTGGCAGCAGCTGCTTCTCCCCACCTACGCCTTGGCTGTGTCCAGGGTGACTGTGACAGAGGAGGCTACAGTCAGTAAAGATTTTCATTTTAAAAAAAAAGTATTAACAGCAGCAAAAACCTTCTGTGGGTTCTTCATAATCAGTGATAGCATGATGAGTAAAATGAGGATATGGTAAAGACCATTACAAAAACTTCATTTGCTGCTAAATAGCAATTTTATGCAAAATAGCTGCAGCCTCTTACTGGGTCCTGCTACTACCCTCCTTCCACTTCTCTTCCAAAAAGAGGCAAAGTTCATGGGTGTAGGAAGGGTAGCTGCAATTTATTTCCTTTATTCCCCAAAGATGCTTTTTGGGCACTGTAAAATGAGATTTCAGTTTTGCAGAGCCCTGCAACAGGCCCTACATAGCTTGGGACCCTGCTTTGGGAACCATTGTCTTGGACTTTAAATGTGAAATCAAGACAGCATCTGTTTGCATTTAGTCTGCTATTTAAATGAACATGGATTTTGGTATGGCAACCTAATTAGTTTGAGACGGCACTCCTTTTCCTCATATGAAACAAAAATCATCAACTGAATAAATCTGTAACAAATTATATTGACATTTTGGGAGGTGTAACCATTGCTAGCGTCAATTAAAAGTATTGTCACATGCTTTCCCAGGACAGAATTTCAGTATATCAGTGCATTTTCATACCTGCTGCCCCTATGGTAGCACTGCTAATCAGATGGCAGGTAGCCACGAGCCATCAAACACATCTCTCTGCATTTCTCCCAGGAGCATTTTTATTTCCCTGCTTCCTAATGAAGGATTTCTTTGTGGAAATATTTTTCCTGTATTTCTTCAGACTTTTCCCAGTAGAGAGTATCTTTCAATTTCAGCTCTTTTCCTCTGTCACGTTGACCCCACCACTGTTCTTTCTGGATTTCCTGCACATTTTGTTTTTCCAAGTTTCCGTTTGCAGTTTGTGATTATTCTTTTGCACTGATGGAGCATCTGCCCATAATTTGCAATTTTCTATTGTGAAAAACCATTTTGTTACAGAGAGGCTTTGATTCAGTGACGAATTCTAGTTCAGTCTGTTATTCTCAAAGATGACTGACTTCTAGTTATTTAATTTCAACCCCTAAATGAGCAGCCTGGGCTCCTGATACAGCAAATAAAACCTCCACAGAGGAGTCTAGAGTACTCTTATCTTCCTGATCATTGATCAGATTGTCTTAAATTGATCAGGGCTGGGGAAAGGTATGTCCTTAGGAAGGACTTTCTTTGTCTCTTGCTTTTTATGGAAGGTGATGATCCTGTTGTGCTGTTACAGTTCTTCTACCTCATGTATTAGTATTAAAAGGTTAGATCATGGTTTCTCTGTTTTCCAAGTTTGCAGCAAGGTCAGAAAAAGATATGAGTGAGGGATTGGTAAATCTAGGAGTGGCATGCTGTACTGAAGAAGCCTGTGATTACCAATCCAATGCTACATAAAAATCTCGTGCGGAATGTTTTTTGTCAGCGTAGTTTCCACAGAGGAGTCCTGGCAGGGTTGTGAAGGCTGAAGTGCTCACAGCACAGCTGAGTTTTCAAGATTTTATATCAGATCTCAGGGTGAAGGCATGGACTAAACAGGGACAGCTCTGGCCTTCCACCTTGAGGTGCTGGGGCTGCAACATCAGTCTCTGCCAAAATCCTGTAATGATACAGAGAGACCTCTGAGAGGGAGTTTCACAAGCTGTTGTGCAAAGCCCCTTTCTTTGGCCTGTAAGAGAGGAGGGGAAGTGTTCCAGACTGAAGAAATGAAGAAGAGACAGAGAACACTATCTTTTAAAGACCCCAGCTACCCCAAACAAACCCAGAAACCAAAGGACCCTCTATCTTCTCAGTTGGTGAATTGAGCTAACACCCACCTTTCATCATTGTCGTGCCAAGGCTCAGGGTCCAGCATACGGTTTAGCTATTGACTTGGCTTCCACTTAATTGAGATCTTTGAAATGAGATTGTTCCATGCTGTGCAGTGCACATTTATACAGCCACTCGCTAAATATTTTGCCTTTTCCTTGCCTATTAATGACAGTAAAGTTGTCAGGAGGCTGTTGCCACCTGAACCTTTTTGTCGTTGTCTGTCTTCTGACTGTTGACCCTGCCATATGGGGTGAATTCCCAGATCTGTGTGGGGCTGATGTAGAAATTTTCATGTAACAGTCATGGCAAAGGCAGTCTGTCCTCTACTGGCATCTATAAACTATGACTGGTCTGTTTACAAGACTGGCTTACAAAAATACACCCAGAGAATGAGTGAAAACTTGTTTCCTTACTACAAGTGATCTTAACAAAGAGCTTTCCGGACTTGAAAGGCAAGACAAGCAAGCATTATGCTGAGATTTAGGTTTCTGCTGTAGGAAGTCTTTTAAAACAGCTCATGGGGATCTCCTTTCAGAAATGTCTGTGTTGACATTTAATAAAGTGGTTGTCAAAATTTTGGGATGGAGGTTGTTTGTTTGGAGTTTTTTTAGTTGGTGAGGTTGTTCCAGCCTATAGATAGAGAGTTGCTTCCTTTTGCTGCTGAAGGCTGGGGTTGGAAAGGAAGACTTACGGCAATCTATTTCAAGAATAGTCTGAGGAGGAGGAAATTCCCTTCTTGTTCCTAATAACTCTCTGCTGGAGGAGGAGAATAGTTCAGTAAGTTAAAACATTTAAATGAAGTTTTGATTTCATACATCTTGTTATTATCTAGAAATTTAACTGTATTTTAAAGATAGTATGTTTTATCTTCTTTGTTAAGGGGAGGGACTGTGGATATTGTGTAATATCTTTGAACTCAGTAGATACTAATCGGGTGAATTAGCAAGGGTGAAATGTTCAGTAACAAAGGAAAACAACAGCAGATCCACTACTGCTTGTTATTACAAAGAGCCAGTCTAAGCTGCTGGGTACCTCTGAGAGATATTAGCAGTGCATTTCATTATCCAGGATCTTGGATTAAGAGACAGAGGTAATTTTGCCCATCCATGCATCTGTAATGTCTTATCTTTTCAGATGTTTCAGATAGCTTTAGGGTACTTCCACCAACAGTTTAGAATCAAGGGTTCTGTTTAAATATCAGTAGTAGAGCAATCCAAACCTCCTTCAAGGAAGAGTTAGATACCCTAGCTGAGCAGAGTAGAATGAGAGTGTTTGTCTAGATGCATTTCTCTTTTGCTTTAATCACAAACAGAGTGATGTTCAAGGCATGCCTAATTCTGTACTTCATCCAGAAGCGTGTGCTGTCCTGCTGGGAGCAGTGGCCATGTGGACCTAGGCAGGGAGGCACTATGGAAGTGTTTGTGCTCCTCCGTTACACAAGGAAGGTGCTCCTGGTGCAGTGGGGTGTGTGCTGAAGCACAGTGGGAGCCCCCAAAGCCCCCTTGCCCTCTGCTCTTTCCCCACAGGGCTGACTCAGGGAGGCAGCTTGGGTGCAGTAGGACAAAGCCCAGGATCTGTCTGTGCCTCCCTGCCTGCTCCTCGGCTGTCCGTAGGAAATTTGTCTTCATCCCAGTGGCTGCGATTCCACTGCTGTTTATGGGCTCCTTGTAGGAGCTATTATACAGATGCCAAAGAGGCTCTGCACCCCAAAAGTCTTAAACTGCTGAAAATTCACATTTGTTCTCCTTTTGACACCCCTAGGAACTGAGGTTTGGTAAGCAATTTTTTCAATTTTTATGCAGCAAAACTCAAAGAAAATAATTAATTTTAAAAAAATGAGAATAAGATGCAGATGGAAGAAACATCTTCTGCCAGATAATTTATCAAGTGTTCTCTGCAACCCTTTTCAAGCCAAGAATGTTGCTGCAGGTGTGAGTTTGCTCATGAAGCTACTTGTATAGCCCGGTGTGAGGTGAGCCACCCTCACACACTGTCCCCACCACGTACGTGCTAGCCTTTCAGAAGAGGCACATTCCAGCACTGAGTGTCTCATCCTATCCCATGATCTGTTTTGGGACTTGGCCAGGTGGGACTTTTATCTTCTGCAGACAGTATAACCTGCTTTGAATTTCTTAAAGATCTCTGTCAGATATGTGTGCCAGTATGTGAAACTATTAATGTTCATGTCAGTCATGCATCTGTTCCAGAAGATTATTGCTACATTTTAGTGAAAATCAAGTATTTAACTGAGAGAGAATTTCTGCAATGCATTTTAAAGTATCATTTATTATATTATTAGTAATAGCCTAAAACTCATAGCAGAATTCATTGGACTATTATATCACATGCTGTGCAGGAAATTCTTGTGTGTCTTGATAGAGTTTATAATTTAATTGATGATAAGCAATTTAGAGAGGGAGGGCTATGCTGTGAAACATAGAGGTGTAGCATTATGTGTCTGTGAACACAGGTGTGTATATATGGGATAGTTCAAAGTTTAATAATTAATAGCTTAAGAATGTCTGTCTTCCAGTCTATACAAATTTATAAAATTTTGAGTAGTGTCAAGTAACTAAAGGTTGTGGCATTCTCTTATTTCATTTTTCTCAAATCACTTTATTTTCCTGTAATTTGTGCCTTTGTATTTCTTGCAAGTGAAAGCCCAGATTTCAACTTTTAAACTATATGTTAGACAAATTTCAGGAATTCAAGTGCTCTACTTTCATTTTTATTCTGCCATTGAAAATACAAGAAAAAAAATGATAATTTGCCTGAAAAACATGTTGGGTGCTTCTAGTGTGTTTCAGGTATTCAGAAATTTTAGAACGATCTCTTCCTTTAAATAGAACTAAATGCATTGTCATGTCCAGTGCAGAGAAGTGGCATTGTAAGGCAATTCTTTTTGTACTTGTAAATAAGCTTCCATATGCAAGTACTTTGAAAATGTTTTTTAAATCTGCTGCATCTGTGTCTGATGTTAAAAGCATGAAAAAACAGCCCAAAAACAAGCCCTCCTAATGGCCTGAAGCTGCAGAATAAATATACACATTCAGAACTGCCTATCTTTAATTTAAAATAGCAAACATAAAACATAAATGCCTTCCTAAGCTTTTTCCATGAGCTTTACTGTTTTATAGACCTTCTCTGCCAAACTTCCTTGTTCTCGCTCACAGTTTTCTTGTCTGGGCAGAGACAGTCGTTCCCTTCCATGCTCTGACCAGAGTTGTTTTGATGTCACCTCATCTGCAGGGTGACACAGCAAAACACTCGAGCCGCTTTGTGCAAAACCTGGAGCACCCAGTGCCCTCTGCCTTGGCCCCCTGTGCAATGGCCCCGGCCAGGCGTGGCACAGGCAGGGCTGTGGAGGAGCTGTGGCACTGCAGAGAGAACCGGGGCAGCCAAAGCCTCCTGACTGTGAGGCAAACACCACTGGGCTGAATTTAGAGTTGTAGAAGCAGCTCAGATGGGGAGAGCTGCTGCCGTGGTCTGTGAGCAGGGTCTGACAAACGCCTTTGGAGAGCAGGCTGATCCCATTTCCATCAGGAGCCTTAGCAGCAGAAACCATGGCCTGGCACCCAGACTGAGTGGTGGTAGGTTTGTGCAAGGTATGTGACACTGTGAATGGACTGGCACTGAATTTGTGTCAGGGTGGCAGAAGCTGTTATGGTCCAGCAGCTGAGTATTGGTAAATTAAGCAAGTGACAGGCATAGAGAGACTAGGTCAGCAGAGCCATACTGGTTTAAAACTTAAATAAGTGAACAAGGTTCATTAAAAGATAAACTTAATAAGCCAATTACATTTTAATTTTTCACCTCGTAGTGTTTAGCAGTATTATATTCTGTGTAAGGAAATTGTGGTATCTTTTTAGGAGACAGTAAGGCTTCTTATGTGTTTAAAACAGAAGTTAAAACACATTAATGATGTTATGTATACGTAAGAACCACCTTGTGCAGATATTATGAAGCTACATTAAATTTTGCCTTGGCAGTTTAGCTTTGCCTTTAAAAACCTAAAGTAGTGGGTTTTAAGGGATTTTAAGTCAACAGAATTTTTATGGCATAATTTTGCCGCAAATTGTGATTTTTATGGATTGGTGAGGTTCAGCATGGTAAGTGGAAATTTATCCATCACTGGAAACTACGTGAAAATGAGTTTTACTTATTGTTTGGATTAAAATTGATTATCTTCTTATTTCTGTACTTATTGATCAATTTAAAGTATAGGAAAAAAAATACTCAGTTATATAATGGCTAAATCTTGACAATAGTTTTGTAGGAAACAGACCATGTAAATGCAAAATCAGAATGGTGTGTTTTCCTGAAGTGGTACCATATGTTAGTTGATTAACAAGTTGTAGGGTTATTAGAAGCTCTTGGCTGCTGGTAAGAAGGAGCATCTGTTTTCTAAGTCTTTTATCTAATATGTGTAAAGACTTTGCCAAGTCAAGTTTAAGTGTTGGGTTTTTTGCGTTTTTTTAGGGGGTGTATATCAGCTATATATTCTTTGGGTATTTTTCTTTCCATAGGTGACACCAATGCATTGTTGGGATTTAAATCTCACCCCATTCCTGTGAAGAACATGCAGTAACATTGAGAAGTAATGCTCAGTATCCCATGTGCAGGTATTTTATAAGATCAGTTCAAAATTCTGCCAGCATCACAGCTTGTATTTAGTCTAAAACTTTATGTTTTGTTTTATCTTCAACCAGACATCAACTCCAGTAACTGAATAGCAATTATAAAATTTTAGTTTTCCTTCAGAGTTTAGCAGCTTACACTGATGGCATTGGAGTGTGTGCAAAGTGCCAAGTGTGCGTGCCTGCATCACCGTAACTCCAAAAACAAGTGTCATGAGTTCTACAGAGTAAAATGTACCTCCACTTACGACCCACTCTGAGATGTTACATAGAGTTTTAAGTGGTTAATTAATCTTATGACACCAGCTTGGAGCAGAATCTCTTGTGGTCTAGCCAGTTTTGAGGCCGCAGGGAGAGCCAACAGCCTGAGGCTTCACCCTGAAAACAAATGAGGTTTTAGAGAACGACTGAAGATTTTAAGATCTTTCAGGACTCTCAAAGAGAACTTTTACTCTTCTGTGTTCAAAATCAGTTTGTGGTTTCCAAAGCAGCATCTAAGAATAGCTTTAACATTTCTTATCCAGGCCTGACGAGGTTTCTGGACTTTCGTATGGGGATCTTGCCAGCCACAGGGAGCCTGTGGGACATGCTTCTGCATGTTCTTCTTTTGGGACTCATTGTGTTTCATTGAGGATGAGAGACAAATGAAAGTTTTAAAAAGAGCTGTTTTTTAAAAAAAGAAAAAAAAGTGGTTTGCATGTCATTAATGTCTCTATTGTCAAAGTCTGATTTCTCTGTTCATCTGATTTCCCAATATTTTCATTAGAAGGCTGTAACTTGAGGCTGTGAAGGAAGTTTTGACACAGACAATGGGTGGAGATCAACTGATTTTCTCTAAACTCTGGGACTTTCCATGGTAGGAAACTGTTTAGTTTTGCAAAAGTTGCCTGTATTTCATTGGCAGGACATTGAGCACAGTCGGGTCATGACCACAAAGTGAAAAGCTAGGACAAGTCTTGAGATGAAGTAGCAAGATGGGAAGTGAATTCCCTCTCCTGCTGCTGGGCTGTGTGTTTTAGGGGACAGCAGCTTCAACACCTGCAGGAGGTGGGTGCTCGCTTTCCCTCTCGGTGCTTGTGCTGGTGCTGAACAGCCTTCAGCAGCTGTAACCCCCAGGCCAGCTCTCAGCCTCTCACCAGCCCAACTATCCACTCTATCCAGCTACTGACAGCTTTAAAAACGCAGTCTTTTAACTATGCCTTTGTCTCTAAATAGCTTTTCTTCCTGTGTTTCTTGAGGAGATGCTAGGTGAGGCAAAGTAAGATATGTTGTCAGCAAAATACACTGAAGACGACGAGCCAAGAGGTGAGAGAAGCAGCAGCTGAGCAGGATGCACACGTGTGTCTGCGTGAGAGAAGTGTTACCCCTCTGTGTGGTGCCATATGCTGCACAGCTCTAGATCCCCACATGGCTCAGCAGAGCCTGGTGTGGATGCTGCAGTGTGTCTACATGCATTGGGGTCAAAGTGTAGAAGGAAGCACTGTTTGCAGCCCTTCTGGCACAGCCACAGCAACCACTCATGAAGTGTTACTGACAGAAGTTTTAAGAGCAGCCTTCATGCTTCGGTTTTCAAAGTCTGGACAGGAATCATGCAACAGCTCCATCTGGTATGAGATTGCAAACAGAAATGTAGTGCAAGGGAAAGACAAACCGTCCTCAGCCTTGTAAACAGCATTTTATGGTAGTGAGAGTCTCCTCAGAATATGATCTGGGTTAGATTGTTTTGTTTCAAAAGAGAAGTCTTTTAGAAACTGATTGTCTGGTCTGCTGGCAGCAAAACAGTATGACAGAAAGTGTTGGGCAAAAATAGAAATAGGAAAGTCTTCATACAGAGAATCTGGAATATGAGTCTAAAATTTAGAATTAAACATATGCTTGGCTCTTGAGGAAAACAGTCTACATGGGAATCACTCACTGTCTAAAACATTGTGGAAATGTTAGAAAGAGTATTAGGAGATATTTCCATGAATAGAGAGTACATATTTTTCCAAATAAAAAATTAATTTTATTTTATTCTCAGAACTATTTAAGGAAGTGTTCTGCCATCCAAAAAACCACATGCACAGATGTTTTCAAGTGATCACCACTACCTCCATTGGAGAGCTGCCCACTGAACAATAAGTGCTCTACTCTGCTGCGTGCAAGAGTCAGCTCCTGTAACATTGGTCCTGTACGTGCTGGGCATTTAGTCTAATGCATATGCTACTGTACAGTCATGGAGAGGTGTCTCAGGAGACTAATTCCCTCCATCCTAAAACAGGTGTCTAGATTCAGTGCAATGAATTACCTTCAGCAGGTTCCTCTTTCACTTCTGTGGTTACTAAGTGTATACTAGGTGGGCATTTGCCTGTACTTTTGATGGCTGGGACTAAGTGAAGTCTGGCAGGTTGGCTTCTCTGCAGAAGGAGGAAGGTCTGGGATTCTTTGGTGGTATCTAAGGAGAAGATCAGCTAGAAAAGAGCACTCTTATTTTCTCTCGTTTGCAGTGCCAATATTGCAGATGGGTGTGAAACATCTCTAGAACAACCAGTGCATCTGCCAGCCTGCAGCCACCTTTGCAGGTCCATGTGCAGAGCCCTGGTCTCCAGCAGAGGACAGATTTGGCTGCTCTACACAAACCAGGGTATCCAAGGGTTGCTTATGCAAGGTGAACTGTGTGGGCTCCACACCCATGAAGTTTTGTCTTTTTTTTTTTTTTAACTACTTCAGATTTTCTGGGTGAGGAGTTACTAAGATATATCACTGTATATCATGTCATAAGTACACCACTCGAGAACCAGTATTTAATCATGCAAATAAGATGTTTACAAAGAGTCTGCTGCAACAATCCCCAAGAGCTCCCTGTATCGGCAGTAGCTCGAAGTGCACAACACTCCTCACTACTCTGATGTGTTTCTGCAGTTAACACACAAGTACATAATCTCAGGTATGAAACTGCCATTGCTTTCATAATTCTGTAAGAACTGCTTTCTAAAGTACTTGAAAATCTAATGAGATTCTGGATAGGTCTCTTTCAAGTCAGTCAGTCATAACATTCCTTGAGAAATTGCTAGTAAAAAGTTTCTTACTGTGCATCACTGCTTAACAAAAGGTGTATTATTCTTTGCCCTTGAAAAATGTCTCCTGACTTAAAAAAAAAAAAAAACAAAAAAATCCTCCTGTTTCCTTGGACTGAGAAAGCATAGAGATGGTTACACATCTCAAATAGGAAATCGTCAAAGCAAATCTCCAAGGAACTACAGGAACAAAGCATATGATGCCTTCATGCAAGGTTTTGTGCAGCAGTGTGAGCAGATATTCAGATTTTGTGCTCCTAAATGAGCAAATTACCAATGACCTACCAGATCCTAGTGCTGCCTTGTGAGTACTGTGTGCTGATCTGCACAGCCTTGCCTGCCGTACACTAGGTCCCATATCCCAGAGAAATGGGGAAGGGCGGGGGAGGTTTGGTGCCACGCCGTGCTTCAGTCTAAGTCAGGGCACCTAAAGTCCTGCAGAGTGGCATCTCCGTAGCAGGGAATTGATGCCGGAGAAAAGATGATCTCAGCCCCCCCGAGCTGTACAGATCCCTTGTTCAAAAGGTTTAACAGTGTTCTGACACTTGATGGTATCCAGAGCCCTGGATGCTGGTGCTGTGTAAGATTTACCCTGCATTGTCTGTCACCTCTGTGGAATAGCTGAAGTACTGCAAATTCGTTCTCTAGCTTCCACTGCACTAACTTCCCTGTGCAGACAATTTTCTAGAACAGATGAGACATGACTTCATGTATTGTATGCCACTCATCTTCTCCCATATCCCCTCTTCAGGAGGAGATTTCCATGCGATTCTCACTGGAGAGCACAGTGTTTTGATCAGGTCTAGGGTTGCTATTTTTCTGTTGTAATGTGCTTCTATTTCTTTATGTTTAGCACATATTACAAAGTGTTGCTGTCAGTATTAGGGCTTTTTGTACCTTGTCAAGTGTAAGAGCAGTTGTAGCAGGCCCAACAACCTGTCTTGAATGGTGATTGTAACCTAAATAAGAATGTGGGATCAAGGAAAGTATGTAGTCATACTTCTGGAATATCCTCCAGCTCCCAGAAATATGCAATTAAAAGATTACTTGAGAGAAACCAAGGATCATGTCCTTGTTCTTAACAGTGCTCAATGGGAGGTTTTTTCCATTAACTTGTTCTTTATTTTTTTAAACTCCTCTTAACTCAGTAACTGCAATGTCCTACAGCAGGAAGTTCCCCAGCTTACCAGCACTTCCATAATGCTCTGTGAAATCAATATTCACATCTATGTAGTTTGGAATCATTAGCTTACTTCTTTCATTTGATGACCCTACAGTCTGTATTGAGGGAGACAATGAACAGCCTTTTTCCATTCAAATTCTGTCACTCATGTTTATAGACCTCAAACAGATGCTTGAGTCATCTGTTTTCTTAATGGAGAGTTCTACATAATTCAGTTGTTCCTTGTACAGAAACTCTTCTATAGCTTTGATCATCCATGCTGCCTTTTTCTAAACATTTCTATTATATCTTTTTTGACCAGGAGTAAATTAAAATTGCATGCAATATCCAAAATGTGAGTAGACTGTGGATTTGTACAGTAGCATAATGGTATTATCTGCCTTGTTTGCTATTCTTTTCCTAGCATTTTCTAACATTTATTTGGTTTTTTAATCGCTAATGAGCACTAAGCTGAAATTTTCAAAAAATGGTTATAACCTCAAACTCTCTTTTTGAGCGATAGTGGTTTGTTCAATGTCAATGTGCATCACTTTACATTTGTCTACAGGGGATTTAATCTGTCAATTTACTGCCTAGTCAGTGAATCTTATGAAGTCTCTTCCTTGTAACCAATCCTGGTCTTCCCTGAGTATCAGAATGTACTCAGTAAGCTCTGCCACCTAGCTTAAACCCCTTTTTCAGCTCACTAATGCTGAGAGCTGCCTGAACCAGTCCACTCTGTGCGATTGGTAATCTACATCTCCAGGGAAATTTGGCTTGTGTTCCTACAGGGTTTTTCCAATCTTTATTCAGTTTTTTATCAGTGGGAAGATCTCCTCTCTTTGTTTCTTCACTGAGGGATGTTGCTACATGCCCTCTGGAAATCCAGGGGAGCCATGTCTGCTGGCTATCACATGTCGGTTCTCTCGCTGGGCTGGGAAATGGCAGCAGTTCTTGCTTCTGCTTTCCTTGACCCATGTGATCTAGTGTTTCAGGTTCTCTCTGCAATATTACATTGCTAATTTCACAGTACCACATTTGGCAGTTGCTACTTGCCTAACACATTGTCCACATGGAACCTGTCAAGAGCCCTTTTGGAGAGCGACATATGCTGCTTTCTGAAGTTGGGGGAAGTGTTAATGGTTCTTATTTTAGCTCCATCAGCAAAAGAAAATTGCAAGCGATAGTGCCTCTGTGGCTAAATTTGTGGTTTATTGAAACTGTGGCAGAGCCCACAAGATGAGGAGAGAAAATAATGTCTGATTTTAAATTTCAGCTGTTGGCTGCAGCTGCAGCTTTCAGAAAGCTTTTCAGCCTGGTTCCTGTCCCATTTTCTCCTAGCTTCCTTTTACTGCAAAGGGAAGCTGAATTGCAACATTGAACACTCCATGGCTTATGTTTTTTAGTACGCAAACAACTTTGACTTTAACAGGCATGGTTCTTAGCATAGGTATTATCAGATGCACGTTTTTTAAGTAGGGGATGAGGAAACAAAAAGTTTTAATTCATTTTTAAAAGTCTGAATGTGTAGCAATCCAATAGATGTTTTTAAATAAATAGGAGAATTGTTTGGATTTTCTGCAAGGTGCTGCATTTTTACGTTAGTGTTTAATTGGGATGTCACTTCCTCAATTAAATAATAGCATCAGAATTCAGTTACTTACATATTGAATAAAGCTGCTGTATTCTTGCTTGCAATGTGCTGTATTCTTGCTTGCAACTACTGCAAGATGAAGGGGAATTAGTCTCTAACCTGACAAAAAATCTCTGTGGCGTGGCAGTCCCATACTGATGAAGACAGCTGAGGAACTGGAAACATGTTACCTTTCAACAAGCAAGGCTTTATTCATTTCTTGGAAACACTCCTGAGATTTACACAGCACTACAAAGAAAAGGTATTTAGTGATGATTTGCAAAACATTGCCACAGTCTTAATGTCTGGGACTAAAATCAAATACAGTGTAAGGCCATGTTGAAAAAGGACCTCATGCTGCCCAAGAGGCCTGGGGTAGCCTTGTCCTTGAGAGGAATATTTCTCAGACTCTAAAGTCAGAAGACCACCCAGTCTTTTCCTTGCTGGGTGGGGAAAACAAACAAATTACCTTCTTTGATGGTTGGGAAAAGAAAGTGATTGATAATTACTGCCTGCAGCATTTTACCCCTAACTGTGGTATTCAGCCTGTGTTTTCTGGCTGAGTTCAGGCACTTCCTTTGGAAGACTGTGCATAAGAGCAGACTAAAAGCATTACATTAATATTACTCATGGACTGCAAACTCATCCTTCACTTACTTCTTCACCGTCTTCCAAGGGCACTCCTGTGTTACTCTCTGCTGTGAGAGGGGATTTATAGGAGCTTATAAGACTGAAATGGAGGCATGTAAGTAATATTGTATCTTGTCTCAAAGAGATCTCGTACTTCTTTCCTTCTAGCACTTTGCCCAGAATTTCCTCCAGCTGGTGAAAGGATTTAAATATCATTCCAGCTGTGGTCTTGAAGTATTACCTTTTAATCACAGTTCTAGAGCAAAAATGCAAAAGAGGGGTGAAAACAGGAATTTATTACTGGACCTTATTATATTAATTATGAAATATTACAGCAATAATATGGAAATCATAAATAAAATTGAACAAATTACAGAGTTACATTTTGCAAATGAGTCTTGGAAATCAGAGTATTGGAGTATATACATATGCAGTAAAGGCTGTCTGTGTTGCCATTTAATATTTAATTATTTAATAATTTAATTATTTAATAGCCCTTTCTTCTGCACTGAGGAAAATCTGTCATTGTCACTTCTTACTGCCTGCTCCCTACCCTGCACTGTGCTGCATGTAAAGGCATATGCCATGTTATGAGACATATTTATATATCTCAGCACAGACTTGCAGTTTGTAAAGGGACATACCTAATAAAATTACACTTTATGTTGTCATGGAATGCTCACCTGTGAGTCATCCCATGGTTTGAAAAGTTTTTGTAAGAAATACAGAACAGTTGGAATTAAACTGTCTTGGGTTATGTATTTATTAATGAGAGAGACAGAGACTCTACCTCTGAAAAAGCTTAAACCTTGTATGACACCTTCCTATGCTGACGTTGCTTATTCTTGTCTTCACCCCAGGCAGTTCTGTATGCTTCTTGTGGCCTGATAAGACAGAGCTTTGTTACTTTTTCTCCCTTTTTATCTTCTTGCACAGGAGCAGCAGACTTCCCCTTGTAGGAGGAATAGGATATGACGTGAGTCATGACACTGCATTTCACTTGGTGCTTGGACATTTTACCCTTGCAAAACCTGAAACATTCTTTCCCTTTTTGGGAGGAGGTTGCTGTGGCCACAGGCTGCCTGTCCTGGCTGGGCAGAGTGCCCCAGCTCCAGCCCCCTTTCCCTGGGGGCTCTGTGTTGTCATGCAGCATCCAGCTGCACCAGTGTTTTCAGAGGTTAATTTAGGCCATGTACCCTTTTATTACCGTTAGTGTATTTAGTTCAGAAGAATGGGCTCTGACAATCCCACTATTTGTACTGCAAGGAGAAGATGGGAATACTGGAAAGAAAGTGAGAAAAGGCAAAGACTTGTTTTCCAAGAAGAAAACCGAGTGAGCAGGATAATGGAAGTTTGATGAAGCCCAACAGATGTGAGTGAGTGAGGAGGAGTCTGTGAGGTGGCTTTCTTACCTAGCACACATCCTACAGCACTGCTGTGTCTGGCTGGCAAAGGGGAATAAATCTGATCCTTGGAAACTGCAGTTAAGGCAACTTTTGCCATGAAGAAATAGGATGCTATTTCTTAGCACTGAGGGTAATTAAACATGAATCAGTTAACTGCAACATAGTCTGTGAAATGAGAACAGATATATTCGCAAAGCCATTCGAGCCCAGGCAGCAAGAAAGCCTGTATTTACTGGGTGTTGTTGCAGGGTGGAGGGTTGTAGCAGTCCTGCTGCTGCTGGATGTGGTGTGCCCAAGTCAGCAGCTCCATCAGCCGTGTCTGTGGGCCTGCCTGCTGAGGCACCCTCCAATAACAGCACGGGCAGCTCTGCATTAAAGGCAGTGATTAAAATCAACTGTCATGCTCGCACCTTTCAGCAGGTAATGTGCATTGCTCAGCAGGATTCCTTCCCTTCCATGTACATCAGGATAGGTATGTTTTGAGGTGGTTTTCCTTTCAGGATTTTTTCTCATGCATAAAAGATGGACTGTGCTGGAGACAGTGACTGGATGTGTGTATCACTGCTTTGGTTAAGATGGTTGGGAGGTTTTTAAGGTGAATGTCTCATGTGGGAAATTAAAGGCAGAGGAGAGAACTTTGCTCACTGTTATGCTTCCTCATATGGGAGTTTGATGTCCTTAACTTTCTTATGCTGAACCTCCGGGTAGGTCTCATTGCATGTGTGGTGGGGTTTTAAACAAATGCTAGGGCAGATGCAGCATTGGTGTCCTGAGATCAGTAATGTCTTCTTCATCTCATTTAAACTTTTGGCCTTTGTGTGAGGATCCCACATCAAATTTAATGGCTTGTGATAGAATGGGAAATCAGACAAGATAATCAAATGGTCTCTGTTGCCCTAAAGCTATGAAACCCGAAATACTGAAGAGTGAATTAGTAAGTGTGCATCCCAGCAGAACAGACTGGGCAGGCCTGAAAAAGAACAGCAGTGCCACTACTGTCAACTCCAATTGCTTTCTTACTAATCAGCTGTCTTAATAATAGCATGAGCATGGTCTGGGGAGGTCAGAGAGGCACTTTGAAGGAGGGAGATGTACATACTGTTGGAGAGGTCATTCAACACTACAAGTTGAAAGGTCTACATCAGACCTCTGCTCTTACATCTGCCTTCTGAGGCTGGTGCCCTACAAAGGGTAGATATAAAAGCTTTACATACCACAACCTGTGACCATCCCTGCTGGGTTAGAAATCAGATCTGAGTAGAAAAAAAAGCTGTAAGGATTTATTCTGCTTGTCTTTATGTCTTTTCAGACATTCAGATAGTCATTTGTTTTATAGTACTGCCTTTGTAGTAGGGGACAGGGAGAAACTGTGGTAAAAATGATTTAAAATGTCCAACTCGTTAAATCATTAATGGTGCTGACTTCTCACTTGATTTTAGTCTGAATCTTAGAAAAAAATCTAGTTCTTTCCAGTGACATTGTTGAGAAAAGTCAAATACATGATTGGGTGCAGTCCAGAGATGAATAAAATGAATAGTGTTCCCAAAAATGTTACTTCTCAAGAAAGACCATCATCATGAATTGTGTGAATGCTGTGGGTTGGCAACACTGGTGCCATTGTGTTATATTTCTAATCATTATTTACAAATTTTTTTATTGAAACAATTTTTTTTGTGGTAGAATATTTATCAGAAATGCTTGTTAAGTATGTTGTTATGGTAATCACAGCATAACTTGAACTATAACTTTATTTCTGAACCCGGGCTCCATTGAAATACACTTTGTATTTCCTGTTAATTCAAGCAGTAACCTGACAATCCTATAAACTTGATGTATACATGGTAAAAGCTGAAATAAAGGATCTCTCGTATTATTTCAAAGTATAATTGTTCTTTGTGTAGAGCAGGTCTTGATACTTTTGATCACTACAGCATTTTGCCTCATAAATGTACAACCAGATCCTGGAGACATCCATGAAATAGTGTTTCAGGCAGTAAGTCTATTCTTCTGGCACTGCTAAGAAGTTGGATCAATTTGAATCGAGACTCTCAACTAGAGCTCTTTTTGAGTCAATTCATCCAAAGTGAACTTATCAAAACCAAAATGCTTTACACTGGCGAGAAATAGAATTTGAATGTAGAGCAGATGGACTTTAAAGTGACCTTCCCCCCTCCCTTTCATCCACCTCCTTCAGAAACAATCCCCTACACTGTTCTTTCCCACCCACATATTGCTTTTTATTCCATTAAACTCCAGTGATTAAAATTTCTGCAATGTAAGGCATATTTTGCTTTCACAGTGTAATTTGTTTGGTACCTTACAAAAACACGATCATATTTTCTGTTTCTAAGTTTGCAGGCTGATCTGTTTCCTTACCTTCCTGTATGAAAATGTGGTATGTGAAGGGCTGTCCGGGCTGGTGGGTGTGAGGAGGAGCTGAGGCATGTCAGGGTCTCCAGCTCAAAGCTGGCTGTGCTGGTGGCAGTGTAGTCATCTTAATGTTAGTTTGGTATGGTGGGATGACAATAGGCAGGTACAAAGGCTGGAATAAGGTGTTGCATTGCATGAGACAGAAACATGGGTCCTGTAATTATGCTCCTTTAGCTCTGTTCCATCTTCCCTTGGGCGACAAAAAGGGAAGTCATGGTTTACCATGGTTTATCTAGTGTTGGCTTTGTTGGGATTGTCCCAAACTAGAGAGGGAGACAAAGTTATTGATGAAAGAAAAGAATCACCTCTTTTATTGTTTTTCTCCTCACTTGAATGTTAGCACTTCTTTGAGATGACCATAGTTCTTTTTCTCAGTTTGATTTAGGGCATGCAAAAGTGTTTACTGCTTTCAGGCCTTTTAATTTATTTTAAAAATTGGAGGGAGTTCCAAAACAAACAAAAATAAAACTTGGAAAGCAGAAAATCTAACCTATTTAACATGATCTAAGTCCAGGTGTAAGAGTTGTGAACTTGAACAAAATGTCTTTTGAAGTGCCTGAAGGTTGCTCTGCTACTTGGAGATGAGCATCTGAGAGCTTGGCAATGCCAAGTGACAGGTGATTATAGCTGCTTCCCAGAGCTGTATTTGAAATGGAATTGGAAGGATGAATATATCTTCTGCCTAAATATTTCATGTTCAACTTCTTAGTCACTCTTTTGTATAGTTGTTTTAGTGATTAAGTGGCTCTTAGCACCACTGTTAGTCTCTGAACTTTTCTGAAGAGCTGAAACCTGGTGTGACAAGACGCAATGAAATTCTGTTGTGGAGATGTGCAAACTCATACTCAATTTTCTTTTTTGCTTCAGCTGTGTGTTACCATTTCACTCCTTCGGCTAATTTTGCTTCACAAGTAGGAGATTTCTTAACTGGACTGGAATATACAGAGTATAAATATTGAAACTCTGCACAGATTTTTAAGAGGGAAGGCAATTTCATGATAAATAATCCCAGAAGTTGTTTCAGATTGTCATTGTAAATTTAAAAATCAAGTTCAGATGTTTTTGTTTAATTTAAGCACAGAGTATTTTAACCACTATGCTTGCATTAAAAATAGGACCCACTTCACTGAGATCTTTTACTAGGCGGATGAGACCAAATGATCATAAAGCCCCCCTCCACATCTTAAAAATCTCGAATTCTTTGTACAATACCAAATCAATAGACAATTAATTTAAAAAGTAATCCTCTTTGCCCCCAGATGTATTTACCTTGATTCATATTGATAGACCTCAGAATTTTTTTCATTTTGCCTGTACAAGCTAGTGGCTGCTATTATATGTTCTTTGTTAATATGCCATCTGAACACAGTCTTTTTCTTTTAGAAGTGAGTCTATTTTAGTTTTAAGCATTGAGAGACCACCACCCAGCCTGGCAGTGAAGACGCTGAGGATGAGCAGGAATGGAGATGTGCTCAAACAAGCTGCAGCCTTGAAGCTGCTCTCTGCTGTCCAAGGGGGAAATCAGAGCTTTGTCATGTGAACTCATTGCTCTTTTTCTGGAGTTAGTTGCTTTCTCCATTTCAAATCTGACTGGTTCATAGAGAATGGCCACCCACAATTCCCCAGAGTACAGAGGGGAGGTTTCCTGACACACTGGAGCCATCGTCATGATGTTCCCCTGCTGCAAAGCAGCCCCAGGGCAGTCCCAAGCCATCTCTGGCCATATAAAGGCTTGGAAAGGTGCTGCAGTGTGACCCACTTGGGTGCTCATAATTTCTGTCAGGCTTCTGCCTCACCACTCCAGGTCTAATATTTTTTTCTGGACTACAATAGGTTAAACAGTGTCAGGCTGGTTCCTGCGGAGAGCATTCATGATGTTTTTCGCAGTGGCTGCATGATTTCACATGGACATTGAGACAGGTCTTTAATTATGGGACACTTCTTATGATTTAACTATTAATAATTAGATTCCCAGATTTTTAGTTCTGAATAATTGCTAGAGCCATGGAGTCATTGTTGTATATTATAAGTTGGACTAATTGAGTGCAGCCAGTATTTGTTAATTATTCCTCTTACGCATATGCTAAATCCAGAAGAGCTGAAGTCGCTCTGGGACATTAATTTTAAACACAATTAAAACATCATAACCTGTTGGCAATTATTCTCTGTGCATTGTTTTGATATTGATGGATCCAGATCTGAGCACAGTAATTAAAAGGAACCGCTGTTATTGTTGATCCCACAGATAAACAAACGCTGATTGCGTGCTGTGAACTGGTTAATCAAGTTTATTTAACTTGTCGTTAGTGATTCATCCCAGTGACTGTACTGGGGTGCTCTTTATTTGAGCCTAATAATATAATGGTTCTGGCTGACTCCAGCTGCTAAAGGAGTTTCACTAATTCTTCTAAATAGACTCCGGTAACATCTTAAGGAATAGCATTGTTAGATACGCAAATTAAATCCAGTTTGAGACCGAGGAATTTTTCCTTAAAATGAGACATGCTTTGAGACCTTGCTGTTGAGACCCAACTGCTCCCTGTCCTGAGCTGCAGTAGAGGTGATTGTATTTCCTGGATGGTGATTATATTTTATGTGCAGGCTCTTTTGTTTTGTTTGATTTTGATGATACCAAAGTGTGCCATGTTTAGTCTCTTCCTTTGCCAATGCTCTTTAATCCTGTTTGAGAAACTACTTCTGCAGCTGCAGAAGTTCTCATAAGGTGACACCCAGTTTTTAAGTCACGGGTCCACAAACAAAAAAACAATCTCTCTTAGATCATCTCTACATTCTGGGTGTCCAGTTTGCTCAGGCCCCTTAGCAGCACTATCAACACCATTTACTGTCAGTCTCAGTATTGGGAGCATCTTGCTGTGGCCATGAAAGCAGCAGTTCCAGACCAGTTTGGCACTGTCCCGAGGGGCACCTGGCTGCTCTCTGGGACTGGGAAGGTCAACAGAACAACTCGGTCTTGTGCTCTTGGCTGAGAAAACTAAAGGTGCTGGCTCAAGTTACATAGTTTAATTATTATTATTGTTGTTGTTATTGCCATCATTATTTTAGTCTTAGACTAATTTTCTAGGTATTTTTCCCCACCATGGATGGAGGGAAAGCCTTCTAAGGAGCTAGAGTTCACTGATTCTGTTCTTATTAAGGTTCTTGGTACAAACACTGCTGACCTTCGCAGCTAACCCTGGTTTTGTACAAGGCTGAAAAAGTTCCTTCCTTTCAGGCATTTAACGCAAGTGTGTTTTGTGCTTTCTTTTGTGTTATTTTAAGATAAGATCTTTTTAAATGCTTAGTTCCTGAACTCTCGGCTTCTGGGCCCTGTGTACAGGTAATGTCTTAGTACGGCTTTCATGGTGCTGCTCCAGGCAACCGCACTGGCTTTCTTTTTCCATCGGAGGTTTCTGAGTTCCTTTACATTTCTTGAAGCTGGTGGTGTTCAGTGTTCACTGTTCCTGTGAGAACCCTCTTATCCTTCCAGCTGGCTGTGAATGTAAATTGCAAGAGGCTCATCACGATTGTCCAGACTCGGGAAACCATCAGTGTTAAAGGTACATTCCTTCATATCACACACATCAGATAAGTGGGATGGCTTGCCATCACTTCTCCTCCTAAAATAGTCCACAATCAGAATGAGCAGGAGGAACCCAGGGCCAGTAAAAACACTATTCTAAATAAAATCACACTGTTTTCTTTATAATTGCAGGGTAACTATAGGAGTATTCTGCTGGGAGCACTGTACTGCAGACCTTAAATAGCAGTGCTAATGTTTAAATTGTATTTTCATCTTTTCTATGTTTTCCGTGCCAGATTTCTGGGACTTTTGCCAGGTTCCAAGACCATATAGAATTAATTGTTAAAAAGGAAAATAAATATTTCTGAAGTGCTAGAGAATATGTATGTCTGATCTAATGAACAATAGTTTTGTTCATTTATCAATTGCTCTTTGTAATTTACTCAAATGCCTTTTTCTTTTTTGTCTGGAAGGGGGAGGATAGGAGCATGAGGAGAGTGATGCTCCTTGAGCTTCTGTACTGAATTTATATATACACAAAACATTTCTGCATTCAATAATCTAAGTAGACAGGATGACAGTTCTGCCAGATAGAGATGTAGAAGGAAATGTAGGGGAATTTTCCTAGCCTGTCTGGACTGGGTGGTTGAGAGGTCATTGCAAACAATTTGGCTGGTGTTATATTGAAGTCAGAGTTGAAGAAAACTTGGAAGACCATATTATGCTAGGTCTGTTTAAAAAGACATCCAAGATACTGTTACCTGGTGTTGGAGTACGCATTTAAGTGAGAAATTGCCTATTTTTATTAATATCTCAGTTATGCTTTGTTCTTAACCTAATTCAGAAGTTGTCTGTGGATAAACTTTCTGGTCTTCGTGCTGTAACTCAACACTAAGTTTGTTCCACCATCTCTGACTCAGTGTTATGATTTGGATAGACTAAATCAGTCTGATATTCTCTATTAAATCAACACATGTAGCATCTGCTGGAATCTGCGGGATTTGATCTCATCCTTCTCAGTCACACTGTTGTTTTGCTTTGCAGCCTGGTAGATCTATCGATTTTCGTGCAGGCTGCTGACCTCTGATCTGCCAAAAGAGAATTAGTTACATGTTTCTATATGTTTTGCTACTGAGGCTTCGAAATCCCTCTTAACACAAGTCCCTGCTTACATATTGCTACCATTCATTTTTATTGGCTTCGCTAAAGTTGAATTCCTGTATCTCGATTTTTCCCCAATCCATTCTTTGAGCGGCTTGAAAGAATCCAACTGAAAACAAAACGTCAAAGAGTTTATATAATGAATTACTTTTAAACTAGACGCTAAAAACGACAGAGGAGCATTTATCAGGAATGTTTGTGGGCTTGGTGGTTACGAGCTTAAAAAAAAAAAATACCGTGTGGAAAGGCTTTTGTCCCATGACAGAGATTTAAAAGGCTGCGGGTTCGGATTCCAGCGGAGGCTCAGGCCTGTAATCGCGTTTGAAATGTTGCCTTTCACACGGCCGCCCGGCTGCCGCGGGGCNGCTGCTGGGGGCTCCGAGCCGCTGCTGGGTGGCTCCGAGCCGCTGCGGGGGGCTCCGCGCCGCCGGCGCAGCGCTTCCTTTCCCCTCTCCGAGCCCGGCGCTGGCGGCCCGGCAGCTGCGGCTCCAAGTTGGAGAGGGGAGCTTGTGCGGTAGGCAGGGACAATGGAGGAAAATGAAAGCCAGAAACTTGAGCTGTGCCTGGCTTGCCCAACAGACAGCAGGCAGACGAGGGGTAAGTAAGCGGCGATATAAGTAAGGCAAAGATGGAGTTACGTTTAAGCATGTCCCTTGCTGCTGCTTTTTATAACCGGAGGCAGAATGCATGAAAAAAAAAAATAGCACTTTTTTTCTTGAGCTAATAGCTCTGCTGTGCACACTTCCCTAATATTGGAACTTTGTGAGTTTAACTTTCTCTCGGGAGAGATTTCTGTGTGCCCTCTGAAGCCGGGAGCACACTGCATGGCTGTCACGGATGCGGGATCCTGCCGGTGCGGAGGCTGAGTGGGGAAAGCATGTCCCCTTCCCTTTAAATGCTCTGCCAGCATCAGCTATGGCAGAGAAATACCTCTTCCTTCGTAAAAGTGGGTTTGAGCTCATCTTTACCTCGGGGTGTCTGTTAAAAGGGGGAGATCCACGGCAGATTGTGACAGGGTTAGTTTACTTTGAGTCAAACCACTGGGGTTTGTTTTGGAGCGAAGCCAGGACTGTCTGAGTGGGGTTTCCACGGCGCTGTGCATTCATACATTCACTGCTGCACTGTCTATTTCCTATAAAGCGAACGAAAACTATTTCCTGGCGAATTCTACGTGGGCTGTTCCACGTGGAACGGAGCATTCAGGTAGCATGACAAACACCTAATCTAATCTATATCTATTACAGTATCTGTGGGGCACCTGTGGACATTCCCGTTTCCTGTATGTTATATTCCTCAAAGGCACTTCTGGAAAAGTTGTGTTACTGTGCTTCTGCTTGTGGTTTAAAAAAAATCACACAAGTTTATGAGCATGTAGTACCAACAAATAGTGCATTGGCAACTTAGGAGGAAAAAAAATGCTCTTCCTTTTTTTTTTTTTTTTAACTTCAGTGTTCATTAATTGATTGATGCTCTTTTGAATCACTTTTTAAGTAAAATTACTGAGCATTGCGAGTAATCTTTGTCTGTGTGTGTTTATGTTTAGTGGGACGGAAATCTTCACTTTGTGTCTGACTAGGAAAAAAAAAAGCGTTCAGTAACACATTTCTTCTGTAGGGGTTGTATGAAACTGCCTCAGATACATGTGGAGCTAGGAAAACAGAGGGCTGACCAGACTGATTCTATGGTTCCAAAAATGTCGAGTGCTGAAAGCTCATAACCAAATGTAGTAGTTTTGGCCCATATCCAAAATTTACATTGGAAAGAGAGCTAATTGTAAAGACAGTGAAGTAAATTAGAACAATTCCAAATAATATCACATTTACTGCTAGTATAAATGTAACAGAGATTGGTTTGACTCATGCTGTTAAATCCGTATTCTTTTTAAAATTTTTAGTATTGAATGGGGTTTGCTTCAAGGCTCAGTTTCACAGTTTCAGTATGGGTCAGGTCCACACTTGTTCCTTTCTGAAATTATTCTGAAAATGTTCTGTTCTCATGTCACCTGGGTTGCAAAACAGGACTATTAAAACCTTCATAGCATTTAAAGTAATGACAAAGTGACTTTCCTGACCTTTGTAGACTTCATGGAGGGTGTGACTTAGAAGAGTTGCATGCCAGGACATGTCAAAGGACTTTTCTATTTTTTTTCTCCTAGCTCATAGCCATTAATCTGTCATGATAATCTTGCTGCTGGTCCTAGACATACTGCTTCTACGCTGCAGACCTGGGCCTTTACTGTAGTCATGGGTGATGTTGGTGATGTTAAGAAATCTTGAAACTTGCTTTCAGATCCACGAAGCAAATCAAGTGTAATAGTTACTCACACCTTTAGATAACCAAATTCCTCCCTGTCAATCAGCAAGACTTGCTTTTAGTTGCCCTCTAGACTTGCTGCTTTATTGAACAGAAGGACAGTCAGCTTTTAGCTTCAGAATATGAGGGAGGGAGGGAGGGAGACAAGCTTATCTCACACCTCTGTGTTTTCTATTGCCTTCTCTTTGCTCTTTTCCCAAGGAGGGTACTTGCATAATTTATCCTTTTCCTACTCTACTCTTAGCACTCATCTGGGAACCAACACATGATGTTTCACACGTTTCACAGTTATCTGTGGAGATTGATTTGCTAGGCCTATTATCTTCACTTGGAAGATACGGGAGGTTCACCCACGATGTTACTGAGCAACTCCAGAATCCAGAAAACCTCTCTCAGTTTTTCCTCCCTGTAGCACTCTAGCATACACAGCATCTGTAGAACTGATGTGTCTCAAGATCCACTGGGGGGTTTCAGCAGTCCAGTGCTCAACCTCCCCATTGAAGTCACTTACGCCTGTCCAGGAAGTGGTCCAAAACTTTTTTTTTCAGCAATTAGTAGGGAAAAGACCCATACTGAAACACAACAGATTTTGGTTTGCAAAGAAAGTCATGTGCTGCTGAGTGCTGTAATGGTGCAGGATCGGGATCCTGCTGGATGACCAAGTCAGCTCTCTGGCAAGATGAGAAACTAGTTTGCATAGTTTACATTCCTTTCTTTTCACTGGTGTTTATGCAGTATTTTCCAAATATATGAAAGGAAAATAAGAGAATTTGTTGATCTTTCTAATACAGTATAAGAAAAATATGTTATTTTTGATTCCTTTTCAAGGTTTCACCTAATAACAAACAGTGGTAAAACACTTTACTTGATATGTCTCATTATGTGCCAAAAATTAGCTCTTTCTTAAGCTATTGAAATTACTGAAGTGCAGAGCAGGGAAAGACTTTGCATGAGAGAGATTTAGGACCCAAAATACAGATTCATGAGTTCTGGGTTGTGCTTGTCAGCATAGGTTTACTTGCCTTCTTGAGGAAGTGCCTGCCATCACTGCAGTGATTGAAACTGCTGCTGTGCCTGTACTCTGAGGGTTTATACCAAATTGCTGCACTCAGTCACCTGCGCTCATGCTGACTCCCTCCAGCTCCAAGAAAATCCCTTATTTTATGTCTGTGCCTTTGTTCCAGCAGCCTCAGGGATATAACCTCTAGGCTCTTGGTGCAACAAACTAAAGCTGTTAAATTACACCCAGCCCCAGCCCACTTCTTCTCCCTCCCATGTAAAACCCATCAGAATGACTGTGCAGCTTTCAGAAACCATTTTCACTGAGTGTATCTGGAGTAGCCATGCTGGCTTCTTGCAAGCAAAACTCTCCTGTTTGCCATTTTTCTCAAACAAGCTCAGTGTACCTGGTGGCCCATGCTCTGACTTTTCAATAAGCAGAGGGTTTGAACGTTTCTTAATTGAGTTGTGCTTGAAAGAGTTGAGTGCATGCATGTTTGTACACAAAGGCGAGGCTGCTGCTCTGAAGGTTTAACTAGGATTGTGCTGCTAAGAAGGTCTTAGAAGGTGCTGTGAAGATCACAGATGACATTTTGAATCTGTGTGACAGTAAGGCTTCCCTGTGAACCAAACCTGCTCACAAAGCTGTGTCCAGATCTGTGCTCATCAAAGCATGGCGTCACCTGCAGCCTGGGCCCCCATGCCTGCATCTGCTTTCAGGATAGGTTTCCATGAATGCAAACAAAAGGGTGGTGTTGGACATCTTGGAGCCCTTGAACAGTATAGGGAGCTTACAGAAACATGCAAAGTCTTTGAAGACTGTCCAGGGCCAGGTTTTGTTATGGAACCCACGGAAACTGATTCCCTCTGTGAATTGGTGGGATATCACACCAGCAGTGGCTCCACCGATAGAGGATTTGCTTTATTACCAGGGCTTGATGTTCCATGGCACGTGGCAGGCAATTGACAATGCACATCAGAAAGCTGAGAAAGCCTCAGCATAAAATCCTGAGGCAAGTGGTAGGCATGGTGTCAGAATGACTGACTGAACCATAAAAAGAAGCGAGTAGGTGCCTGTTTCCAAACAGCGGTGCTGTGTAATGGCAGCATGCGGGGGAAACGTCAGGGGAGGATAAGGGGCTCTGAGGCAAAAAGTGTCAGACAGAGAGAAATAAAGATTTATTCAAAACAGGTAGAAGGAGCTCCCTGCTCCTGGGGAGGTGCTGGGAAGGGTTAACACTCACGGGGGCGTCTGAGTTGGAGTCTGCCTGGTAGAGATGAGGAAGGCCACATCAGACTTAGAGGGGCCTTTTCAGTGCTTCCAGTTTTTGTTAGGTTTTTTTTCTTTGCTGACAAAGGAGTGAGGGATTTTTTCAAAGGTATTAGGTAACAAGGCTCCAGTCTACAATTTTTTGAGCACCAGAGGGTTCATGTTACAGAGTCACCTGAAGATAAGCCACCACTTACATACCCACAGTGTCTGCCTATCTCTTTACAAATGTTGTCATGGTCTTTGGTCTTAAAGTAGATTTTAAAGTAGTAACATTTATCTGAGTTTTTTGGGTTTTTTCCTTTTTTATATCACACAAAACCTGCTTTTAGACTATTTCTTAAGAAACGGTTTATGAAAAAATGATGTAGAATTTTCCAGCCCGCTGTCCTGAGACATATAAAATGTGAGGGAGATCTGTGAAATTTAAAACCAGACCACAGTCACAAATCAGGAAAAAAGAGACTCCCAAACCCTCTTATTATTTCCTAGATGTTTCAGAACCTGTTGAAAACCCACTGAAAAAAAAAAAAGATTAAGGATTACAGATCTGCTCTGTCAAAAGAATTTTATCAGTTCGTATCCATAAGGATACTAGTTATGGGGCCATTAAGTGTATTGGACCCTATTGAAGAAATCTGTTTCTTCTTGTAGAAAGCATCCTGTAGATCTTAAAGGTCAGGGCATAAGAGCCCTGTCAGATCTTCTTTCCAAGTCACATAGGTAAAGTTGATATAAAAGGAACATATACTTTAATGACGTTCACTTTTCTGTGAGGCAATACTGCAGTTGTGTGGTAAAAGTATATGAGTATGTGCATAGCTTATATAAGGGATTATTTCCGGGACACTTACTATGATGTGTATGTGCCTAATGATGCAGAACATGCCGTTGCACACTGCCAGACTTTTAAAAGTACCTAGCTTTTACATCAATCTATTTTTCCATGTTGCTGCTAATGTGAATGTTGGTATTACGTTTTTATAATATAACCTATGTTTGGTTTTGGTTTTTGTTTCTTTTCAGACCAGGCAAAACCCAGTTTGCATGTAACATCACTAGACGATGCAGAATGTCTCCGGTCTAAAGAGCTCCTTTCGACGCCGAGCACTCACGCTGCTTCTAACTCAAAGTCCACCCGCAACATCCCTCGAAGACATACAGTAGGTGGCCCTCGCAGTTCCAAAGAAATACTGGGAATGCAAACCTCAGAAATGGACAGGAAGAGAGAGGCTTTTCTTGAGCATCTGAAACAGAAATACCCCCACCATGCCACAGCAATAATGGGACACCAGGAGAGACTGAGAGATCAGGTAAGGAAGTCAAATTTGTATCATGTCTTTTGTTTAACAGTCCTTATAACTCCTAAAAAATTGAGTGTTACATCATTACAAAAGGTGAGAATGTAACAAAGTGTGAAACAAATTTTTCGGATGTGGCCTGCGATTCAGATGTTGCCTTAAAATTCAAAGAAACAATCATTACAATTAATCTATTCAGTATTACCTTGGAAATGTTTGTTGAAATTGACGTTTCTGAAGAGCTTTTCATTTTTTTTAGTGCATGCACAGAGAAAGGAGTGAAGGTGAGACTCTTGATCTTCGTATATGAGTCTCAATCTACTTTTCACAGCTGAAGGGAAAATATGGAACAGCTGTTAATTTCTGTTACACTTTCAGTATTGGCACCACTGCCTGGGAGAAAAGAAAATACCTGCAGAGTGTGTCTGTATGCTTTAGCTGGCTCTGTTACCCTTTCATTTGCTTTCTTTTCTATTTTTGAGTTTTGTAATGCAAACAGAACCGACTTACCCATAACTATCTGCCTCCTCCAAGCAGCTTTGACACCCACATTCGTCTGTCAGCAGCGTACCTGAGGGTGGTGTGCCTCTGCCTGCAGTTGCTTTCCAGCAGCCAGCAGTAGTTGTAGGGGCAGAGGAGGGGTGACATGCTGATGTTTCTCTCAGAGCAGGTGGAGGCTGGGACATGCCGAAACTATGAATTCAGGGAATGCCATGCAAGGATCTCTTCCTAGCTCTGGACTCTGGTTTTGGGTGCTATGATAGTGTTTAATCTCTTCAGGCAATCTACTGTCTATTCAACAATTAATTTTTTTCCAAACAAGCATCAGAATTTGGAGTTTGGTCTAAAAAATCTTGTGCTTATTATTCTTGGTTTAGCAGCAAACCTTTTTGTAAAAGTTTTTTTCCCTTAGTGGTTTATAGGTGCTTCAGCATTAATAGCAAATTAATTGTAAATAAGGAATAAAAATAACTTGGAAAAATATTGTACACTGTTGTGGAAGCTCTTAGTGAATTTCAAGCTTCTTTGAAGCTTTGCAAACTTGAAAGGCTTTGACGATCAGGCTGTTACAGGTTTGGAAAGATTGTAATTTGTTAACTCACCCCTAGAACTTCTCTTTTACAGGGTCTCTAGAGATCCCAGGTGCTATCACTGTTAGAATCCATCTGTATCCAGCTAAAATTGCTGCAAGACTTCAGCTCTAATGAGGATGATCTATTCCTTATTTTTAAACAGCTTTACTCCTTTCTTTTTAGAGTCTTGACTTTTTTTCCTCTCCACTTATCTCTTCCATGAACTTTGGTGACTGTGTGGAATGTGCTGGGTGGTGGATAAAGATAGCATACAAATTAAATAAAGGGGGTGGGAGGGGGGTGAAATCCAGAGATTAGATCTTTTGGAGTCATGTAAATATTTAGTTCCAGTGTTGCAGACACTGCAAACGTAGTTTGAACAGCCTACAGCATTACACCCTACACATTTTGTAATTTGAGCCTTTTCTGAAGGCAATAAATTACAGAAGGAATGCAGTAACTGCTCTTGATATTTGTTTAAAATGTGTCTTCCTTGCTAATTTATTGAGGGTAAAATTCATTCTCCTGCTTCTATTTTTTGGTGATTAGACATATGTATTATATGTTTTGTGTGTAATGAGTTTTTTAACAATTTTAAAACAAAGTAACTTTAAAACTACTATTAAAGCATCAAAATATATTTTTTGGAAGTGGGAAATACGGAAGACTGCATCCATTCAGCATTGCTTAAAGAAGTATAATCTGAACCAAAACCACATTAAAACATACAGAAATTAATAATACAAGTTGATTGTAAGAAAGTTGCTTAGTTGGCATGTGATGTATCAACTGTCTGGCTCATCAGATGCAGTAAGGCTATGATGATCATAGCATTACAATTCAGAGGGGGATTTTCTTACCAGCTGTGTCTCTGTGTGCACACCCACATACCAGTATTTCGTGTGTGTGTGTTTGTGTGTGTTTATATGTAACTGTATATAGAAACACATAGGTATGTATATATATATATATATATATATATACACAGCTGTATGTGTGTGTATGCATGTATGAGTGTGCCTGCTCTCTCAGCCACTCCATGAATAAGAGTGTAGTATACTTTTGCCTTGGAGGGTGTATATGTGTGTTTAGCATCCATGCTTCTTTTTTCCACCCATATATATGGAAGTGTGTAGCAGTGGTATGGAGGACAAACTGCATGCACATGTAGTGGGTATGGGTATGTAACATAAACAAAGATGTGTGGGAAAACACTATTTAAAATGTCACATTTTAAATGAAAATGTCACAATTTATTTTCCAGGTTCCTTTCCAGGTTCCTTTTCTCCCTTCTTACTTCTGCAGCTGCTCCAATATCTGGAAAGTGGCAACGTTGTCCATGGTGGGAATTTGCCCACTGTAGGTTACCTATCAAGGATAGCAGCTAATGCAACACCATTTCCTAATCTCTCTGTCAAATGGTGCAGCTGAAACATAAAACACCCCAGGATTTACAGTCAGGAAGTAGCCCTTGGTATATCTCATAATTTCTCTTCCAGATTGCTCTAAACCCTGTAAGGTCCACAACCAACAGAAAATCAAGATTGGTAATTGTCTGTTTTTTCCTATGTGGACTTTCTTCTCCTGTCCATTTTAGCCATCAGTATCTGAGTATGGCAAACTGACTCCTTGTTTGCAGAAAATAAACATCAGGGAAAAATTATTTGATGCTGTCACATCCTACTGTATCACTTCCACCAGCAAGGGCAGCTCCGAATGTTGTCTGCATCTTCCACTATGCACTAATGGTTTCCTCCAGGCTTCATTTATTCAGATAAATCCCTCCCTGGATGTGCCTCCTGAGGACCCATTTCTGCTCTTGATAATCTGCCACAAATCAGAAGTACAATCATGGCCAGGTAAAATGCCTGCAGGGATTACTGATGGTTAGCTAACGTGGTGACCTGAAACCTCCCAGCTGTGCACACAGATAATTTCTCCTCCAAAGGTTTGTTGCCTTGTTTGTGATATCCTGTTCTGGAAAGGAAAGCTCACAGAGGCAAGGGCCATCTTTATTTGCACAAGGGGCTTGAAATACTGCAGCAAGGCAAACAGCCTGCAGCTAAGCTGGTCTGTGGTAAACTGGAGCATGGCTTTGCAGCAGCCTGGGGATGCAGACATGCCATGCCTTGTGCACCCCAGCACAGGGGAATGCAATGGCCACAGCTCTGTGACCCACAGCCTGGCAGCTCACCCTCACATTGCAGGTTTTCCCCCTTCCAAGATAAGTCCACAGCTGGGCACCAGAGCTCCCTCCACCTGGAAGCCTGTAAAGCTGAGGAACAAAAATTTTTTTTAGGTAATGCAAGTTTCTGCAGGAGCTTTAAATACCTTACCTCTGCCAAGGCTGTCTCATCTGTGGTAATGAAAGGAAGGTGCTAATGTAATCCCCAGGAAAGTTAGAAAAAAAAAAAAGGGAAAACAAGAAGGAAACAGTCTGGGATGTTTTCAGTTTCAGACAGTGTGAATCATCTGCCATGGAGCTTATGGCAGGACACGGTCACCCACTTAGGTGAGGTTGACTCTGGTCAGCAGAGAAGGAAAGAGCAGGAACAAGTGTAAAAGCTGGGTCTGTAGCAGCAAGGATGAAAAGCAGTTAGCAATTAAGAGGTTAAAATGCTAACCTGGCAATGGGAGGGGGTAATCCCTGCTGTGAACCTGTTTTACAAGTCACCTCTAAAAAAACCTTTCTGAGGGGCAGAGAACAAAAATGAGTGTGTAGAAGTTTTTCAGAGCAGGAGCTTGTGAGCCTGGGGTAAGAAAGTGAGCTGGAAGAAGTTTGCCACAGCTTTCTTCAGTTGTTGTTTGATTAGGAAATAGGCTGGGAGGTGTGGAAGAGTCAGGAGCAGCTCTAGTGCTTCAGGCAGTGCTCCGTGAAGAAGAAATTTTCTTGGCAAACGAAATTAGATTTCAATCAATTAAAAACAAAACCCAAATCCTTCCGGTGCCTTTGGAGGGCTGATTGCCTAGAAAATGGTGGTTGAGGGTTTTTTGTTACGTTCGTTTAGGTCTGAACATGACAGGTAACTCTGGCATCTGGGCAGGTGTGGCTAAGGTTGCCGTGGAGATCCATGATGTCATGCTTGATAGAGCATGTCAAGACAGCTAATCTAACATGTAGATGTTCAAAAAGTCCCATAGGCCAGGACTAAGCTTTATGCAAATAACAAAGTTACTCTGCAAAAGGGCAAAAGAAAACACGGCTGAGATATGGCGTGCGTTGTACCTGGCAGCTTGAAAGGATTATTACAGACTTCATCATAAATTAAAACTTTTGGAACTAAAAGAAGAGGATTTCAGACCATCTCTCGCCTCACCTGTGGGATCTCACATTTCGGTAAATAAGCCTCTTTCTGTTTCTGCCCTCGCTGGAAAAAAATGCTTTTGAAATCGTGGAGTTTGCTTCACCACGTTGTTCCTGCTGGCAGCAGGGCTGAGTCAATAAAGCAAGTTTTCTGGCAGGGCATGTTCCCCTTTCTCTTTCAAAAATGAGTTCTTTATTGAATGAACTAAGAATTCGGAATTATTTGAAAGGCATTGTAACATATCATGTCGATTATATGAATCATGCTGCAAAAATTTCCTAGGTAGTGTTTTGGAGGAGAAACTAAGAATGGAGATACTGTATTTATTTGTAGATTATTGCCAGATGTCTCTCCTTTAACTGTTAGAATAGAACCCTAAAATTACAACAGCATTTATCCCAGGATTTGATATCTGTTAAAATACTAAAGCTGTTTGTTTTTTACTTGAATACAGTATCAGTTGGTTAAGCTGACTTTGTGTGTTTTGATATCATTGGTAACATTTGAACACTTTTTAATAGATTTTTTTCTTGGGTAAAAGTACATTAGTAGAGCGTAAACACATTTGGAGGTGAAAGTCTAGCAACAGAAAGGCTATTGGGACTTTGGGATTTGAGGTATAAACAAAAGGGGATAGTTTCAGTCCCTCTGGAGAGACAGTAAACGCCCTGTGTTCTTAGTTGCAATCACTTTTGTGCTCACATCAGTCAGGACAGATCAAGTAAACACCGGTAGGTAAGGGATGGCCCCCCGCTGGCACGGCAGGATATGATAACGGGAAGCAGGGTTAGGGCTACAGAGTTCACTTGGTTCAAATCGCTCAGTGTGGAATGGGAAGGGGTAGGTCTGGGTGGGAAAGGGTGGGGACAGTGCCCGAGCTTAAAAATGTGAAAAGAGAAAAATCTTAATGTTCTGCCTAAGACAGCTGAGAGATGTAAACTTGAGAGGAACTTCAGTTCAATGTAGATCCTCAGTAGGATTTAGGGAATGAGGGGGCTGCAGAATGTGGTAATCACATTGTCTAATTCCAGGTGAAAAAATAGGGTGTAAAGGTTTTCTGATGTTCTGCACTGCTTGATCAGGCAAGGTTAAATAAACTTTTTTTTGAACGTGTAGTGACTTTTAAAGTGAAAGAACTGCAAGTACTACAAGTGAAGAAATCACTAACTGATTTTTTTTTTCAGTCACAGTTTTTTGGCTTTTACACCCAGTTATATCTTGAAACTGAGTTAGTCATGGGAAGTTTTTAGAATTTATTTCAATTTAACTCTTCTCCCAAAGTCTGAGCGTTAGTTATTTAGTACTTGCGTCTGTAAAAATAACAGTGTGCCAAATGAACTAACGTATTTTGCATTCATTACACTGTTGCTGGTTGATGCCATGGAATCACGTAGGGAGAAATTGACTTAG
Organism: Ifrita kowaldi; assembly: GCA_013398055.1. Classification (NCBI taxonomy): domain Eukaryota; kingdom Metazoa; phylum Chordata; class Aves; order Passeriformes; family Cinclosomatidae; genus Ifrita; species Ifrita kowaldi. Next base: position 1,195,121 of record VZRS01000476.1, on the reverse strand, counting down.
TGTTAGTACTGCATGAACACTCTTTTGGTCTGTGCTAGTTAAAAAACAGAGCTGAAAAATTACAATTGGTTTTAAACTGCGAAGAATGTGATTCTGATATGGATATATGTTGCTGCAGATTTTTCTAGTTGGGAACATCCATTTCATTGAGTTACTACTTCACATACTGCTGTGTTTACCGTGTCACCAAAAAATGCCGATTTGTATCTGAGAAGTCAGCGTCATACAGCCAGAACTTGCTGTTGTGTTGGCATAGGCTGTAGGTATTTCTTCAGGGCAAAAGTAAAGTTTCAGAAGTTGTTAGAGGAGATTTCTCTGAGCTCCTGCCTCCCCTCCACCAATGGGCACTACCTCCCTGCCCGAATGGGGCAGCAGTTCCCCCTGGTCCCAGGCCAGTCTGCGTAACCCAGCAGAGCACGCCGCACGCTGAGGAACGGGGGCCCTCCCCAGTGTCCACACGTGTCCCCTGTCTCACGTACATCTGGTGTGACAATTTATTGCTTTCCAAGGCCGCTCTAAGTTAAGGGCAACTGCTCGTGTTTTACGCTGTTACAAGCACCTAAGAAAAGCTATGAAAATGGACATACGCAACATGATTACACGGTTAAATGTCTGCTGGACTCCAAGCCCTTAGCTTTTGTTTATGGAAGGACATGTCCATTTGTTTTGAGTTGAAACATGCTCTTTAGCCCCCAGATAATGCTGTGATTGCAAGATATTTATAAATAGCTTGATAGATAAATGAACAAAGAGCTGGTTCATTAGCAAAGCAAAGTGGATTTACTTTGTATTCACTCAAAGTGAAAATGCTGAGGAAGAAGAATATTCCTAATAGAATGTCTCAGTGGAAAGTCTCAATTTTACCCTCTAGTTTATAAAAGTAAGGCAGCCTATTAAGGTACATATTAAACTACCAGCCCCAAGGTATTTCTGGGAGTAAATGAAGTTTAACTAGATTGTTAATACTTGCTTTGATAAATGTAAGTTTCTCCATTTATATCTATCAGTTAAAAGTAATTTGAAAACCCGTTTTGTTTTTTTTTTTAAAAGCTAACAAAACAAAGCTGCAAAAAGGCTAATAAAGCAATTCCTTTTCTTTTTCCTTCCCTCCCCCATGCAAACCACACACCAGTGCAGTTACTTTGCCCCAACAGGATTAGTAACTTTTTTTCTGTGGCAACGCCTCTGCATTTTAAATAGTGTGTATTGTTTGTAACTCAGAAGTCCCAGGTAGTTGTTTGTACTTACCTTTGTTCATGTGAATTTTGTACATATATTTTTCTAATCTAATTTTATGACAAGCAAAAGTATTTTTAGAATGCTTTGTATTCAGCTGACAGAATAAATGCCTGCACTAATCTTGTTCCAGTACCTATTGTTAAATCCAGTAAAGAATCTAGGACTTCGGTATCCCTTAAAGCATATTTCAGGCAGCTGCCTTCAGGAGTGTTGCCCATGGAAACCTCTCCCAGTTATTGTAGGCACCTGAGATTCCTTAGGTTTCAGAAACTTAAGCTTTTCTGGCACAAAATGTCCTGAGGCATTTATAGGGGTGTTTTTGCACATACTTGGTTTAGCCCTCGTTCTTTCTGGGTTGCCTATGTCGACGTCTGCCAAAAGCTGCACCGAAAGAGCCAGCAGGGCCCTGCTTGGAGGAGGGGTTCAATGCAGCACTGGTTCCTTCAGCAGTGGTGGGGAGGAGCATCTGCACAAAGGGTGTTACTGCCAGTGCTTCCCCTTCCAACTCTGCTTTAAACCAAAGAACCTCCAGTTGCTTCCTGCCCAGCTCAGGGATCAACAGCATGGAAGGCATCCTCAGGACACCATTCTAGATGGGGCTTGTCAGTGATCCCTAAATCCCAAAATTAATTTCAAGCCCTTTATTAACTTATGAGGGCACAATAAGTTTGTGACAGAAGTGATAATGAAGCCCTGCAACCTCTGGTCTACAGAGGATTTTGGCCACGCTGGTTTTGAGGAGGCGTTCTCACTTGGCCGTGGCTCTGGAGGTGTGCTGCAGAAGGTGTGAGGAGCACTTGTCTGGCAGATGATCACAGACAGGCAGAGGTGTCAGGTGAGGGCAGCAGGTTGTGCTGGTGGTAGTGCTGAGGTGACAGCGTGACTTCCCTGGCCATTAGTCAGTGCTCCCTTCTGTAATCTGTGATTAGCTCAGTACTGGTGAATATTTGCTGTGTCCAAAAACCATTTCCCTGCAAATGGTTGTGAATATGCTTGGGCTGTTCTTGTTGCTGCTGAATAGTCCTGTTAGCTTCTCACTGGGAGCATTTTGTGCTCTTTGCACACTGTCAGTTGGGATGGGAGCACGTATTTGTGTCTGTCATTAGCAAAGTAAATGCACCTCTGGACTACTGCTGCTGCTTTACAGCATTTTTCAGTTGATTTTCTAACAAAGGCAGATTGCACTGAAGCCACCTGATTAACTGGTTTGGTTTAACCATAATCACTGGGATTTAAATGTCTTTTATGGGCTCAAATAGGAGAACAAGAGTAAATAAGACAAGCAAGTTGCTTATGAACATATATTCCAATTTCCTTTCTCTTCAAATGAGTTGAGTACACCAGGAAAAACAGTGCTATTGTTAAAACTGTGGCCAACACCTGTGACTCTGATGGCTGCCCCTGAAATGTGTGCTTTTAACATTCACCCAGTCATGATAATTGTGCCGGTTCAGTAAATTCAGAATCTGTGGTATTAAGTTTTGCATTTTGACATAGCAAGTCAATGCAGGGACTTTTGGTTGGTCAAGGATCTTTTGAAGGGTCCTCTTCTGGTCTTGTGGATTTTCTGTCCTAATTAGGACCTTTTGTGCTACTGCATTTTGTGTGGTCTCTTGTGCAGTGGATTGTAGCAATTTCAGTCAGTCACTAGGAGATTGCTGCCTTAGTAAACACTGAGCAGTGTCATTTGTTTAAGTTTCGGAAAGATTTTCATTGGCTGATCAATACATGCCATGGGTGCACTTCACTTTAAAAAAAAAAAAAGTCTAAAATTCAAAATCAGTTATTAAGGAAAGGAAGAGAGAAGCTATTCTCTTAGGTTATCTTAGGTTATCTTTGGATTATGAAATCCAAAAGACCAATAATATGGTTTTTACCATGAGTTCTGCCTCTTGAGGGCAGTTTCTTAACACCTGTCACGTGACAGGTGTGGGATAATCAGCCATCGTGTATGTTCTGATCTTTAGTAGTTACAGATTATTTTGTCCCACATCTTGAGATTTATCGTCCAAAATTATCTTCTTGCTAGTTGTAAGACTGGATCTTCCTGATACCTACATGAATGTCCAGTTCTGTTTTGTATTGCTGAATTCTTGACTGTGTCAATGTCTCATGACTGAAAATTCCAGAGCTCAATTAAGTTTTAAGAATATTTCAGCTTCTAAGGGGTTTACATTTCTTACACATACCTTTAATAAACTATCTTCGTGCTCTTGCAATTATTTCATTCAAAAGAGAAAAACTAGTTGTACTTAAATTTCGGTTGAAGCTAAGTATTTCTTCAGTCTGGAGGGAGATATCTGTCTTTCAAGAAAGGAGGAAGGCAGCAAAAGGAAAATGTAAAGAGTGGAAAAACAGAGTTAAAATGGGTTTTTTTAATTTGAAAGAAGTTGATTCTGATTTTAAATCCTACATGATATATTCATTTCAGATACACTTCCTGCCAGACAAACAAGCAGAGACTTTTCCAATTTGCACCTATGTTGTGGGTACGTGGGTGTCTAAAGTCTGGAAACAGACCTGCTGTCACTGTTTATATATGAGCTGTGGGCTTTCTTCCACTGTGCTTTGAAAGCATAATTTTAGCTGTATTTATTAATTTGTAGCCCTATTTTTAGTAACACAAAATACGTCAGACTGTTGTAATTAGTAACAGACTACTCACAGAAGGAACAAATATTTGACTTTGATTAGAGTAAGTAAAAAGAAATGTCACTTATTTCCCATTGGCTGAAGAAATAAACCATTGCATGGCATTGGTTGGTTGATTTAAATGAGAGTCAATATTGTTTGGAAGGAAGAATTATTTTTTAGGATAATGTAAAAAAATAATTTAAAACTACACATGTAACACAAATGCTTCCATTTAAAACGTGCACCCAAAAAATTGGAACACTTATAAAATTTCTTGTAGATCTACACAAACTGTTTAATTTTTCTTTTTTTTTACAGAGAAATGATAATTTGGGTGAAGTCTTGATCTACTTGTTTCTGTCTATTATATATTTCCCTAAAAGTCTTTAAAGAAAAACTCACTCCAAAACCTCACAGATATTGTGTGCCAATTCCACTTGCTCATTATGGATATCACATGTTCTTTATTTTTTTTAGAAAAGCTATTTCTTATTAAAATTGTTTAACAGCTTTGTGTTAAACAGACAACATTATGTCAACGTCTGCTACCCAGGGAGAGCCTCTGTATTCTTCTGTTCTTAGAATGGGACCACCACAGTAATGCAAGTACCATGATTTGTCAGTAACTACTGCAGTTTTTTTGGGTTTTTTTAGAGGATCTCTATTGCTCCAATTTGTTTTCAGCTACTAATCTAAGATGCTATCTTTTTGGCTAATACTAAGTCCAGCACTGGGAATACAGGCAGGATGGTGCCTTCTGCCAGCCTCTTGCATGCTCCTGTGTGGGTGAGTGGGGCAGGGGAGGGTTTCTGCTTACACAGACCAGGGACTCTCTGTTTTACCAGAGGCAATTAGTATGGTGTCTGTCACTGGGGAATTTAAATGAAAACATGTGACAGAAACAGCATCAAACCTTCTTGGAAGTCAGTGGAGAACCTCTCCCTTCAGAACATCGCAGAAGGGCGGGATGGGGTGGAGCAAGGAGGCGCAGATCACAAAAATGTTTTTCTTGGCCCTTGTGGCGCGGGTATTGATGTCAAAAAATTCCTGCTGACCGGGGTACAGTTGGCTCAAACCCCCAGTGGACTGTCTGACCAACGTGCTCTTCCTCTGATATCAGATGCAAGCATTTAATTTCTGGCTCGTGTGTACTTCCCTTCTAATTTATTTTTACCAAGTGTTTTCCACACCGGACGTCGCAGCCGGCGACTTCCCGCGCAGGCACCTGCTGCTGCCGCCGCTCCTGGCACGCCGGGCTCGCAGCTCCCTCGCACCCGGCAGCTGCCAGGCACTGCTGCACGGGCTCCCGGCCACAGCATCCTAATCCCGGCCTGAGCAACTGGGTTAATCCCATTCTGAGCCTGGAACCCTACAGCAAGTGGAGTCAGGTTTCTTCCTGAGGCCACTGAATAGCTTTCAGTAATGCAGGACCACTGTAGAGGTCACGTATGATACTTGGTTGTTGCTGTAGCTAAGTTCAAGGTACCTCACCACAGCATTAACTATTTGTATTACTTTGCTCCTTTACGTCTTCTTACTGTGCATGTTTTGCCCTCTTCCTTCATTGCTAACTTGTGACCTCCTTGGTCTTGGCCATTAATCCTGACACAAAAGGGTAGTTTCCAGCCCATGTGCAAATGTATTTGCTCAATCCCCACCCGTGTGTGAGCATGCAACCATGAGAAACCAGTATTTTTTATATCTGACTCATTCACACACCCGGATGTGTAATGAAGTTGCACATCAGATGAGGCTCTGCTGCATGTGCACACCTATGGCAAAGCTGCACCAGGAGGAAGAGGGTCCTGTGCTGCTCCTGCTTCTGCCCTTCCGTGCTGGTGACAGTGTGCTCCTGAGGGGATGGCTTTTGGGGAGGAGGCAACCCCTTGTGCTCCTGTGGCACAACCGAGAAGAAAAAGGAACCTCTCGGCTCTTTGCTGCTCCTCTGGTGATTCTCCTGCAAGCCAGGTACAGCTGGGATGAAGAGCCAGGGCTTTCTTCTGTGTAAGAGAGAGTGGAAGGTTTTGGATAGGCTGTTATATTCAAAACATTGCTCCCTGTAAGAAGGAAATGTCCTTCAGTGTTTCTTATTATTATCTTATTGTCTATACATGTTTCTAGGTTGATTTTGAGAGGTGCAAAAAACTTTATGTTACTGCAGTAGTTATCAGATGTTTTTAAGAGGGAGACGGACAGTCTAGAGAAGAAGGGTTCCTCTTGAACCACATTAAAATACAATTTGATTTTATCTCATGGTTTCAAAATTTGTCATCTGCTGTTCAAAAACCAAGATGCTTTCTTCTCTAATTATAGAGAATGTCTACATGCAAGGTTTGATCTTTTTACTGGAAGTCTTCCAGGACTCTGGACTTTGTAGGCCTCTTCTAAATTGAAGAGTTAGAAAACAGACTTCTACTCTGAAGATACCTGAATAGTAAAGATGAACGAGCTACTTTTTTTCTCATGTCTTTTCTAGCTTCTACTGTAATATTTTGGATTTGACATATCTTTTTTCCTCTTGTTGTGACAGCAGATATTGGTTCGTTTTAAAGAAACCATGCACTCACAAGTTCAGTCTTGTTTCTTCATGACTTAAACCTGTCTCAGAGACTTTATTTTGCTAAGAATAGTTTCACTTATAATATGTTAGACAGATTTCTTTGTTACTGTGGTGTATAGGCAAATCCGGCTTGGAATTAAGGAAACTTTTCATAGTTTGTAAAAGGAGAACTAAGGAAATGAAGGAAAAATAAACCAGGCTTACAATTACTCAAACAGGTCCTTTTGAGATGCTTCTCATAGAGGGTTGGGGGGTTTTTAATGTACTTTTGTGGATTTCTCACAATACCTATTAGTGATGTATTGTCAGAGAAAGGGCTGAGGTTTTTTGTGATGTATCACAGCAGTGTGATTTTGGATGTAGGAACTGGAGCAAATAATTCTGAAGTGATACCAAAGAGATTTTTTGTTTAAGGTCATCACTCTCTGTGATGACTGTAAGGAGATGCATAAACTTCTAGATTAGATTGAGTTGCTGTGTAGCCTTTTAAACACACCAGACAAAACTAATGTGGGGTAAAACTTACAGATGTATTGAGTCGCCTGGCAAAACAAGGGCAGTTTAGATAACCATTCAGTAGCTTATTGTGGTAAGATAAACATGGAATTCTAGGTATTTTCCACAATAAAAGAACTTACACGGTCTTTTGATCTGTGCTTTCTGCTGCCACTTGTCAAACTTCCCTGGATACTGCCAAAATCTGTGCTTTTGTCATTGTCCTTCTCTCTCTCTTTTTTTTTAATTTTAGGAACACTCTATTAGACTCTGAGAGCAGAATAGTTTTCCTAACTCCTAATTTCTTCTGCAAAAGCAGTCAGACAAAAGTTATCAAGCCTTTCAAGTGAGGTTTGTCTAGCCACTACTGCTTTGTTTTTCAGCTTATCTTCCCTGTGGTTTGAAAACTTTCATATATGTCTGGGTTCTGTGATCTTTCAGAAGTCTTTTAAAATGCAGTCATAATTTCAAAATGTTCATTCTGCCTTCAGATACTTTCAGTGGAGACAAGGGTGATGATCTGGTTTTACTTACTTCAATATATGGCATGGAGCTATGTTTGGAAACCTAATCTTACGTGCTGTTTGACTGTTCATTTAACCAGAACAGCCAGCCTGATTTCACATTGCTGTCTCTGCCAACCCACAAGATAACCTACATTTGTTCACTCAAATTCAGCAAAGAAGCTGAGTCTGGTGGTGTTCTGCTGCAATAGTCAGATTTAAGCAATTTTGTCTGAAATCCAGGAGGGAGGGAAAGTTGAGTAAGAGTTATAAGGGGAAGAAAAGTCTGGATGAGCCAAGGAGAGTGTTTTGCTTTGAGTGCATTCTAGGTGTGTTGGGTGTTGCACTGTAGAGCAAAACCATTAAAATCCTTTTGAAAACTAATGACTGGCACCAACTGCAAGGTTAACAGCACATTGTGGTATCATGCTCAATAAATGCACATAGTTTATCTCTCACATGACTAGACTGCCTTGGTTCACAAATAAAGGGAGAATTTCCAGTTTCCTTGTTCGTAACAGACAGGTAAGCAGTCATAACCACAGCTCTGCTATTTGATCACTTGAAAGTTCTGGCACCAAGAAGCATTGCAAAGAACAAATTTGCCCAGACTCATAGCCCATGCGATCTCTCTTATCTCTCCTGTCACTTTGTTCTCATCTAAGAAGAGAATCAATCAGTTGTTTCTCATTTAATCCCCTGCTTCAGACAACATTAGGCATGATGCTCAAATATTCCCCATGGAAGTGAAGCTGGTTGTCAGCAATGTAAAAAGGCACCGTTTTTCCCCATTGCCTTTCCTAAAAGCTCCGTGTAAAAACACAGGCAGTTGGTTTTTAATAACCAAGCTCTTCCTGTTGGAAGGTCTCAGTAAGTAGGAATACACAAACATCAAACTGACTTCGCTGTCCCAGGTGGGTGTTTGAGTTAACTGCTGTTCATTGAAGATGATTGCAAAAGCATCTGATTAAAATGTTAATACAAGTGCTGTTTTTCAACAGTATTTTTTTTTTTTTTGGACTGATAATATGATTGCAATTTACTTCTGTAAGTCCAAAGTGTACTGATCAAAAGAAAAGTGATGCTGAGATCTGGAGACATTGTGGGAGTTGTACTTCTTTTCCTCAGCCTAATCCAAAAAGACACAACCAAAACAAGTTAATAATTCATCATATTGGAAAATGTCTTAAATAAATACTGCACTATGAGCTCTGTTTGACTTGAAGGAGAACAGCTACTATACTTCCACTTAAAAGAGAGGGGGATATCCCTTCTTATCAGCAGAACTATTTCTTTCCTGACAGTTTGTGCTGGTCAGAAAGGATAAGGGATAAGATCACAGGCCACATTACAAGGCCTCTTGCCCCCTTTTTCATGATTGGTAGGCTGAGAGTCAACAGGACAAAATCTTTCTTTATTTCTCTGACACACTGCCTTTGCTACTTCACATGAAAGCAGTGCAGTCTTAATCTAAGGGGTTTTGTACAATTTGAGTTAATCCAACCATTAAGAAGCACATTGTTTAGAGATTTGCAGATACTATTTCACAGGTCAAAAAGCTTCTGAGAGTTTGTTCATCCACTGCATTAGATAAACAAAATAGGAGCAAACAATGATGCAGTTGTTTTGCTCTTTTTTCTTTGCAGGGTATTTTTTTTTGTCTTCCCTCTTATATTACAGGTTGCCACAAATCATTTGTAGAGTACAGTGACCTTTAAGAAAGACTAGTAGTGGTAAGTGCCTAGGGATCATTGTCTTGATAGCTGGTAAGAGAAGATTATTGTAGCAGGAAATTACCTGAATGATGAAAGATCAAAAAAATACAGATTCCTCCCAACCTCAACCCCCGGTAGAGTAGCCAGAGGTTTATTAGCCCCCAGGAGGGCTGGACTACTAGAACAGGTCATCTGGCATGGTTTTAGGCCTGGTCGTTGATACCAGCATAGTTTCTACACCTCCTCCTTGGAAACTGAAATCAGGAATATGATTTACCTGCAGACACAAGCAGGCAGAGGTTCATAATCTGGATTTTTCCCTCCAGAAATTTCAAGGAAAGTGATTAGGGTGCCTTGAGAATTGCTGGCCCTTGGGACTAGCACAGAGAGAAGTAGGTGACATTTAACATTTGAAGAAATCCATGGATTGCTTCAAAGTTTGGTAATAAAGTGCTCTCACGTGGTTTACCAACTTGAGTTTGGTACTCAATCTTATTTTATATGCTTTGTAAATTTGTGGTGAGATGAGTTCATTTGGAAGGAGGTAAATATAGCTAGAAGTTAAGATTTTTCATGTAGAAGAATGTTATATGTCATCTCTTGAAACAGTTCTTGGGAATATATTGACAGGCAGCTTTTGTAGAAATGTTTCTTTTTACTGGGATCTGGACTTTGGCACAGAAATTAATTCTGCTTAAGCTGCCAGCAATTGCAATACAGTCTTTTGCCATAGCAGTATGACATATTGTCCTGGTAGATACACAGTATCTTGTTACAAAACCAGAGTGTATCTCAGCCTCAGAGAGCATATTTTAATAGGACATTGTCTTTTGTTTCCTCAATACTTCATCATTAAAATAGACAAAGAAGTTTGGCAAGCAATTCTGTAAAGATGTGAAAAGTGACAAGTGAGAGAATGGTGATTTTACAAAGAAAATTACAAATAAAACAGGTGAGGAGAGACTTTAGTCAGATGTGTAAAGACATCCTTTGGGCCGAGGGATAAAGCCAGAGGTAATGAACTGTCAAACCCAAGTAACCACCTAGGAAATGTGCACAGTGTTTGTGCACAGACAAATGTGTGCTCTGCTCACACTTCCTGCTGTGAGTCTGCTGTGATGGTGCAGAAACCTGCAGCAGCCTGCAGAGTCACTTTTTAGGGCTAAAGAGTAGAGCCAATTAATGATTATGAGCATGGTGTAAATACATGATGTATGTAAGTGTTTAATGTACTGCAATCCTACATGGGTAAAACTTTTCACAGGTTAAGACTTTAAAAGAAGATACTGGGTTGGTATTGAAAGAACCAGCAGTGGCATTACAAACCCACAAGGTCAGATGACTTTGTAAAGTTTTGCCTTAGCTTTTGAAAACTGCAATGGAGAATGGAGTAACTGCATTTGAGCAAATGTGTGGTTGTATGTCGTAGTAATGCCTAAGCTGAAAAGGGCCTGTGGGTAGCATCTGAACTGCTGTGGAAAGCAGAGGTTTAGATTAGGTTATCTACACCCATCAAGCTGAGCTTTGAATATTTCCAGTGAAGGAGTTTCCACCACTTCTCCAGGTGGAATTTCCAGGAACAAGGTAAACTGTATCCTGGAAAATGGTAAGTCTGGAAGGGATGTAAGGAGCTTTTGATCTTTCTGATTTCACAAGAGTTCCTAGTGTGATGCTATCATAAAAGGAGAAAGCGTTATTTTCCAGGAAGACAGTGATTAGGACTCAAAGGTAGCCTTACCTCTGGATGTGCATTGTGACAGGAATACCTGCTGTAGTTTCACAGGCAATACTGTTGAAGGGAGTTGAACCATGGGAGCATTGCAGAAGGACACCCAAAAGGTTTGAGATCTCATCAAATTACTTCTCTCTGAGAACCATGATTTTTTTATCCATTGACTCAATCAAAATAGAGATCCTCCTTGATTAAGAAATGTAATTCTCTGGAAGCAGTAGAAAATACACTGAGTTTATATTGGCTTTTTAGAACAGCAATAAAAATCATAACAGAAACTAAAGGTTATAGCTGGAGAGCTGGGCAGATTCAAATCAGGAGTAATGCACAATATTTTTCATATAGAAATGATTCATTATTCTGACAAATTATCAAGGGAAGCAAGAGGTTCTTCATCTCCCTGAATCTTTGAACTATGACAGGCTGCTTTTCTAGCCGATATGCTTTAGTCAAACAAAAGTTACTGATGAATAGGGGTGGTTGGCAGAGACTTATTGGGTGCTCCTTGGCCTTGGTTATGCAACTGAGGCTCTTGGCTATTCATGCAATTTTAATGTTTCAAGCACTGTTCATATGGAACTGAGTTTGACCCAGCTGCTTTTGAATACAGGACTGCAATAAGAATGAGCTGTTTTAGAAAAAAAATCACTTTATTATTTGAAAAATTAGGTTGCTTGAAAATCTGAGATTAAAGATAAGAGTGGTACGCAAAATATTATAAGAAAAAGAGTCAGAGTGAATAAAATTAAGGTAGAGTTAGGGTAAATAGTATTTGCCATTTACAATTAGAATATTAATATATATATTATTGTTAGCCTAGGCAGGATACCAATATACAGCTGTCATAAACAAGCACAAGAAAGGCTTGTGTGGGCACCACCACAAAAATTTCCCACCCGTAGATGCCCTTAATTCAGAGGAGTTTTTTTACCGAAACTTTGAATTTCACCTCAGTTATTCCTTGTGAAAGTTCTTGCTTACAGCAGTAAAAGTTTTGGTAATGTTAGAGATCTCAGGATTGGCCTGCCCTGAAGTTGATGCTTTGTAAGGTCCCACCAAAGTTCCCCATTGCTTCTTCATGTGCTGTCACAAGCAACGGATCTGGCTACAGTAAGTTTTTCTGAACATGGATAAGACTACAGTACACTGTGAAGCAATCAAGAAATAACCCACAACCAAATTATTTTGGGGCATGTTGGGGTAAGGAGCAGACAAAAAAACCTCCCTTCATTGGAGCAAGGTTACACAATGGATAGAAGTGTCCCTGAAATTGGGACTTTGCACCATTTGACAATTATTTGTGGGCACAGCAGAATGAGGAATGGGACTCTGTCTGAAGGAAGGTGGTGACAGAAATCAGAATGAGTTTTCCAAGGGAGAACAAGAACAAAGTGAACAAAACAGAATGAGAAATTTCTGTTAGGACTCATGTCAGAAACAAGGAAGGGACAAGTGATATGTTAAACTAATATAGGAAATCTCTAAGCAGAAAGTAATTATTGATATGCTCTTGTAATCGTAGCAGTATGTAAAAAAAATGAGGGAAAGAAATGTAATGCACCTGTGGTGTAATAGGCGGGAGGCATAACATGGATCTGTCAGAAAGGAAGACACAGTTTTAGAAGGGGTTAAGTGGATGGCTGTGTGCCAAAGCTGACTGCAGCAGGAGGGGAGCATTTTGAACCCAGGGACTGAGGTCAGTGAGTGCTGCACAAAGCTGCTGGTGCTGAGCAGTTTTGTAGCTGGGAAGGCTTTCCTAAATGATGTACAAGAGATCTGTATGTCTGTGCCTGGGGAATTTAGGCTGCAGTTTGGTTGTGTGTAGCCCAGCTGAAGGTGGGTGTGGGGTTCTGAGAGGGAACCTCATTACTGTCTGAAAGTATCTGAAGGGAGGGTGCCAAGGAGATAGATCCAGTCTCTTCTCATTGGTGCCAAACAACAGGACAAGAGGCAACAGGCAAAAACTGATGGACAGGAAGCTCCACCTGAATATGAGGAAGAAATTCCTTACTGTGCGGGAAACCAAGCATGGGAACAGATTGCCCAGAGATGCTGTGGAGTCTCCTTTACTCCAGAGATACTCCAGAACTGCCTGAGCACAACCCTGTGCCACGTGCTCTAGGATGACCCTGCTTGAGCAGGGAGGTTGGACCAGATGACCCACTAGGGCCCCTGCCAGCCTGACCCACTCAGTGATCTTCATTCCACTGTGTGGGTATTTTGGGGTTTGGCCTAATGGTCCAGAGACCATCTGAACTGTATCTACTTTAAAATACATGTACACAAGAATATATAATTTCTTTATTGAAACCATCAGCAAAAATTAAAGTTTTTGTCATTTACAATTTCCAGTCGAGGGATAAATTGGTAGTACTGTCAGTCATAAAGTAGCTAATCTAGCTCTGCTTTCTTTCTTTGGTGCCTCTTTCCTTCTTTCTTCATAGATCTTGCTTATGTTTTGAGAAAACCAGATTTGTAATAAAAATTGATAACAGCCTAAGTTTAAAAAAAAAAGCTGCCTCTATCCAGTTTATGCTTTGTATAGTCTAGACAGTCTGCATTCAGAAATACCTTGCTATTGCATTAAGCTGTAGCAAGCTTGACAGTAAAAAAGAGAACTAATTTTTCCCCATGCTGCAGTGGTGGGCTTTCCAGGTTTGTGTGGGTGACCCCCAGAGGTTTGCAATATCACTGTCAGCTGCATTGGCTCAGCAAAATAAGCAGAAAAACTCATCTCCAGGGTCTCTTGGTGTTTAAATGCGGAGGAGGGGAATTTGTAAAAAAGAAATGCAGTTGCCAAGAATTCACAACAACATTTTCCTGTTTTTTTCCCTGAAATTTCAGTCTGAATAAAGCAAATCAATCTCAATTTTGTCCCCGTCTCAGCAGGTACCTTTTTAAACTTTAATTTGCTTTATTTATTTTTTTGGTTTTTTTTAAAAAACTCTTCATTTTAGTGTTATTTCCGAATTTTGGAATTAGAATTTCTGAAATGCTGTGGAGAAATTTTGTCTCAGCCAAAAGGAGGAATACTGAAATGCTTTGAATGTTCATATTTTCATGAGGAGTACCTACTTTAGTATATAGACTGTGAAAATTTGGATCAGTTTCAGATGAAAAGTTGGCCACATTTATGCAGATGAGTCAAGAACTAAGCCTGTGAGCATGGGAGTTCATTCACTAACATGGTAAATACTTTGTTAAACTGAGTCTTTTAAGTTCTGCTCCCAAAACATTATTCCTCAAATCCCTATAAAAAGAAGCACCTTTGAACTGACATTTTCAAAAGGATGAAAGTTATATTTTGTTTCCCAGATAATTGTGATCTAAAACATTTCTTCATACCAAGACTATATTAAACTCCCTATAACATTCATTTCAACCAGTAGTTCCTCTCTTTTAAAAGAAATGAATGTTATATAAAATAGAAGTCTAGTGTCCATGTCACTTTCAATTCTCCATCTGTCATGAAATAAATAATTCAAGGAAAACAAAGCATCCGGAGTATGTGCTAATGAGTCAAGTGTACAGTTGCTTTTATTAGAGTTCTTGGTGGGGCTGAGTATTATTTTGCACAGGCTTTTCGAGCTTTGCTGACAGCTACAACACACCTGTAGGGTGTGGGTGGTGGAGTCCACCAATTAATTACTCAGGAAAACAATACTAAAATGCACCCTGACGTATGTTATGCAGTACTGGGTTTCTGTCTGTACTTTCCTGAGTTTGGGTCACATTCTCTACAAAGTCTCCAGGCTGTGTACAGAGGTTTGTGGCTGATGAGAAATGTGCTTCCAGTATTTCTTGCTGCTTGACCTGGGTTGTGATCATTTCTGCCTGTAGTTCTCGAGGCGTGGATTGCTAGTGCTGTATAAGCACTGGGAATAACACTGTGCTTATGGAACACCTTTAAAACGGCATGTTAACCAGCAAGAGAGAGAGGGACTCAGTTTGTAAATCTCCTTGAAAAGCATGCTGGAGTGTGAAAGTGTTTTTCTTCCATCCCCTTGACTGACTGCTGCTACGAACGCAGCACAATGTTCACTAATCATCCTCTCTGCAAATACCCACCCTGCGCTTTGTTCCAACACTTGGTGAAGCCTCAGTTTTGTCATCTGTGGAGGCTTCTGACCATTTATTCATTGTCTGTGGTGTACCCTTTCCTTCCAGGACTTGTGCTTGGCTTGCATGGCTCCCTCCTGCCAGAGAGCTCTGAAGTGAGGCCAGCTACCAAATATTTGTCTGAAATGTGCGCACGTTGTATATTTGAATTAACACAATCTCGTATTTGTATATAAATGGTACTTTTAAGCTATTTCCTTCATAAAATACCAAAAGATTCCTTCCTCCTCTCACTGTGGTGAGGCTGGGGAGACTGTAGAGGGGAGGGATGGCTGCAAAAGCACAAATGAGTCTGGGGAAATGTCAGGGACAGCCTGTGGACCTGTGCCATCAGCCAAGCGTGTCCGGGCAGCAGTGACCTTCAGCGTCCCTCAGCCATCTCATGCCAGTGGCCAGGGTCAGTGGAATCACCACATGACCTTTCCCATGGGAAAGCTTTCTCCCACAGCATATTTGTGGAAGTCTCTTGTATTCAGGCTTGGAGAGGGGGGAGTTTGGCCCTCTGTTTATGCTAAGGAGCAGACTGGTGATTGCTGCCAGTGAAGCATTTTGCACAGCACAAAGCTGTTTGGATAATAAGACACTAAGATGAGGATATAAGAGTTCATACCACTTTAAAAGTTCGTGTAATTATTCTAAATACTGGAAATATTACTTGAAGGAATGTCTTTGTGCTGTTGTGTCGCAAGAGTGAAACAATAGCACATTTTACTTGAGACCTTGAAAATATTTTCCTCTTTCTAATAAGATTGATACAACTTTCCCACCACTTGCATTGAAAGTTGGCAAGATGCTGAGGAGCAGTTAGAGTTTTACTGTGTAAGTTAGCTTGTCAATCATGTTTGTACCTGAATGGAGAGACATAATTTACTCAACTGTGCATAAGGAAATTTCAGCTGTGGGAAAGAAGTGTTAGAATGTGTTTACTTTTAATTCTTTTCTTTGCTGAAAGTTGAGGAAACTCATGCTCCTAATTTAAATGAACATCAAAATTTCCCTCAATATCTTAAAAAAAAAAAGAGGGAAGACATGTTCCACCACACCTACAACTGGTAGAGAATTTGAGAGAGATTGGTATTATGATATGTGATACTGGTTTATAATGAAGATAGATATTGTTTTAGGAAAACAAACCCAAAAAATCCACTTTCTGCCTTGGTTTGCAGTCATGAACATCCAAAATTTAAGGCTTTAAGTTGTATGAATCACAGAGAATTTGACACTGGCACACAAGGATTTTAAAAGCATTTTACATCCCTTAAAAATGGTGACCAGCTTTCTGTTCAGTTTTAATATGTAGGGAGAGTAGCATCTGAGGAGCATCTATTACAGATACTATTTTAAGTTTTGTGAAGTTAACTACAACTCATTCAGCTGATGAGCCAGGGCATGAAGGCTTTCTCTGAAAAATAAAAGGAGAAATAAAACAAACTCTTATCCAGATAGAACTGAGCCAAAGGGGGCTATTCAGAGCTGTGAGTACAACAGGGATGCATTTAGATAGGAAAAAGGATGTCCACCTGCTAGCTTCAAACACTTCTTGGCCCCAGGAAAGACAAGCTTTAGTCTTAGCTCTTCATCCAAGATCAGTAGGTAACTGTGAAAGTGTGTGGAGCAGTGTTTGTGCAGTGAGAGTTAAGGGGCAGTGGCCAAGGAGCCTTCCCAGCATTCCAAAGCATTGCAGGTGGGAATTCAACTCATTCCTCTGACCGTGCAGATGAGCCATAAGCTCTGACGAGACAGCAGGAATTTCTCCAGTGAAAAAAAATTGCCAGGTGGTTTAAAGCCAGCCAATGTCCAACTCTACCCAATTTCCTTGTGCCAGTACTGTAGGATGAGGCAGAGGGGTCATGGGGACACCAGTGCTGTCACTGTCCGGTGGCCTGTGGCTGCTGGCAGCTTCTGGGGACAGCAGGGGCTTGGAAGGGCCATGGTCTATTCACAAATGTACCAGAGAGGTCAAGAGCTTATTACAGGAGCACAGAGGGAATTACCTCCTCGCTTGGCTCCTTACATTCATCTAGATTTGTGATACATGTAAAATTAGTCAGGATAATTTGAATAATATCTGAAAAGCTCAGATACTGGTTCACTAAGGCAGAGTAGTTAAATCTGATAGGCAACCAAATAACATGGGATGAGAACAGTGTAAAAACTTTGAAATTACAAGTCTGAAAATATCCTTCAGGATTTCTACTGAAAGCAGAGAAAAAAGAAAAAGAACAGGGTGATTTTGCTTTTTTATTAAAAAACAGCAAACAAAACAGATGGAAGACATCTCCAACTTGTATCTTCCTAATGTGAAGCACCAAAGGGTATTTTTTCTGTTTTTCATTTTGAACATGGGGGTGGAGATAGATGAATGGGTTTTGGTTTAGCCTCCAGTTCTTAAATGTCTTGCACTTGAAAACAGTGTTTTTCTCCTCCTTTATACCAGATGTTGCACTCTGGAGAATAATTTCTTACTGTTTTCCAAGTTCAGTGAACTGCCTTGTATTTTAATGATGTTGGTTAGGAAATCTACCAGTTCATAACCAATGATGTACCTAAGGCTGTTTATAGACTTCAGTATGGGATCCATCACAACTGAAATGGCTTAGGAACATGAAACTTGATCCTTTTGGACAGCTGTGTAGTTACACTGAGGAGAGACAATCAAACGAGGAAGGATGACACTGGTTTTTTCACATGATGAGATGTTTGGGAGTTTGCAGTTATTTAAACAATTCTTCAGGATTTAGAGGATCAGAATGATTCCCCCAGGTAGCAGGGCAGCTCACAGTAAGTTCAGATCATTGATGACATGCATAAGCTGTGTATGTTAAGGTAATTTAGATAATATTTGTGAGCATATTTTTTTGCTTTTACAGGGATGGCTTAGTGAAATATGAACAATTTCCTGGTGGATTTCTTTTGTTTTCTCTTTGCGGACAGGGTGTAGTGCTAGGCGGTTCTCTGAAGTTCTCAGTTCCATTGCCAAGTATCATTTCCAGCAAACTAATTGTGAGAGTTCGTTTGCTATTGCTCACTCCATTACACTTTTTCCTTTGTTTTGCAGCATGTTTCTCTGCTTGCTTCTTTTGCTTTCTTTTATGTACCCGTTAAGCCCTAAACGAGCTGCTTGAATAAGTTTGTTCCTTGAGATTTTCTGCCTTTAAATCCCTCTTGCAGACTGACACATTCCTCTGTGAGATCTGTGCCTACCATGGCATCTTAGTGGACTAACACGGTGCAGCTGCATGGCTGCTTAGCACAAGCAATCTTGCTAATTAATAGGGGCTCCCCTTAGGGAGTGGAATCTCAGTTCAGTGCTCACCCTGAAGAAGCTGCCTAAAATGGATCAGATTACATGTGTCTTAAAAATGCCCACTGATTTTTAAAGGTGATAAGCTTACACTTAAAACACACCCTGTGGGAATCCACAGTGCAGGTGTCCTGTGTTAGTGTTAGGGAAAATCAGTGTTTGAATAGTTTTGTCTTCTAAAAAATTGTAATTAGTGCATTGCCATCTTCTACTTTTTTTTTTCTTAAAGTTCGAGCTCTGTGAAGAAGGAGCTATCTAACTTCTTGTTTGCACAGTGCTTAATAAATAGTGAATGCTGTCATGATGTTAGCTAATTAAAGGCATTGCAATTTTTACAGCTTAGGGTCAAGGCTAAGAAAACCACGTTACAGGGCCACACAGAGCGTGCAAAACTCAGTTCAAAATTCAGAATTCTTACTGCAGATCCTGCTCTGTTTTGTGAATAATATTGAGATACCTAAGGATTTATAGATAATTTTTTAAAAACAGCTTCCTCAACCAAGTTACAAAGAGAAAGTATAAAGTGCTTTATGGTGCATTTCCATTACATAGTGACACCATTGTGGGAGTAGTGCAAAAACCAGCAGAAGGAAGAAACAAAATACAGTTGGTGTAGTTCAAATACAAGGATAGGAGGATATATAAAATACCACATAGGGCATAGAATCAAATATTAGCTGGGAAGGATGCCAGAAAGACTTATGTTTCCAGTTCAGAAGTGCTTTTAGTTACATGTCTCCTTTTTTGTTTTAATTAAAATACTGGGTTTTTCTCCTATGGCCTTTCCTTCAAAGGCTTGCCATGTAGATGTTTATTAGTAAACAGTTGCTTGCAATGAAAGACCATTACTTTAAAGCCATTGTGGTTTCTAATGTTGATTGGGGGCTGGTTGTGCTTCTGTTTGTCCTGATATAAACCAGATAAGAATATGTAAGTATTCTTAAACTGGGCAGTTTACTCACATAAAAGCTACATAAAGACCAGATGACAACCGTGATTATTCATAGAACTTTTGACCCTTTGAAATCCTTGAAGTAAAATAAGTCATTAAAGTGTACCTAAAGCACACCCTCATGTGAAAACTTTTATTATATATAATTACTATCTGTACATTATCTACCTATATATTATATGTGTGTGTGTATGTGTGTGTCTGTGTGAAAACAATGGTTATTACAAACATGTTTATTGAGCTTTCCAATGAGGTAGGTGCTTGAGAACACTGTGAAGTAAGATGCTTGATATTTAGGTATCAGAATAGCTGGTGGTGTCAGCTGGTGTCTTGTTTGTTCAAAGTGTTTGAAAGACGGGATTTATTGGAGATTGGAATCTATAAGACTGAATTCCTTAAAAAATCTATATATAAAAATACAGTTCAAATCTATAAGATACAAATCCCTTAAGTTGCAGTTACGTAGTAACCACTCTCTTGTCAAAAATTTGAGGCTAGGTACTTGTGGTTGAGTACCTGATGTAAGTTGCTCATTAAAATGGGATGGTTTTGTCCAGTGCAGAGTTGGAAGAGGCTTGACATCTGGGAGCTTAACATTTTCTACAATCTTGAAGCTTGCTCAATGGTTAAAAGATGCTAAGCTACAACAGTACTTATGTTGGTGATCTGAGAGTGTTCTCACAGCTTTGAATAATCAGGAAAATATTATCTCTAGGATGTGGGAAATATAACTTAACACAAATATGTCAGTATAGCTTCACTTGATTTGCTTTACTGAGGCACAAGGGGACAGTGGCTATAATAATCCAAAAGACTGAGCTTCTGTGAACACCAGAATTAGACTGTAGATGATTTATTTTGGGAATGTTTTGTTATTTTGAAATGAAAAAAAATTGTGGTTTTTTTCCTTATGCTCACCGAAGTTGAGTAGTCGTCCAGGTGTCTCCAACAACAAAATGGTGTAACAGAACAGGGGACAAGGTTTGTAGGAGAGCAATGATCTAAGTTATGGAGTGGCTCCAGGGACAAGTCAGCGCAGTAAGAGGTGAGATGACTGAATGAGATGTGATGGAGGGAAGGAAGAACGGGAAGTTACGGAGCTGCAGATTTCTAGGGACTGGGACAGAGTTCTGGAGCAGCATCACTGTTTGCATCACTGTTCTTAGCCAATTTCCTGAGCACCTACTTCAAGCTGGTGGTGTAAACAGGCTACTGCAGTAGCTGGACACTTGGTCTAGTCCTTCTAATTCCTGGAATAATCTCTAGGCCATGGTAACCCCTGGGTGACAAGGATGAAGTACAACATAACACCAGGAGAAGAACCAGGTTTGGGGAGAAAAGTGACAACTTTGCCATTTGAGTCCCCTGCCATAAGCACTGAGCCCAGAAAGTCTCTAGCTCTCCAAACCTCACCAGGCTGCCTTTCTCCAGTTGTTCCCCAATATCCTGCTTCAAATAGTTTTCCTTCTTCCTAGAAAATTGTTTTCTTGTCAGTAATTTCTCTTTCACCATGCTATTGTTTGAACTGTTTCCTGAGGGTGCTTTGACCTTCTCCTTCCCTGACCTGGATATGTAGTCTTCCAGGCTTTTTCAGTAGCTGGTCTGCAGTACAAATAAAGGCCTGTTTGCATTCAGCCTCCTTGCTTTGTTCCAGGTACGGAAGCCTGGATTGGGAGGCAGGAGTGTAGTGTTGAAAATTTTCCATCCACATCCATCCTTGTGTCGTACTAAGTTAAACTTGTCACCTACTTAGTGACATGCAGCTTATATCATCTTACATATGACCTTTGACCTTGTCCTGCTAAATTGAGCTTGAACTTGGGAAACTTTAATGTCAGAAGGCTAGAGCAGGTCAGAACAGCACAAGAACATAAGTTACAGTTTGCCATACTATTAAATTTGAGCTTTACTAAACATTGGACAAATTGCCTTTAAAGAAACACTATTGACTTAGAATTTGCACTTTGTCTTGGAAAAGTTGTGTGTATGATATATGAAGTCATTAGACCAAACATGTAGGGAAGATTGTATTTCATCTTGTTTATCCTCTTGCTCACATGTTGTACCTTTGGTCCATACTTTGTCTTTTTGTTTGGTTGGTTGATTTGGATTGTTTTGTGCTTTTTTCAGAAGAAAACATAACTGTAAATCCACAGCAGTAATAGGTAACCCAATAGTCATAAACCACTTTTCCTTAGCTGACATCTCTTGAAAGAGGTGTCTTGATACTGATTTATAAAGGGAGCTGTATTTCTTACAAATTCAATTCAGAGTAAGTTAACGTTACCTAAAAAGATATTTTTAATACTAATAGGATGTGATGGTCTGTCTTCTATTTCTTCCTTAAGAATGCATACGTGTGCAATAGAAAGCATTTTGTAATATATTTATCTACATATTCTTGACTGTTCAGTAAGATTGTTATCCAAGGTACGTGTACATTTGGATACTTATTTATGGGGGTAAAGATCTTCATTCTAGGACATGCTATTTGTGTCTCTCTGCTGGTTTTTAGCACTTGTCACTGTGTATTGTTTTGAGTACAAAACATCATCAAAACCCAAATTAACTGGGTAAAGAATTTAGTTGTGACCTATGATCTCTTTCTTTCTATAGACTTAGAACTAAATTTATCAGTGGTTGATAAGGGTAGCATGAGGACTTTAAATCCTTAGAATTTATTTTAGCTGAACAGCAGAAAGAATAAATTTGTGTTTCATAGCCTGCTTACTCATGAATAACTTTGACGGAGATATATTTGTAAGCCTGGAGAAAAAGGCAGAGGAGTGTGTCTGAGCTGCTCTTGAGGTTTTGTGGCCAAGTGCCTTTGGGGTTCCCTTTCCTGGAGGTTTTGTGGCCAGTGGGGAGTAACTAGGGGTATTGGCTCATGGTGATTAAGAATAGTGTGTCAAACCTTTAAAAAGATGAAAATATGTAGAATTGACAATAGTCTGGTATATAGCATAGTTTGGTTAGATTTTCTTTTTTTTTTCTTTTTTCTTTTTTTTTTGTTTTTTTTTTGGTGTGAGCCTCACTTCGTTTCTTCTAATTCCAACTTGAAAACAGACTTGCTGCATTTTTTTGCCACCATGAGGCTCTTTTAATTAATACTTTCTAACTCCAGAGCTTCTTTTTTCTTGAGATTGCCTCAGACGAAATGTCAACCAAAGAAGACTGGCAAGATTTATAGATGAGGTGCAGTAAGATGTGAGGGAGAAAGAAAAGCACTCATTAGTTTACAAAAATAAAAAGAATCAGTCGCAATTCCAGGTCTTGGAACTTTTGTGAATGTCACCATTTAAGTGCACTGTTCATGCCTGCATACATCATCTTATTTCCAGCACTGTTCAATCACCAACACTAAAACTCCAATCTCACCCCTGGGACACGCAGCGTCCTTCTGCCAAGCTTTTATCAGATTAACAGAAGGAAGACTTACTACTCATGTCCCCAGTGAGGCAGAGGTATTTCCCATTTCTAGAAGAACAGAATGAAGGAAGCACATTCCTCTACTTTTTGCAAAACCTTCCCGGGCCTTGTGGACCTGAAGCTTCCTCCTCGGACAGCAGTGGCTGCAGCCTTCACCTGTGTGGCCTGGCTGGCTGACCATCACATCAACACACCTCTTCCACGACATAAGCTACAAAGCTTTAGCACAGAAGGAAGGGCAAAGCTAGATAAAGTTTTACAAATTCAGTGGCATGGAGTGAGGAGTGTTTTGGACAAAAAGGTAGGCTCAGAGAGAAGGAATGGAAAGACATCCAGGTTTAAAACTGCTTTCTTCCTCATGTCTGAGAAGAAAGGTGTTCTGCTGTTTATGGCTCAGTCATCCTGAGGAGTTCCTTTGAGAGAAGGAAAGGACAGGGACAGGTGGCTTTGCTTGATTTCTTGCTCCTCAGTAAGAGAGTAAAGCTCCAACCAGTCCCTCAGGCCTGTAGTATTGCTGGAGGAGCAGGTCTCTGGGGAACAAGTCTTGGGGAGAAAAAAGCATACGAAAGAAATGTAGTAAATGATACATTAAATTGTATAGAGAGGGAGTTATAAACACTTTTTACCTACTTTTTAACATACTTTATTCATGGAAAAATCTTTGTAACAGAGAAAATACGTAGAGGATGCAGCTTAGACTGGAATACTTCACTGCAAAAAGGGAAATTCCTCCTTTGTGCAGTAGGAAACGCCATAAATGCGCATTCCCTGTGAGTTGTAACCATTGTACACAGCAAATACGAACTCAGACTTTTGCAGGAAAACAGGAGCCTTCAAATAGAAACTGGGGTTAAAACAAATTAAATTTAATCCTTTTCCTGGCTGCACGGTGTGGGTCATTGGCTAGTTCCTCAGGCAGCTCCCAAAGGCATTTTGTCTTTGTCCTTGTGCCTCTGAGCATTTGCAGGGTGAAATTGTACCATGTCCTGTGGCTTTGCTGGCTTTTCAGTTTGCAAGGGGTAAATACGGAGTCAGATGATTTGGAGTCATTTTGATTTAATCAAAAAAAAAGAGGCTTGGACATACTTCTGTGCATTGCTGTGATACGGGGTGAAGCGAGTAAACCTCTGTTACCTGCTGCTGTTGGAAACAGGCAATAACTGCAGAGTGGGTATAAAAGGCAAGTCAGAAACTGAGTTACTCATCCATATTGTCTCACTGACTGCCTTTGGTGGAGTGCTGAGCTGTGGTTATGAAACTGTGCCCTGCATTTACTCATGTCACATTTGATTTGCAAACCTGCATGCTAGAGTGGCGGGTCAGTGCCTCTTGCTCCAGCTGGGAACACCCTCATTCCCTCTTCTCTGCAGCTGCTGAGAACCTTGCCAGAGCATGCCTTTGTCTGAGAAAGGATGCAGACACTGAAGTGACAATATGAGGAGCAGAAGCACAAATGAGGACAACTTAATACAGAGGGCAGGCAAGCTCTGTCACTCAGCCCTGTGACAGGGAGCTCTGCATTTCCCTTTTTTCAAGAAATTTAATCTGGTGGAAGTGCCTGTACATGACACTTCTGAACTTGCTGGTCAGGTTCTCCCGTGTCTGCATATCTCAATCTGGCATAGATAGTCTTTGATATTTCTCTTTAAAAGAGAAAATTTGGTGTCTCTTCTAAGTGTTTGTAAAGAAAGATAGCATTGTTGAGTCAGAATCAAGCATCTTGTCACTTTCTTAGAAATGCTCCAGTGCTAATGCAGACCTGAGGGAAGGTGCTTTCACTTGCCACAAAGGTGCCTGGAAGGATTTGGAACTTGATCTCTCTCTCACACACACACAGACAGAATGTTCAAGATCTGCTCTCCTGCCCCTGGTGTTTAGATTTTAAGGTCTACTCTTCTCCTGGAGCCATGTTTGAGATAGTTGATCTATGTAGCAGTTGAGTGCACTATGTCCCTGAGATACTGACAGGAAGTTTGGGAGGATGCTAGGCAGAGAAAACAAGGTCGCTTCCTCCTCTTTTGGAGTTGTTGTTCACTAAAAGATCACAGGATTGTCTCAAATTTGTTTTACTCATCAGAGACCATGTGGAAAGGAAGAGGAATGCCAGAACACTGACAGTGTTAGATAGAGAGAAGTGGAAGGTTCTTATTCATGGTGTTCTTCAGAAATTAAAGTGCAATATAAATTTTAACACCTTAGCTTCAGTCTAACAAATAAATCCCTTTTAAGAGAATAAAAACACGCCATCACTTACCAATGATCTTGGAAGCAGGTAGAATGAAAGAGGGGATTCTGTCTTCAAGCCAGGAAAGTCCTCAAACATATTAGCACCTGATGGCCACTCAGAAGCTTGCCCACTGTGAGTTAGATTACTCTACACTAGTTAAAAATACACCTCACCTATGTGCCCTGGGGCCATTTCATTCAGATCTCACCAGCGTCCTGTTCAACCAAATTTTAGAAGCTGACTCCCAAGAAGCTGAATCCCAAGTGGCCTGTAATCCACTCTAAAAACTGCAGAGTCAAAGACCAGGCAGTTTGTGGAGTTCCTGAGGGAGCAGAGCAGCAGTAAAGGCAGCACCTGGGGCTGCTCCACAACCCAGGGCAGAACTGCAGTGTCACAGAGATGGCTCCAGGGGACCATCACCTCATGGGGCACAGAAAGTCCTTTCCATCTTCTTGTCCTGTGTGTGTCTCATTGCAGCTGTGTGGGTGCGAGACCCAGAGTAAACGTGGGTTTTCTGACCAGGGCCAGTGCTGTGGCAAGGAAGAGGCCATCTGGTCAGCCCTGCCGTGGCCCTTTCAGATCTTACAAACAGGTTTGTAATTACATTTGGGTTGGATTTAAATAACACATGAAAAGCCAAATCTATCATCATGCATTTAAATACAGCAACTACTCTGCTTTTCTGGTTTAGTGAGGATTGTGTGAATCAAAAATACCTTACTCATCTGCAAAAAGGCTTAGTCCCAGTAAATCATGACTTTAATTACAGGAAATAATCATAAACTACTTTATATGCAATTAAAGACACTTTCTTTTGGAGATATTTTTGTAATTTGTATTTTTTCCTAAAACCAATTATCTAAAATATTATACTTTTTCATGCCTTCAGTGCAACTTTGTCTTGCATATAAATTGATTTTCAAAAATTAAGCTTTCTTTATGTGTAATTGAAACTTGAGACTATTTTACCTTTATGTAGTTAATTGATTAATAGGTCAGATAGCACCTGCTGGTTGGCAATAGCAGCTAACAGTTTTCTGCTACAGTTTGCTTGTTTAGATAATTGTATTAATTTAGAATGGAAATGGACACAATTACAATGGTATTTTTGAAAATGTCAATTTTATGGGGTTCTTTTAATGTTAATGTCTAATCAGCCTGTGATCAAATGCTGAAACTGTTTGAAACAGAAAATACTTTTCACACTGAAATTTAATGTAACACTGGTCCAGAGCTCATTAATTTCATGGGAAGCCCAGTGTTGGATTTGGACTATGGTCATTATTTTATCCATCTATTGTAACAGAATGACAATATTCAAATTCAGACCGAACACTGGTGTGGCTCAGGTCTTTCACAAACAGCTGCGAACAATCAGTGGAGAATTTCATGGCAGTGGTAGACTTGAAGGCCAGGGAAAATGTGTCCTGAAGGATATGTGCCCCTGTAGTAATTGCAACCCATGACGTGGGAAGAAGAGAAAGGTACATATTTTGTCTTCTTGTGCTCAAAGCGACAGTTCAGGGAAGATCCTTAACCTGTAATGAGTATCTATGAGTCAGGAACAGAAACGTGATAATCCAGCAAAAGCAGTTCTGCCTGTGTGCTCTCATGGCCTTTCCAGGTGAGCTGTCCTGGTGCCGTCCTCCTTAGTAAATACGTGACTGGGTGATTGGGAGGATAGGGCTGGATGATGGGAAGACCATCAGTGTTCTAGAGGCTGCCTTGTCAGCCTTCTGCCTCAACACCCAGTCTGCTTGTGATGTGACTTTCACAGGACCATGTTGCCCTATCAGCTGGTGACACCACCCAAGCGCTGGTGTGGACACACAGCAGGGCAGGAGTTCACACACCTCCAGGAGTACTGCACATTGTTTTCATCAGTCCCCATCTGAAATGTGATCTGGGGAATTTGCAGAATTAAGCTGTCGAAACTATGCAAAATTAATTACAGGCTGGATTTGGCATAAAAGCTTCGATACAGTGTTTTCCCTCAGCATTTGTATTTGCTGTTGGAAATGCTTCAGCCCATACATCTGTGCAGATAATGCCAATAGGGGAAATCACTACTGAAATATAATTTTACAGGTGGGTTTCTCTTTCTCAGCCTTAGGCCAGCCATTTATCCAATAAGTATAAATAGGTAATTTCCATTAATTTTTACAGCAGCAAGGATAATCTAGTGTAAAGTTACATGTTATGTCTGTATTGATCTAACAATCCACTATCCTTTTTTTTCTCTTTTCCCACACACTAGTTAAAGACTCACAGAAGCAGGACAAAATTAACGTGGTGTTGGGAAATGAGAAGACAAACTGTTTCACCTTATGCATAGGGAGGAAGATGAGGATAGGAGGTGGGGAAGGGGGCAGGAAAATTGAGGATTTCCCCTCCTCTTCCAGCTATGCTGAGCTGTTAGATCAGCTAAGCCATAAATAATGTATCTTCAGCCCTAGATTAGTTCAGGGTTTAATCCTTCATTTTTGCCCTTCCAAAGGAATCACTGCTGAAGCCCTTTCACTAATAGCAAAAATATTTATTCAGACATGAGATAACCATTTGTTTCACTTGTTCCTCCAGAGACACATGAGTACATCCCATTTAAGTAAATGAGTGTTCTGCAGACCTAATTAGAGACAGAGTAAAGTCCATGGTCCTGTGCCAAAATGCTACATCATGAACTAAAATTCATGGAAACTTAACACAGAGTCACCATTTATTTGCTATATTTAAATCAGACTTTAAACATTAAATGAAAGCCAATATACCCAATAAAAGCTTGTAATCCAGACTGGAAAAATAAATCTCATGCTGGTATCCTAGTACAGATGCGGGTGAAATTGTAACTGCATTGACATTAATGTCATAGTATGTCTTGACTTCAGTAGATCCAGGATTTTTTTGGTAAGGTTTTTAAGGGTCTTAGTTTACTAGCAAAGTAAGTAATTTAGGATTTCCTGTTTCCCCGCCCCAGTCACTGATGTTGTGATCAGCTGCTGGGACAGTACTAACATGTACTCAGCTGGATTTCTCTGCAGCATCAGCTGCCTCCTTTTTTTTTATCTGCCCCCCAGAGCCACTTCTCTGTTTTCCCTGCCCTGCCTGCAGCCCACGGGCTCAGCAGGTGCACTGGTGTGTTTGGCTTTCAGACTCCTTTCCTAGGAGGAGAAAGCTCACATGACTGAGTATGCATCTTTTTGCCTGCAAAATGGTCTTCAATGATTTTTATTTAAGTTTGAAAGGAGAATAGCCATCCTAAAGATCACTGGGCAGAGGAGGTAATCCCAACTGAGCGCCTCACACTGCCCCAGGCTGCCTTGGGAGGGGAGCAGAGGCAGCACTGCCAGCAGTGCCCATTGCTGCATGGCACAGATACTGCTGCAGACCTGCTGCAGCGGGGGCTGTCCTGTCCTGGTGGAGGGAGCACAGGTGGGTCTCACTCCGTCGTGCTGGGTAGATGAGGAGGGGTC
The DNA here is from genome assembly GCA_013398055.1 of Ifrita kowaldi. Lineage (NCBI taxonomy): Eukaryota > Metazoa > Chordata > Aves > Passeriformes > Cinclosomatidae > Ifrita > Ifrita kowaldi. Next base: position 1,166,742 of record VZRS01000476.1, on the reverse strand, counting down.
AGGGGACAAAGGACATGAATGAAAGGCAAAACAAGTTTCAGAGCTGTGTCCATTGCAGAACTCTTTTTTTTCCCCCTGAACAGTTTGGTTTCATGTGACTTGAACCCCTTCCACTGAATGGTGGCAGCACAATGATCTTTGCCAAAGTGTCTGATTATGTTTATTTAAGAGGCGTCTCGTGGTAGAAAATCAGTAACAAAAATCAATTTGCAGGTTTTTCTGTGCTTTGCAAAAGGCATGCAAGTTTCACTTGCACTAGTTGGAAGCAAGTGAAAATTGTTAATAAGTTAAGGAATATTTCATAGTGTACGGTGATAAAAAACTTATTTCTTGAAGAAAATTAATTTATATTATTACATATTGCATTACCATACATAAATGGGAATTAATTTTATGTCCTTGGAGATATGAAACAATATGGAAACCTGCATAAGTACTTTTGTGCTCAGTTATGGTCATTAAATTGATGTGTAAATCTAGTGTTGTGTTGATTTAGCTGTAGCTTAAAGCTGGGGCTTATGAGCTGGGAAAAAGGTAAGGTGTTTGTTCTGTCTGTACCTTTTATTCCATGTGTACCCATATTTTCATTGCCTTCAAAAGTATTTGTGTATATGCAAGAGGCACAAGATTGGCTACTAATGTGCTGGCTACTCCCTTTAATTGTTTTGAAGGGTTTAGCAACTCCTTTATACAGACTTTTTCATTCATTCTACATTTTCTTCCAGGTCTTACCTAAAGATTTCATTTTGCAGGCTGCTCCTGTACATGAGTTTATCTTTAAAGGTACCAGTATTATAGTACTACAAATGTTAGGCAGGTTTCTTGAAGTTAAGCACATGGGAGTTTCTGCAAAGTTAAGGTGAGACAGGGAGGCATTGAGCTGCCACCTGAATAAAAAAATACCTTCATTTTCAGTACATGTGAGAAATGAAATGTTCCTTAGAAGGTTGCAGACAGGTTTCATGCACTGGGGACTGATCTATGAGCACTTCCCTGCTAGATTAGAGCATAAATATGTTTATTCTTATATGTCACAGTACAAGGGCAGTGCAGTGGCAAGCAGACACCTGACTGACCAGCAGGTTAAAGGAATGAGGAGGAAATTCATAGTTGTTCTGTTTTCTTGTGAACTATGCTTATGATTCTCGTGTGTCTGAAATTAAGGTAGAAAAGAAGGATGTACTGGGAATAATCAGAAATTAGATTACAGTAGTATGTTACCGATGAACAGAAGAATTCAGTCATAAAGTTTACTCCCTTATTATTTATTTTCTTCTCGATAAGGGAGTCTTTTATTTCTGTTTGGTGGGTAGGATTCATCTGTAGCTCAGTTTCCTTACACCATCCCACCCCTCCAATCTGTGTGTGTCAGAAGGGTCCTGTGTACAGTTGCTCCCAAGAGAAGGCTTTGTTGCCTGCAAGCAGCAGTTGAGTGAGTCCTTTAGTGCTTATATGGTGACTCCTCTACAGAACAGCTCCTGCCTCTAAGGTCTTCCTTCCTGTTCGTTATTTAATACCTATTTTATTTTAGGAACAAAAAAAAACCCCTTAAGAGAAATGGGCACTGTTCACATCAACTGTTTCTGCCCTGCAGATATGAGGGGAATAGTTTCCTTTAAACAGGAAGAGTTGCCAGGAGCCTTTTAGCCAATTACCACAGCAGTTTGTGGACCACAGCAATAGAGGGATTACTTTGCCTTCCGTAGTGAACATTAACCACTGCTGTGCTAAACAAATGAGCCTTTTATATTTTATCTACTTTGATATTTTAAGGAAATGAGAGGTCTTGAAATGACAAAACCCTGGTAATAATGAGGTGAGATATCACCACATGGTTATTATCAAGAGAATTTACCTTTTATACTAGTGTGTGTTAAAGAAGAGGCATGCTCCTTGTTTGCCTTGGAAGTAAAATCATTCAAGTTTACTCTTGTCAGGTTTCTGAGAAGAATAAAACATTGTTACTGTCTGTGAAAGAGAAATGCCCTGGTGGAGCCTGGCCCACAAGTTGTCTTCCTGGAAGCTGCACATGATCGCAGCTCATGTCTCGTCTGAGGTTTCTCTGATTCCACCTTTGTCTGTTGTCAGGTTCAGCTGCTGGTAGTCAGTTCTGCATTCGTTATCTCCAGTAAAGTTACCCTATTTGCAATTAATCAAACAGTGTAAAAAAATAAGTTGGACTTGGGTGTTTTCTGACCAGCATAGACATTACCTGTAAGGTAAGAATTCTTTTGGCAGTGAACCGCAGCACTTCTGTAGAAGCTGGTAAGCCTGGAAGTGTAGCATCCACTACATCCCTGAGGTAAGGCTGTTTCAGATGTGTCCCTGTTCGTGTCCTGATGTCCTTCATGCTGTATTGGGAGTAGACTGACCATAAAGGGAAGCTCATGTAAATACAGGTAACTGAAAATATACCATATACTTAAATTTTATATTGTAACATTAAATTAGTAAATCACTATTCACTGTGACTTGTGCATTAATCTTGTTTTCATGTAAAACCCTGTAATCATGTTTTGTGCATCAGTCAGTCAGTCAGTGTTCACTGTAAACAGCCAGATGCACAAGGACCTTTGCAGTAGTGCTGTGCTTGGAGTCACTAGCACAAGCACAAAGCCATCTGTTTGAAGACTTTTGCTACTTCTTTCTCAAACTTCAAGCATGAAACTACATTTCTGTGCAGTGTAACTGTGGAGCAAACCAAGAAGAGCCTGGGTTACACTGTTGTGTACACCTGAAGTGTAGAGTTACAGTACTACTTTGTGGTGTCAGCATACTGCAGAAATAATCAGTGTATAAATTAAAATATGAGCTTTCCAGAATTGCATGTGGTGAGCGTTAGTTTAAATGCAGTTAACAACATGGCAAAACCTATTTAAATGTCTATGTACATTTGTCCCTGTCTACTTTTAATGTAGGTGCTCTCAGATGGTTGTGGTTGCCATGTATAAAGCTTTTGTGTAGTACAGAACTTGTGTAAGCACATCAGTATGCCCAGCAGCCTTTACAACTAGCAAGAAGAACCTAACTGAGCATAAGAAACTTAATCTCTGATAAGGGATTGTTTGAAAAGTTTTTTGGGGGAAACAAGACAATTTTGTAAGAAGCTTGTGCCACTTCAAAGCCTAGAAAAGTAACACATTTGGATTCTAAATCTAATTGGAAAGATGATTTTAGTAATTGTATGGGCATCAAGAACAAAGGCACTTAAAAATTCACAAAAAAGGAGTGCAAATAACTTTATAAAGCTACAAAAGCATTATAAAAGTAGACCAGATACTGCATAGCTGGATATTCTACCATAATGGATCTGAAAGAACTACAGAAGTAGAAACTCTGAAATTCTTCCAGACATGTGAAGCAATACCTTGCATTATTATGTGGGCAAGGCTGTTTTTCTTGGCCATCATTTAGGAAGACATTTGTGTGTTATCATCAATGAATTAGAACTTGAATAACTAATCTTGGATATAATCATCGTAATCTGTTCCTGTTGGGGAGAGACAGAAGGGGGGGAAAAAAAGCTTATTGTAAAACAGTTTAAATGTATTTGATGAATAAATACAGATAACTCATTTGCTTAGAATAGCTTATCATTTGGGTGGACTTTTTTTTGTTGAGTGGTTCATAATCATAGAGTCTGCTTTAAGAGTTCCTAACTCAATCACACTGCAAAAGTGAGCTCTGTGTATGGTGCTGGTTAGGATCTTGTGTCTGCTTTGAGTTCCATACTGAAATGGAGTAATTGAACATGTCAGCCTGTCCCATAAAACAAAAATGAGTGAAGTAAAATTGATTGCAGTGTGTTCTCCATATTGCATACCTGCCTTAAGAAATTACTCTTTATAGGCCTTTGCGAGACACTGTAACTGTGTGACGTATGCTTATATGTATATATGCATATATGTATATATCCTTATGTCCATTCATAAATTATTTTTACAAGTGTCAATAGGTATCAGAACTTGCCTTCATCTTGCCCTGTGGTTGTGAGTGTTTTTTGAAGGTGTGTATGTGAGGATGTCAAATAGTAACACCTTGTTGAAACCGCAGGCAGTCATGTTAGGTGGTGTTTTTTAGTTCTCAATTTAGGAATCTGAAAAGTGGAGCATCTTTATATAGGGAAGTGGATAAGATGGAGATTTTGCAGAAGACAACTTTTGCCTTGTCTGGGTATACACTGAGAAGAAGGTAGATTTCTATTATGTGGGGATAAAAGAAAAGAAAATTTCTGTGCAGAAGGGATGTGAGAGGTGCATGTATTCTTGGATGCAGTATATGAAATATCAGACATAACAGTCATTCCTGCTGTTTCCTTTTTTTTTCATGAAGGAAAAAAAGCATCATTTAAGTGAAAACCATTACATGAACTAGAAGCTTTTAATTTATTTCATAACCTATATATCCCTCTGCCCAAACAGACTCAAATTCCTCAGTTTTCCAATAGCTTGCAGTGTCTTACTGATATCCCCCACTTATGTCCATTTTTTCCTAGTTGCACCTAAACATAAAATCTGCATTCTGATTCAGTGGTCTTTTCAATAACTAAAAAAAAAAAAGTTAATACATTTGTTTGGTGGAATGAAGTGGCTTGTTGAAACTTCTTGTAAGTGACTGACAATAGAACACAGTCATTAGAAAGACATCCAGTGAATTTGTCTTTAGATGAGCTTCTTAATGCATGAAGATTTTGTGGGGCCAGTGGTGTGGGGTCGTTCCATAATTACCTTATTTTAGTGGGTTTTGGTCCACTGTCTTTCAGGTTTAGAAGCATTTACTTTGTTCTCCTGTTTGTGTAGTGTTTCATTACGACATTTGCACTGACAGTTCTGGGAGAGGTGCTGAAAGGCCCTAGGCTACATCATAATTTTCAAACTCCCACATGCTTGTCCCCATTTTTATTAGGATCTCCTCAAAGGCAGTTACACACCCTCTTTCAAAATGTTCTTTATAACTCAGGTCTGTCAGGCTGCCTGTACAGCACTCACGAGTGACTGGGCAACCGGAATGCTAATTGCTACCTTACTGAACCAACCATAATGGCATGTCGTTTTCTTTTTGCTACCTTTTTGTGTATTAACATGTTGTCTTTGACCATACATTTTAATTATTGTAGATTTGGAGTGGATTTTGCTGCCCGCTTCAAGCTTTTCAATGCCTGTGTACAGCACCGTGCACAATGAGACCTAATCCCCAGCTGGGGACCATCTCTAGCAATGCAGTGCAAATACATTATATTTCAACATTTTTTGTTTGATTTTTGCCTCATTCAAAAGGAGTTTTGTTGTTATTTCTCAATTCCTATTTGACATATTAATTTTACAGTGATTTTCTGGCTATTTAGAGCAGATTTGGGGGACGCAGTTTCAGTGTTTTGCAAATCATCCACTGCGCAACATAAGAAACAAATCCCTGTATATATGGATTGAGGGTTGATTTTTAGCATGTCTCTACACACAGTACATGCTAATGTACTTGAAAGGTAAGATGTGTGACTTTCTACAAATCTTTAGCTTTGCAAATCACAGGATTGAAGAGCTGGAGTCTGCTTGTTCGCTTTCTCATGCTGAAATGGTACCTGTCATTACTTCGTGTTATGTTTTCTAAAAAGCAGGGAGGAGAACATTTTTGCTACTGTGCATGCCTCACAGAGCAGGAAAAGTAAGACATCATTTAAAGTGGCTATTGTGCAGGAGGTTTCTGGAATGTTTGGCATTGCATGTTCAACTTTGGCATTTTGTCATTAAAAAGTGGAACAGAGCACAGTCTCTCAAATATGCAGTCAGGCCTCTTGAGCTCCTGTAAAAATAAGCTGGCAAACAAACCTCTCTAATAAAATGCTGATGCTGGAAAAGATATACGGTCATCATTTCGTTATGCTACTTTTCTCAGCATGTCTGATCTATTTCCGAAAGTAACAGAGAGAGATGATTACCAGAAAAGCAAAAGTCATGATGAGGTGAAATCCTGGTCCTGCTGAGACAGAGAACAGCTCTATCACTGGGCCAACCTTCGAGCCATGAAATGTCCCAGTGCCCTGGCCAGGTCACTGGTTTCAATGGCCATTAACTTGCTTCTTAGTCAAAGCAGTTGTTTCTTCCCCGCTATTGCTCTTATGATGTTCATTCTTTAGCAGTGTAAATGGGGCTTATGATTGTTAGTTTGGGCTTTTAATGACAGTGTAGCCTTTTAAAATGGCCCCCTGGAGCCTCCCAGGGGTTGAGTGCACTGCGGAGGCAAGAGGAGGTTTCTGGCACTGGGAGCAATTGGGTTTTGGGCTGCTGTTGATGACCTGGGAGGTGAGGGTGGTGACCAAGTTATAGTCCTGCTGTCTGGGCTTCTTCTGCTTACTGGTACTGTTTTTTTCCTAGCAATTTTTCTGAGGATGGGAATTTATAATTAAATTATAAATTTTTAACTCATGTATTTTTTCATTCAAAATCTGTATATGTACTTGCAACATTCTCTTAATTATCCTGTGCTCTTTCTTTCAAAAGGAAAATATATGTGTTTAATATATACTATGTGGGGTGCTTGTGTAGGATAGCTGAAGGAGTAATTACAGGAGTAATGACAGCCTAGAAAAGTATAGTGTCAGAATATTTGGTCATTTAATTCATAAATTACAGTTCTAGTTTAAAAAAATGTATTTTCAGGTTAGACTCTTCAAAGTCTATGTATCATCTGCTAATAATGACAGTAGAACTTTCCTGAATACAAAATAAAGGTGAGGATAAAGAACCTTCTTTTAAAACAAACATTTTGGCAGTGCTGAAAATGGTAACTCTAATGATGTTACAGAAATTGCACTATCTTTCCTGTCATACCACACTGGCACATGGGAGGCTTAAATAAGAAAAATACTGACATGACAATCAAAATAATTTGCTAGAGAGGGAGTCCTTGAAGAGACCATGCGTGCCAGAGCAGAGCTACTTTCCAAATACTCTTGAGCGTCATAGTGATCAAGTAGGTTCAGAAGAAAGCAGGTTTGTATGAGACGACATAATCTGTTTTCTGTTTCCAAATGAAACACTCTGGTACTGCCCTCTCAGTTCTCTGGCCAGCTCTACTGGGCCCCTGTTGCTGCCTTGGAAGGAGCCCATGGGTGCCTGGCAGACTAATTGCGTTGAATGAAGGCAGGGCCTGAAAAACAGTCTTCTTTCGTCATTCAGAGAGTAACACTTCTTAAACTGCACAGCTTTAAATACGGAGGAAACAGTACTTCTGATCATCTGTAGTGTCAGTCAATCAGTCTTATCTTTTTCTTTGTGCTGCTTAATTACTGGGGAAATATTTAACTATAAGCAGCTTACATGTTTCTGAAACAACTCTCTGATCACATATTGTTTTGCCTCTTCAGTTTTGGAAAATCTAAAAGGAAAATACTATTATTTGGTCTCTAACCAGTAATGTGTTTTAATAGAGTGGAGATAAACAGTGTTGGTTATTCGCAGCTTCTTTCTTGCTTAATTCAGTAGCTCTTGTGTCCCACGGCACTGAACAGCACAGTTTGTATGTGGTCTCTACTGCTCATATAAGCAGCTCCAGGAACTTTTTTTAAACTTGTATCTTTTAGAAGGTCCTTGAGCCTGGCTATCTATAGCTCACCAGAGAACAGCATGTCCTGTGTGCTGCACTCTGCTCGTCACATCTTGGAATTGTTCTGGGCGTGCATAAGCCACTCATCTGGGTGAGATGAAACACAGACATTTCTAACATTTTGACTCCCTTTATCCTCTCTGTAGGAGCTCAGCAGGCAGGATGTACAGTGATTTGGAAATTTCTGCGTTGAGTTCCTAAAACAGCTGAGTCAGCTCCAAGGTTTCTCATGGCTGTGTTTTCAGTTGTCTGTTTCGTAGATGGTGATAGGACTGTGGACTGCCAGTGATGATGAAAACAAATATATATTTGTGGCAATTAGACATTGATGTATCTGGAGCTAAGCTGTACTGTTGTTGGCAGGATTACAAGAGCTGGGTTGTTTGGAGATTTAATGTTCTCATTGTGGCTATTGTAGGGCAAAACTGAAGGCTCATAAAACTGAAGGCAGGTCATATCAACAGACCAATTAAAGACAGTGTGTATCATGGATACAAATGTTTGTGAGCTATATTGCTTACACAGTAATCATTATTTTTGACCTTTCAGCATGAACTCTGTTGATTCCTCATCACTTTTTCACGCAGGATAGTCTTTTAGAGAAAATGCGATGAGACATGACTTCATGCAGTCCCTGACTTTAGTTGGATTTCTGCAGTCCTGATTAAAACCAACTTGATTTTACTGGAGTGATGTAGGGGACAGAACAAGCCAACTTTTCCTTTCTGTGGTTTTCACAGTGCAGGTCATCTGAAAAGATGAAAATGGTTTTCCCGAAAAAGAATACTTTTTCCCATAGGTTTCATTACTAAATCGGAACTTGAGTGAATGATTATTGTGTGCAGTTGAGTGGCATTCTCTTTAATTGTGCATTTGCAGGTGGCACTGTCTTCTCTGCCAGGAGATAGGAGAAGGTCTAAGGACTTTATCTGTTAGTGACACAGCCACTGGAACAGCAGCAAGGTAGCTTGGTTTGCAACCACAATACTGTTAAAACACAGATAACTTTAAACAAATACATTCAAAACAAACTTCTGTCTCATCAATGCCCAACTGATTTCTAATAAAACCAAGCTTTAGCTCTTCTTTTGATCTGTTTGCATCGAGGCTTGTTTGCATGATGCAGATACAAAGGAAATACCTGCTTTGCTTCAGTCTGACATTCCCATTAAGAGTACTCTTAGTATAATCTTGCTTCACAAAAACAGATTCAAACCTATTTAAGGATAAGATAAGGGCCTTATCTTGTGGCAGAAAGCTGCTGAGCCCAACTGGTGAGGATCCTTAATTGCTGTGAATTGAAGAGAAAATGCATAGACTCTGAGCTTTTGTTACATACTTTTTTGATGTGTCACTAGTTTTCACTGAAACTAAATTCAGGCAGAAAGTTGGTGTCCTGATACCAGTTGAGAAGGTTGATATGGGCCTACACGTAAATCATAATCACAGTAAAACCCAAAAACTGGCCAACTGACAGCTGACCCAGCATCCTTCTTTGTGATATTTTTTCTCTATATGCTCAGCGGAAGATGGAACTATTACATTGCTGTTAGCTACCTTTAAATGGCATTAAACAGTTCTTGAAAAACACAAATAATGTATGGACTTTCATCCATTTCTTGCTAAACACCTTAGTTAAACTGTTGCAAGCCCCTATATCCTGTACCTTTTCCATTATGGTTCTCTTTTTTTTAATACCATGGTAACCAGAACTAGTCATAAGTACCAGAATGAAATATGATGAGCAAATTTCACCTCTTAAAGCTCACTTTAATAATATGATAGTTAATCTTGTGCTTCTGATTTTTGTCCTGCTGAAGTCCCAACTCTTTCCATCAACTAAAATCGGGTTTCACCTCCAGAAATATACCTAAATATTAGAAAATGCACATCTCTACGCTTTAGGACCAAACTGATTGCTATAATAACTTCTTTTTTCCTGTCTTGCATACCTTTTCTTCTCAATTGAAATGTACTCTTTTATCAGAAATTTCTCACAGGTACCCATATTACATAATCAAGTCTCTTTTTCATATTCTTTTGAACAAAGCCTGAAGGGAGAACTTCTCTGGCATCATCCATAATTCAGAATTTTATAGCTCTTTTCTGAATGTGCTGAAGTTTTTCAACATTACTTTTGAAATACACACACACCAGAACTAAGCTTGCTTTATTTTATGGTCCTGTCAGAGTCACACAGAGGAGTAATGCTGCTTCTCTACTGTTACTTGGAATTCCCTTCATATATTGTACTCACTGGCTGCAGTGTAGCTTTGGGACTTCATGGTCTGTTGTTGCTTCATGTTTTTTAAAACATTTTTAAACCATTACCCTAAAGATTGTCATTTGTTGGTGGCAGAACCGTCAAAGGTCTCACAAATATCCTTGATTATGCAAGGTGGAAAAAATTCCACTTACTCCTAAGCAAAACTCTGTAACTGATGGCAAGGCATATCAATAATCACATAATAAGTAATGTAATTTATTAGATTCTTAAGGTTTGTGACGGTTGTCACATCCAATAAAGAATTGCAGTTTTACAATATCCCTATAGACTGGAAAGTAAGTTTTATTTTGAAGTTTGGAAACTGAGGCACAAATTTGTCACTGGCCAGAGTGTTGCTATACCTGTACTGAACCTGCTTTTATTGAGTCCACAACCTGTTCATTCCCATCATGATGTTATTCTGAAAGTGCTTCCTTACATGTGGACATCATAGCTGTCTTTAGGACAGTCCTGTGCAGGTTAGTGGTCTCTTTACCAGTGCATGAAATGCACCATGGCAGCATGAATTCAGTTGCTCAGCAAGTCTGCATTCTTTGGCACAGGGATCAGGATAATACTGCTGGTGTCCAGACCTACTGTTTTCATAGTGCTGCATTTCCTCACTAATGGCTTATGAGGCAAATATTTAAGTACTTATTGTTACATATTCTCCTTTCATCTCATTATTTATAGAGCAATTGTTAGGATTGTGAAACTATAATTTTTTTTCCTTTTTTAAAAAATAAGTTCAAGCAGCAGAAGTTGAAGACTTTCAAGTGTGCACTTAGGAGTTTGTTCACAGCGACTGTTTTGTCTCCTGTGGTTCACTCCTGGCACTCCTTCAGCTGAGCAGCCCTCGATCAGCAGAGCCTGCTGTGCTCCAGCGCCTGAGCTCCTGCAACACCTCTGTGTCCTCACTGGAACGAATTTGAGAGTTGTCAGACCCTGGCAGATAGATGATCTTCCACCCTTAGAAGTCCTGTCAAATCTACTAAAGTATCTTTTATGGTGGAGAACAGACGCTAAGTGCTTCAAAGGACTTGCTCAATCTTGCATCTTTTTTTCTCTGCTGTTAAAGATGTGGGGCTCAGGTCAAGTTCAGCATGGGACCTTTTGCATCATGGAAACTTTTGTACTGGAAGGAGAAGCTCACCTAGTAGCTAAACTAAAAGAATAACTATTTTAGGAACTTTGGGTACTTCTGTTGGGCCAGATACTGTGCGTCTCCTGGGGAGCAGGCTGTCCTGTTTGCAGTGTGTGTGTTTTACTCCTTTTTGTACCTGCAGAGAGTTTTTGCTTCAGTGTACTTCATGCTTTTATCTTGTCCCAATCACCCAGTAGTGCTGTAGAAAAGGACTCTTTGGGATGTTCCTTTTTCTGCTCAGGACACCAGTTTTTCCTCTGATCACAGCTGTTTTCTTGGAGCCCATCTCAGACTGGAAGCCCTTGTCTCATCTGAAAGATGATTGCTCCTCTCTCCCTTTCCCTGTCCCATGATGACAGCCAGATGTACCTCGCAGCCTGGATGGGTCTTCCATGCCTGCACTGTCTGGAAGTAAAGGCAGGAGCTGTTCAGGCAGCTGGAGCTGGAAAGATGCTGGTACCAATCCAGGAGAAGCTGAAGAGATCCTGGTCTGAAATGTTTTCCTCTGAGCTGCAGTTTCAGCCCCTCTGCTTTCCCTGCTGATGCTCTGGCAGCACAAGGCAGAATGAGGGGCTGCCCTGCAGCCTGCAAGCCATGCTACCTCATGGCATGGCTTGCTGCTTCCCAGGGGCAGAGCCATGGACTTTCTGTGGATTAGGGAAGTGTGGGAGAATCCAACACAGCCTTCCAAGCCTGGTTGTCTGCCTCGCCTGTGCTGCCCATGCCAGCCTGCCACTCCAGGGCAAACCTTGCCATCTCATGAACCCCAAGGCTGAATTGTCCAATGTCCCACTTGCTAAGAGAACGGAAGAGGTTTCTTTAATTTTTTTTCTTTTTCTTCAGAGCATGCAACAATCTTTAGAGGCCTAGAAGACAGGATCCTATTCAAAATTACTGCCCTGTCTGAGCCCACATCCTTGCCCAGCGATCAGGCCCTTGGCTCAGCAGGTGTGGTGTTAGATACAGCCCCTGGAGGAGCCAGGTCAGGATCCTGTCTTCTGCTACCCAGGGAGCCAGGGATCCACCACTGCTAGAAACAATCAAAGAAGATAGTCCCTAGCACTTAGGTTAGGGAGTGTTTGTTTACTCTGCCCTCCTGACATTTATCCATGATTATAAGGTCCTTAAATTTTTTAGTTTTTAAATGTAATTATCAGAGATGTTCTAAGTCATCTTCTCTTTATCCAGTGCCCGAGCACTTGCAGAGGGGAGTGCCACTTGCTGTGTGGCCCTTTCATACTTGCAGTCACTGCCACACTGCAGGGTCATTACCCAGTGTTTGTTTTAAATGTCTGAAGTCCAGATCTATGCTGGTATGTTAACCCACCACTGCTGTGTAGTCTGGAAATGTTAAAACCATAAATTATTATAAACAAAGTGCCTTTAGGGGAGCTTATATATTGTGGTTATTTAAGTAGTTCTAGAGATTTCTGCCTTAGAAATCTCTTATGCTTTTTTCTGCTCATAGAATGTATACACGATCAGAGAAATATTCCACAGTTCACTGAAGAACAAAGGTATATTTAACAGAAGATGTATTTCTACCGACTATATGCTTTTTTAATTAGGATTTTAGTTTAAAAAAATAATTTCAGGTTGCTTCATCTGCTTTCCATATGTAACTGTTTCAGCTAAAATACATAGCTAAAGGTTTAATTGAATCAGTGCCATTATATAAATACAGAATTTCTGTATATGTACATTTCTCATTCTGATAGCTTCCAAAAGATAGCTAAGTGACCATTAGAATAGTTTAACAAGAAAAGATTTTTGTTTTATGAGATGTAAGTTCTCCTACATAAAATACAACATGCTGGAACTAATTTTCATTGCATGGTTATGGTTAATGGTTAAAAATTTTCAGTCTGTGCGGAACCATTTCCATACCACTGACCCATCTGTTTTAAAGAGACCTTGTCTTGGATAATACATGATATTTGGTCATTGAGGAGGAACTCCCATGGTCCAGGGTACACTCAGTACACCCTTGAAATTTAGCCCTTGGTTTTGAAAGGTTCAATATTTCAGTGTCTGGCCATCTTTAACCCTCAATGAATATTTTGTCATAATAGATAAAGTCCCAAGTAAACTGCTATAGTTTCCAACCACATCCAGGAGGAATGGAATAAGTGAGTTAAGGCTGGAGCCTAAAACTTCTAGGCAGAACTAATAAAGCTTCTCTTTGTTGAGGTTTTAGATGTTGCTTTGTTCTCATATGCCCTGGTGAAAAAAATGTTTCTTTAAAAAAAAATATTTTACAGACACTTAATCTTGGTTGTGTCTAATGCCTTTCAATATTTTTAAAAGAAATTCCAAGTGGATGAGTTATTTATGTGTTTAGCTTTTATTTTCCATTATGTCTTTTAATAGATTCCAGATCTCATCTATATTGTAATGGCTTCTGTGTTACGGAGCAACAAAATTTACTGGGTTAAATATCCATTTTTCTTGCCTCTGTGACATGAAAGCACCATAGACCTATACAATAAATTGCTAACACATTTGTGAGCTTGAAAGCCCATGCTGTCACCCTCACTGTCTGCACACAGGCTTCACCAGACGTGAGGAGGCCCCGGTGCACTTCAGCACACCTGGAAGCACCATGTTATTCCTAGCACTCAGGTGAACATGCTTGGAAGACATGATGATTAAAGGCTGTAAATGGAGAAGTGTTCAGGCTTGAATTCTTTGTAAATCACTTCCCTCAACCAACATGTTGAAGCACATGTAGAGCATAATTTTATAGACTTGTCTGAGACCTGGGGTATGCAGATGGAATACGTAACGTGATGTCAAAAAGAAGACATAACTCAAACTGCTGTTTGCTTTTCCCCTCACCATCCTGTCTTCCCCGTGCATATATTTCTTTCCTTTTTTGTTTTTCTTCTGGCTAGATTTACTTGAATTTCTGGAAAAAGCAGGTGTCTAGGGGCCAAAACAGCACAAGAAGCAGGGCTGAGCTTTTAGCATCTTGGAATTGCCACCATGAATCCCTGATTTATTTTTTTCTGATTTTTGAGACTATAAGCTCCAGGAATTGAAATATAGCATTCTGGACTCAAGAATTATTCCACAGAAAATTGAGGGAGCCTCTAATTAAACACTTGTGCACAGATAGCAGTATTGGAAGAATGAATTTGGTACCAGTCTCTCCAGAAGTGGTTGAAAACCATAAATAATGAAGCGAATAGATAATCACAGATATGACAAACTGTAGCTGCATCTGCTGATTATTTTCTCCTCAACCTCTTGTGTACAATTAAGAATTCAGATTTAACAGCTGGGAATGATTTTCAAAAGTTGATCTGAAGCAGAAAGTTCTATTCAGAAACTTCAGCAGTTCTTTTATCTTCCCCATTCATTATTTTTTCTGGAATAGGTTAAAAAAGATAGTACTTGACCTGCTCTACATTGAGATAGAAAATAGATCATTATAAACTCAGATATGGATTTATGCTTAATGATCCACCTTCTAGTGTGACTGAGTTCAACAGCAAACAGACTGAATATCTGTCAACAGGCTAAACTTTCTTTGGTCAAGAAACTTCATCTGTTAATATTTTATTTTCCTAGTTCAGCAGAGAGACATCTTTCAAAGGTTTATTGTTGATAGTTGTGGCAAAGAAACTAAGATAAAAAGCTCACAGTGAGTGCCTGTTAAAGTTAGAGACAATACACAAGGGAAAACTATTAAAAACTGAGGATAGTTACTAATGTAATCATACATCATTATATACACTGGTTAGCATAGAGTTCTATATGTAAATATACCAATACACTGAACGGACAGATCTGTGTAGACCACGTCTACATACAAAATTCCTACAGAAATATCTCATGCCTGTCACTGTGCTCCATGTGAATCTGAGTTCAAAGCATTTGGCATTTAGGGTGTCAAAAGCAGCTCTTCAAGCATCAGTGTTTATATGTTTATGTTCTCCAATCTTTTTGTATTCTGCCAGTAAAACCTCGGTTTTTAATGATCCAACAAGCAGGTACAGGAGTTTTATCTGAATATGTATGCACGTGGATTTACTCGCTTCCTTTATGACAGCAGATATTCAGACATCTTTCCCATGTCCAGTAAAGTGAACTGTGCATCTTTTCCAGTGTGGTAGCGGATTATTGTGATTAATCTGATTAATTAATTAGTCCCTCTAGAAATGGATAAAAGAAGAATTGCATTTTTGGTAAGGGTACATCCTGATGGGAGGCACTAAGGGCAAGTTTACTTATTCTCATTTGACACCAACAGTTGTGGAGTACATTTTACCATCAAATATTTTCTCCTCTGTTCTTTTCATTTGGGCATTTCCGGTTGCTTTGCAGTGAAACAACATATTTTTATTTTTCATCAAATTTTTTCAAGTCTTAACCTTATTATGTGCAGATCACCTCCAGGAAACTGTCTGAAGTTCGATCACCCTACACAAATGTGTCACATTTTGGATTTTTGAAAGATAGCCTGCATTATCAGCCAAAGAACCATTATTCTTTAGAGCCAATATTCTGCTGCTTATCTTTCTCTTTATTCTTTCTTTGCTTAGTTGTGTTGGGGGTTTTTAATTTTGTTTTATTTTATTTCATAACAGCAGTATGCCCATACCTAAGCTTTTCAGTTTTTTCTTCTTTTGTTCCATTTTAAAGGTGCAGAATTATGCTGCCTTCTCTAACTTGGTCTTGTTCTGTTACCTGGTCTGAGGAATTTACTTGTATTGTCTGCTGCTCAGGTTAAGAAGCTTTCTTCCTACAGCCTTTGTAATCTGAGGTATTTTTAAGGAGAGAGACATAAGAAATTTTTACATCATTTTACAAGCTGAACATCAAGAATAAATGTTGTTTTAGACTATTTCAATATTAATATCAGTTAAATATTAGTTTTCCAGAAAATTTGCTCAGAATGGAGGAGCCGTGAAACAACTTCACTTAGTTTTTTAGGCTGGTCACACTAATTTTCAGTGTGTCCAGTGATTATGGAAAATTTTGCTCATGGTAGACTGTGGTGTTTTTTGGGGTTTCAACTGGAAGAAAACAGTAATATCAGGTGGTGGGATAAGTTAGCAGATGGTACAAGATAGGGAAATAGTGAACAATTTTCTTAGTACAAAATGATCTGCATCCCCCGATCAACTCAAAGCGATAAAGCAGTTTCCAGTGCAGCTGATGCCAAGACGTGTGCGGGAGCAAAGAACATGAGCCATGCAAGATCCTGAGGACCTGGGCCTGCAAAGCACTGGCTTCAGAAAAACTCGAGAGCTGTCGCTGCATATTCAGCCCATCCTGACCTCTCAAGATGACTTGGAGTGGGAGGGCCTTCATGGCCTTGGAGTTTGTAGGAGCAGGGAGCTCTTGAGTAATGCCAGGAAGATGACACTGCTTACCAAACTGAAATTGAAGGAATTACCCCTAAATTTTTTTTTCTAGTTCTGCTTTCCCCAGTTTGAAAAGAATGTTGGATTGTAAAGACCCAGAGAAGCCTTCTATTTAATAGCCTGAGATTATTCATCGGAGTAAGCAGGATTTCCCAATTTAGTCAAGTTCCAAACAGCTCAAAATCAAGACAAGATGCAGACTTTTTGGAATCCCCGTTTTTGCATGAGAAAAACTATCCACTTGAATAGATGTTGGTTAAGGGGTATTGTTTTGTTTTGTTTTGATTTGTTGCCTTTGTTGTTGTTGCTGCTGTTTTGTTGGTTTGGTTTTTTTGTTTTGTTTCTTTTAAATATGTGCTTTATTC
This sequence comes from Ifrita kowaldi, assembly GCA_013398055.1. Classification (NCBI taxonomy): domain Eukaryota; kingdom Metazoa; phylum Chordata; class Aves; order Passeriformes; family Cinclosomatidae; genus Ifrita; species Ifrita kowaldi. The sequence continues at coordinate 1,149,993 of VZRS01000476.1, read as the reverse complement.
TAACAAGAATGCATTTGGATTAGCCCCATTGCCTGTGTTCAGACTAGTGGCTTGCTCTTAACTGAATCTTGGTTTGTGTGTTTTAATTTTCAACAGGAATGAGAGCATTTCTAATTTTCACCTCTTTAAAAAATCAGAAAATTTATAACAACAGGTTGTGGGATACTAGCTTTTCTGCTTCTCTTTCACACTTGGAGATGAAATCTTTCCAATAATAGGGTAGCAGACTGGAGAAATAGTCATATGAACAAAGAGCTGTTGAAACCCTTTGAATTAAAAGCAGTGCTACTCTACACCTTAATCAATGGAAAGGGCTGTTTGAGCCATAGGGGGTTTATATTTCTTTTTTGTTTACGGATTTACAAACAGAATTTTCAAAAGTTGTCTTCAAGTCTTCCGTCAGAGCACAGTTGCAATGTAATTACAAGATATATATTGGGGAAGAGGGAGCATGGAAAAAAAAGATAGCAGTGGTGATGGTTTTCAAATAATATATTTTATACAGTAGGAAGAAAGTGATTACTAAAAGGTTAGCCCAGATTATTATTAATGAGTTTTCTGAGCTTTTAAACAAATTGTCGTGCAAATGTTCATAACCTCATCATTTTCTCCCTCTCAAAAGGTGTTCAGATCTCCACATGTGCAACAGATCAAGTGTACTTCCAAAAATAGGCATGTTGTTTGTGCTTGCAATTCCAGATGATCTTGTTATGACAATGGAGCTTCTGCGAGGAGTTATCTGGGGGCTGTGTGGATCCCTTCTCACTTCAGTTCCTCTTACAGCTGGGAGCTGCTACTGCACAGCAGAAAAACCCTCTCCTTTTTGGGCACTGTGCTTTAGTTTCAAAGCCAAATGCAATTAAGTCACCCCGATTAGATCATTAGAGCCTTCAGTGAAATCTGCTCAGTAACATGTCTGAACTTTTGCTGTGGTTCCAAATGAATAATTTTTTGGTATTTGACTTTGCTTTGAAATGTGGAGTGCTCCTTGCCTGAAGGGGTATCTGGTATTGTATAAACATGGAAGGTTTCAGACCATTTGAGGGACACGGTGCAGAATAATTCAGCCGTGCTGAAGATCTGAAGTATTTCAGCCGTATTATTAACACTGTGCTCTGTATCTGCTTCATCTTGCTGAAAATTTTACAAATTAGGGGGCCTGCTCACAAACACTTCTGGAAGACCTCATCAGGCAGAACTAGCTGAGCTCTCTCCCTCCTGTATAACTTCCGTACATGACCCTGTGCGTTCAGCACCAGGCATAAAGTCCTTAAGGGCATCTCCCTCCCCAGACACTTTGCCCCCTTGGTACAACATGTGCCTCCTGAGTGGTAACAGAGTGTTGCAAAGTGTGGAACGTTGGATATTGAATATTCTCAGTGTCAAGGCTGGCATGAGGGCATTATTTACCAGCAAAGGTGAATCCATAGGGAGAGCAGCAATTTGCTTTGAAAATCAGGGTCGCTTTTACAGGCAATGTGCCACTGAGCTACTTTCTGTGGCGAGCCTCACCCCTGGTCACAGTGGTCTGTGGGAATGCACAAGTCACCAGATGCATGTGACATCTTCACTTTACATGTCCTCGCAGTATTGTAGGGGTAAGACATGGTCATAAGAATCACCAGTTGAAGAAAATAGAGGAAAGAATATGAAGGTAACAGTGAGTGATGAAAATACAGATATAAAACTGGGAAGACAAAATATACAGAAGAAATCCCCTAAACATCTGACACCACCAGCTGTGCCTCCACCTACTTAAAAGTAGTTGGAGGTTTCTTGTGAGCACTCTGACTCTGGTTTTGTTTGTTTGTTTTCAATGATAGAAATTCACTGAGATTTACTGTAGGATTAATCACTGTTCAGCATGACTTAGGCTAGCAGAATTTGACTGCTTGACTAGTGTGAGACCACTTCATCAGAAACAAAACTACTGAAAATTCTAAGCAAAGCCTGGGAATAGAGCACATTATTTTTTTATTCTCCATGGCATCAGACTAATAATTAATAGTTAACACCATTTTGGTGACTCTTCATTTTAGAAGTCAGACTGTTAAAGCTACTTATTTTCAGAGTTCAAACCTTTTGTTTGTAGTTTATAGAAATACAACATTAGTGCTTTAGACTTCACATTAGCTCTGTGCCAATGAATTTGACTGTGCGAGTAGCTGAGTTCTTCCTTCCAGCAAAGTATGTTCTTCACAGTAAGCATTTTTGTGTGCTCCTCTGCACCACTCCAGTTAACGTAAGAAAATCAAGAAAAGGAATGATAGCCTGAAACATAGTTGGCAAAAGTTTTATACTTTCATACTGAAATGTGTTTCTTTTGCCAGTAAGTTTACTAAAATTCAATTTTTTTTGAAAGTACAGTGCCTTAGGAAAGCTGTAGTACTTGCTAGGGAGGTCATATTTATTTACCAGAAAATAGTAATTGGAAAAGAGATGAAACATGGTCTGTTGCTTTAGAAGTTATTCTTTGAATTGGCCAATTTTCAACTATGAGGAAGTCTAGAAGGACTCTATCCCATTTCTGCCTCCTAGATTTTTTTTCCCAATACCACACTGATACAAGATTGCAGGTGAGGCGTCTATTTTTCCAATAGACTGTGGAAATATAAATTATCTCTGGGGTTTTTCTTAGTTCTAATGAGTTAAGCCTAGTCTGGAAAGAATATGCACAGAATGGAGAGATGCAATTTGGACACGTGTTTTGCTGTTAATACAGGATGTTGTGAAATAGCAGATTCAGACATTAGGAATGCAGCACTCTGAGGTGGTAGGTTGTGACTCTACTTGCAGCAATTTGCATAGCATTTTCTGCAGGTCTTTATCAGTTTAGTTTTATTGCTATTTCACTTCCCATGTGAAGAAGTGGAAGACCCCCTTCTGGCAAAGAAGCCTTTGCAAATTACACTGACCAAAGGAAGAGTTGTGCTTCCTGATCCCACTATTCCATAGCCACCATGAAGATTTTTCAGTTTACACAGTTACTGGCTTTCCCTTCTTTGTGGTCTCATCAGTTTTGACTGTGGAAGAGATGTGCTTTATCTTACCCCAAAAGACCAGATACTTAGAAGAATTTGTCAAGTGCTTTAATATCCTGTGATGCCCTTTTAAAATACTCCTTTATTACTGCGTTTAGGCAAAAAGGCAAATACTAACAGCACTTGGAAAAGACCAGATAATTCATAGACATACGTGAAGGTGGGTATGGTCAATCAGATGTTCCTAGCTATGTCCCACTGACGGTTTGTGGCAGTCTAGAGAAAGAGAGACCTGGCTCTTCACATGTGACTGACTTTTCTTCTCCTTGCATGTGAACCAAATGAAGCCTAGTCTGTCCCATACACTGTCACACAGATTTTTCACCTACAAGCCATCCCAGCATTTGGTGCAGCAATGCACGCAAGTGCAACTGAGCTGCCATCACAGGGGCCATGACTGGAAGAGCTGCTGTGCTGTGGGTCAGAGGTTCTTGTTTTGCTTGGTGATCTGCCCTGCACCAACATGAATCAAGTAGATTGAGAACTAGCAGAAGCTGCTGCTTGGGGATTTGCCCACGGATTTGGGCATAGGCAGTTCTACAGGAGACACTGGGCAGGTGAAGGGTGTATGGCTGGTGCTCACTCTCCCATTGCTCGCTCCTCCTTCAGACTGCCCAGTGTGGGGCAATTTAGGAGAGGGTCTGTAGCCAGCTTATCTGAGTCATAACCTGGCTTTTATGGCCTCTGCTTCAAGGAGCCAAGGATGTTCAAAGTGGCTGATAGCTGCTCATCTTTATCATCCCTGCAGCTGAAATCAGGCACTTCCCACCTATTAATGTGTGGTCTGGAGTTTGAGAGCTCATCTGAAAATCGGTTTGTTCACCTTGAGGAGGTTAACATTTGGTAGGGGTTTTTTTGTTTGTTTGCTTGCTTACTTGGAGCATACATTTGACAAAGTAACAGGAGTTTGCAAACTGTTTTACCTGTTTCTTGGGCCAGGTTAACACACCTTTCCCAGTCCTTGCACAATAAATACTGCAGCTGGAGTTGCAGACTTTAATAAGCTGGTATCTGTTGTAGTTCCTCAGAAGAAAGGTCTCAAAGGGTGAGTACTGTTTTGTTCCTTCTTCCCCTCTCCCCATGTTAAATGCTATCTAATAAGGATTCCTTCTAGACCATATGTTATCATTATTTGTCTGGTATTTACTAAGCCATAAAATGGGAGGTGCACAGTTTCACAATAGTTTTTGTTCCAAGTTTCCTTTAAGTATTTCATGCAAACAAGACGTGCAGGTTCTGTTAACTAGATTGAAAGGATTCATGATGGGAGAGTATATTTCCAAATTAGAATTGTCTACAGAATGTTTTTAAAGACATCTGTGGGGTTTTTTTGTACTCTTAGGCCATACAAACATATTTTTTTTTAAATTTCATTTGTGTTTCAGGAAAGAAAATATAAGAATATCTAGTTAATTTAGAAATATACTTTTCTGGATGTTCTTCACTTATGTTTGTTTTCTTCAAATTTTTCTACTGTCTGCCTTTCTTTCCTCTTAGGAGAGCAATTTCTGTTTTCCTTCAGCACAGGAGCTATCTTTGTAATCGTCAGCATGAGCAATACTGTTGGGCAGCTATATCCACCACTATTAGTCAAACCTTTACTACAGAAGGGTCTATCTTTTCAATGAAAAAACCAAATTTTATAGATTTCTAGACCATTAATTTATAAATAATTTAATCTTATACTGAATTATCTCTATGTCCTATAAGTAGCCCCATGCATTTAAACTTCAGACCTCTGAGTTCTGAAATTCAGCAAACGCTGTCCTAACAATCATCACCATTTAGTACCTAAAATTCCGCTTTGAGAAATCTCTTAAAAGCTTTCCGTTTTCCAGACAGGGAGCTTTAAATGCAATTTATAAGAAAAAGTTATAGATATTGGGAAAGAATCTAAGACATTACTAATAAAATCAACAAATAGTCCGTCAGTTCACATCCTGAAGGGGTCTGTGGAATCATCAATTTCTTGAATTACACCAGTGAATCAGAAGAGACATCTAGGTGTTGCTGCTACTGGGTTCTTTTGTTATGCCCTACTTTCTTCTGTTAAAGCTCTGACAGAAAGATATATGACATAAAATTATTTATTAATAGCTCTGAAATAATCAAATTATTATTTCTTTTTAGAATTCAGTGTTCCTTCAGAAAAATGAAATAGAATCTTATTTCTTTCAGCATTGTTGTACAACTTGCACCCTTGCCTTATTGGACACTATTGAAATTACTGGCCACTTACTTAGTTCCTGAGATAAACAGAACTGAAAGCTCAGTCAATGCATGTCAGGGCAGATATGATCATCCACTAGATTTTTTTTCCACTTGGCTTTCTTACACTACCTAACCTTCAGTGAACTCCGTGCAACATCTGCTTTCACAGAGTTCTCCGTAATCCACCTTCATTGTCATACTGGGTTTTCTGTTTGATTTTTAGAAATAGAGAAGTAATCATACTTCTGGTAATTTCAGTAACTAGAGAAAAATGACTGAGGCTGGGAACTGATTTAAGAGGGTTAAAGGGATAATAGGGTAATACAGTCAATGTGAATAGAAGTCTTGAATATGTTCATGTCTTCATAAGAACTTAGTGTTTCCTTTTCATCAAATCAGAGTATTTATGCAGTTTTGAATTACTTTAGCCCAGAACCTTCACGTTAAAAACAAAACAAAACAAAACCCCAAAGTTTCTCAGTCTCTCTTCTGCAGCAACCAAATGTAAGATCCTATACTATGAAATATTTGTCATACAATTATTATCTCCCACATAAACCGTCTTTGCATCTCCTTTCTGAGCGGATTAGAATAAGAACTGTGTTTTCTAGCTAGTCAACCTGGATATTATTCCTGGGAACAACAATGCCTGTCATCAGTTTATGTTGTGAACAGCATGCTGAATAGAAGAGCACTGCTGAGTATATCTCAGGGTCATGATTTCTCTCAATCAGAATTGATACAAGTGCAAGCAAGAAGATAATCTCTTGAGGACACTGAAGGGAAAATATGCGCCTCTGCAGTGCACGTTTAGGTGCTGTAACCCACCATCACAGAGTTTTCCTTGCTAACAACTGCATCAGAGAATAGGAGGCCTTGATGTTTGTAAAAAGACAATATACATTTCACTGCCATTTGGAGAAAAAAGTTCCTATCCAAAGTTTTCCTATCCAAAAAAAATAGCAAGTGAGGGATTAGGAACAGAGACCAAAAAAAAAGTAAGTATTGCTTCATGGCCAAAATAGAAATTATTTTCTAGTTTCCAAGATAACACCAAGACACAGAGTAAACACCCGACAGCAGCAAAGTTACAACAGAATATCTGCAGAGTCTATGAACATATTTATTTTCACAGACTAGGTACCAGTATGTCCCTCAGGACCCATGTTCACCCATGTTCAGACACATCCAAAAAGACCACTGCCAGTATGTTTTGCTTTATAAGTCCTCCAGAATCACCTGTTGGAAAGTGAATCATTCTCAGAAAATTCCCGCAAGAACAATACATTAGAGCCCATTCTTTCTTCACTTTGAACCTTTCAAATCTGTTTTTGAGGCTTAAAGACACTTAAAGAGGGTAACTTGTAGGGATGCCTGTAGTAAAACACATTCCATGAGCTTCTGTGGAGTCAGGATTCCTTTTGTGTGCATACCTGTAACTCATGAGACGTGCTCTCAATAGTATCAGCAACCAGGCAAGTGGATAATCTTGAGTACAAACCTACATTATGTTCTGGGTGCAGTATTTATTGGCTGTTGAAGGCTGTGTCATGTAATTAGAAGAAACTGAGACAGTTTTTTCAAATATTTGTGTATACCTTTTTTTGTTTGAACAGATAACATTTTCTTTTGCAGTAGTTAGGAGAGGGAAGGCACTGAAGAATGTGAGGTCATTGCATATTCACAAAAGAGCAGAAGAAGCTATGTACTGCTCATCTGGTTTTGTCTACTAAAGCTTAGTTCATTTCAAAGTTTCAAGATCTGATTTGGTAAATTTTCAGCAGTTCTAATGACACTGTGTTCTCAAACGTGCATATGTTCTAAAAGAACACTAAATCATGAAAGAGAAAACTCAAATGTACATACTCCTGTCACTGCACCGCCCTCTGATATGCAGAAAAGATAACTATTGGCTCATACTAATCACAGAAGGGTTTGAGTTGGAAGGGACCTTAAAGATCATCCAGTTCCAACCCCGTTCCATGGGTAGGGATGCCTTCCACTAGAGCAGGTTGCTCAGAACTCCGTCCAGCCTGTCCTTAAAGACATTTGGGGATATTAGGCTTGCTTTCTCCTTATTTTTGATACTTTGTCATTTAAGAGTGATGCTAGCACTGTAGCTAGAAAGGTTTTTGGTGAACAAAGATGTTCAGTGTAAAGATCCCAACTTGTGAAATGTTTAAGCATTTGAAGGCATGCAAAATACAAGTAAATGAGATTTTAGAAAGACATCTCTCTTTATAGCACATAAGAATAGAGAATTGCACATGCCCTTCTGCATGGATGTGTTATATCCCCTCCCCCAGGCTGTCCTTAGGAAAAAACCCTATACTCTATTGCAAATTATTATCCACTGGCGATGGGCCTGGCCCCTTACAAGTTGGAAACCATTTTATATGCTGTAGATTCTTTCCAGTTTTAAAGCCCTGTGTTGGCTTGTGAACAATGATGACATCAACTGTTGAAATCCAACTCCAGCTTTGTTCCCTGTTCCATAAGGTTTATAAAGCCAGTAGCATTTGTTTTTGTTCCCAAATAGGATATATTTAAACTGACATATCTGATTAATGGGCTGATGTTATGGTTTGTTTATTATTGGGTTTACATTTTATCTCTTAAGTGTGAGAAGATAATTTTAAGAAGAAAATTTTGCGGTATATAATAAAACATATTGCAATAAAGATTTCTGAACAATATATAGTATTTGACTATCTGTATATAAATCTGAAAATGAAATTAATATGTAAATATCCTTATCAGTGAAAAAGTGTTGCTTTGCAATAGTGATGTCACAATAATGTTCCACAGCCTAAAGTTGGCTGGAGTCACTTAGCCCCTGGCACAATAACAGTGATACCTGATTGTGTCAAAAACAGGAATCACTTGGGACCTTGCAGAACCTCACTGTTTGTGTATAATATTATATGTCCTTAATATTTATCTATCTCACTCACGTGAGATAACTGATATTATGAGATAATAAGACTGACTTATTGTCCTGGATTCCACTCTAATTACTTTATAACTATTCAAGTGTAAGCTGGTGTATGCTGCACAAAGGCATTTCTGAGCTCATAGTTCTCTTGTAATTGTGTAGATGAGAATCATGTGTTTAAGAAAGGGTGGAAGGTAATAAAATTCAGTTAATCATAAAACAGCTTTTTATGTTTGATGTTGTAGTTCAAAGTTTTAGGTGTTCTAAGGGAAAACGTAGGAGACTGTGCTTTGCAAAACCTCCCTACTGTGCTAAGACAGTGATCCTTAAAAGAGGTTAAGAGCAAACTTAATGTGGTGTATAAATGTAATACTCTTCTGTAGCAGTTTTCCCCGCAGTGTGATGGAAACTGTTCATGAGTTAATTATTGCAGAACCCATGTACGGTAAAAAGGCACTGTGAGTTCTGTTGTATATGGTGGGCCAAGGACAGGAAAAGGGGTTTTGTGACGGAAATGTGAACCAAAGCTTGTTAACTCTCAGACCACAGAAAGCTATGACTGGACCAAAGTTATTCACCCACTTCTCTGTGGTCAAGGGAATTCTGATTAAGTTTTATAATAATGCTTTAATGTATTGAGAAATACCTGGTAAGAGAACACTCACCAAGGAAAGAGGTTGCCACTGCAGTTCTCCATTGATTTTTCTTACCCAGGTTACCCTCAATAAGTACTCTCTAAATTGTTTCTGCTCCACTACTTACTTTCTTAAAAGAAATTAGGAGCTTTGAAGCATGTAAATGAAGTAGGTTTTGCTTTTTTGTAAAAGCTGAGCAGAAAAGCAGGCTGCTGGATGCAGTCCCAGGCATCCTGACATAGGCAGGTACTCTACTGCATGAACCCTCTCCTAAAGTTGTCTAGGGCAGTAGTTAAAAATGGTCTCTCTTGGCTGAGACCTGCAGTTGCCATCATTTGGAGTTGTGGGCTTTAAGTTATTAGAAAACCTGTCCATTAAAGTTGTTTTGTTTTCTGGAGGTACACAGCAAAAAGGTGGAACAAAATGTGTGTACACGTTTTTGCTTATACTCTCTTCTGAGTAAACACCATATAATTTTTTTTTTCTTTTGGGGTGGGGGAGCAACTCCTGTAACCTTTTCATTCTGAATAGGAAGTAATCCAAATTTTTATCACTTTGAGTAGTTTTTATAAGGTTTAAATGGATGAGCAGATCACAGCCTGAAAAACTAGGTAAATTTAATCAATATTGAAGGCCAAAATGCAGTCCTAAAACAAGAACTTCTAAAAGAAACATTACAGTTAAATCTGAGCAATGAAAGATGACAAGTCCATGCATTTTTCTGCATTTCAGAGGATGTTGTTCTCAACAGACCATCAGTTGTCATTGCATACACCATACTGTGCTTTTCAGTGATGGTTGTTGTATGAATAACCAGGCCATCCAGTTGTTTAAATAAAGTCGGGAGAAAAATATCACAGAAAAATGAGAGAGAGCAACAGCTATGCTCTTTAAACATCACATTTTCTCTATTATTCTTACTTTTCAAAATACTGGAAACAGCTCACGAAAATCTTTTCCTTCTTAGATCATCGTTTCTTTATTCCTTTATAAAGATTTATAATATTTTTTTGTTGTTTATCTTCAGCAATATATTGTGATTCCAAGAAGATGTGATAACAATAGGAGGAAGGGAGTGAATAATAGGAGAGATAGACTATTGGAAATAAAGATACTGCATTTGTCTAATTGTCCCAATTTCTAACAGTGGGACAAATACAGAAAAATGGTAAACAATATTCTTGACACTTAGTATAAGTTTAGTCTCTGAATCCATGTTTAAATTGTTGGATATGTCAGATATTACATGTCAGTGGCTGAGAACCCCAATTGAACCAATAACTGAAGATTGGTCTGTTTCATGCAAATCTTACCAGAATTAGGAGGCACAGGGAGGTACCTCATTGTAAACTCATAAGCTTCATTAGGCAACCACATTTGAGATCTTCAGCCAATGTTTTTTCAGTTTTCCATGCCTGTACAATGGAGGCTTTTCACCTACAGAATTTTGCATCACAAAGGAGTGATTCAAGTTCAGGTTCATGGATTCAAATCAGGTTCAGATTACCTTAGAGAAATCAGGACCAATCATCATATTTTCTTCAGTCTGCACCAACCAGTCTGGGTTTGCATGTTGCACTGACAGAATTTAAGTGATATTTAAATTCTGTAGTGGGGGACAGACAGATCATAAACACAGGAATAATTTCTTTTATGTATTGTCTTGGTTACTTTTATGTGAAATGTGGAAAGAGGAGAGTCTGATAAGTGCCCACTCCTGTAGGTGCTAGGGCCCAAGAACAACCAATCAATCCGTTCATGCCTAACTTCTTTAATGAAAATAGTCTCATGGACTTCTTATATGATTATTCCTAATTATGTGCTTAATTATATACTTTACGCATAAAACCAAGACTGAAATATACAATACCCTGCAGGTTCCTGCTTAAAAACCCCGAGACTTATCAGTCATCTAAGGTGAACAAGAAGTTATATTTTCCTTTCTTATTGCACATGAACTGGAGTACAGATACAATACTGTCTTTATGTAGAGACAATGCAAAAATAAGGTGCTTCAACACAGCATCTCCACATGGGTGGAGAGACAAGAAAAGGGGGAAGGCTATGTGACCCTGGAGAAATTCTGAACCTCTTAAATACCAGAGTATTTTTTACTTTAAAGGTATAAATATTTTATATCTCTTTAAAAGTATAATTTGGACTGTGATCTGAATTCCCTTGAAATTTTTTTTGGTCTAGTTCTGGGTGTTTGCTTTTAACATTTGCTGTATATATTATATGAAATTATATAAGATAGTATCTTGGCTTTAATTCTCACTAAAATTAGATTAAACACAAGGTTTTAGCTGGTTTTTTACATGAACTGTGAGGAAGATGAAATCAACAATGTAGGGAAGACCCTTCTTTTTTGTTGTTGTTGTTTGGAAATCAAACCCAAAATAGTTTGCCTGGTTAACATATGTCATTTTTAGCTGTAATGTTCAATGTTCAATGAGTTTGAGCAAAAGAGCGTATGCAGTTTGAAGGATATGTAGATGTAGAGTGTGCTGGAAAATATAAATCCTGAAACATAAGAAGTACTAATGTTTTGTGCAGACCTCTTCCTTTGCTCTCTCTTTGATTGCATTCCTGGTTTGAATTTCGCCGGTCTTTTTGTTTCCATGCGTCCTTTAGAACCATTTGTCATTGGCCATCACCACGTGTGTCATCCCCCACCCCCACAGTTGTCCAAGTGCTGTCTGTAGATCGCCTGCAGTTAGTTGATCCTGTACACTGACTGTGTTTTCATGTGATAAAAGACTTCACCCTTTCCCTTCTTTGGCAGATACTTGTGTGCTTAGCATTTCTGTTGGAAGATCCTCTTTGGCCTGATCCCAGCTGAGTTACTATCCTGACTTTTTCCCATCCCAGAATTGTTGAGAAACACCATTTTCTCGAATCCTCCCCACAAAACCATTGCGCACAGGAAATAGGCAGTTGATCCTCATTTCCTTCCTTCAGTTTCAAGCTGTTTAAGAGGACTTATGAGTCAGCATCTCATTTAGTTGTATATCATCATCTACATACTCATCTCAAGCCCTTTGTGTTCTCATTATCATTTCCCTACAGCTTCAGCTGATTGCATGTCTCTGCAGGATTTCGCCCAGCAACTGTAAACCTAAGGAACGCTAATTGTCATCCTAATGTCCTGGGGTCCTGGCACAACCCCCCTTTGCTTCATTCTGTACTCCTGCATTTCTCTGATTTCAGCTGCTTTTTTTCTCAACAACAGTGTCATCTTCCTGGGTGACCTATGATAAATGTAATGCGTTTAATGTATTCTGCTTTTGTAAGGACTTCCCTTTTGAAATCCATCAGAAGCATAAATCAAGGGCATATTACACAGACTGAAAAAAAAAGGGGGAAACTTAATATGCTCCTCTTTTGCAGCACTGCCAGTGAAAAGGCACTTTGGCTTGTATGTCACTGCCGGCCAGAACAGCAGTGCTGCATTCCTGCGGAGGGAGCACATTGTGCTCCTCACACCCTTCTGTGACATTATTTCAGACTGACTCAGGGGGACAGATGTCTCCTACTAAATCATCAACACAAATGTCTCACGCATCTGCGTCTTCCTCTGGATACTCAGAATTTCAGTGTTCAACAGGCCTGATCCTGCTTAAAATGGTGAATACATTCCTTTGATCTGCTTAGCAAGCAGATCCCACAAGGCAGATTTGCAGTTCATTCACCCTTGTTTTGAGGGCCCTGAGATAATGACTAATACAGTCAGTCAGCCCCAAGGTATTAATCCTTGTCCTCCCTAAGCTGCTGTGTACTCCTTTGGGCACTACCTTACAAGTGGTATTCACCAGACTTATGTCTTTGTTTGACAACATTCAGCGCATTCCTGGCAACTTTGCTTTCCTCCTGTGACTCTTAGCTTTCTACACCTTTTTCCAGGGCCACCACTTGCTCCATTTAGGTTTAAAGTTCAAAAGCAACATGTTTTGCAGCTGTTTCCTTTGTCTCTGATACTTTTCTCATTACAATGATGTCTGGCTCCCAAAATTTTCTCAAATGTGATGTCCCTTCCTGCTCATACCTGCCAGTAGTGACACTCTGCACCCGTTCCTTAGCTGTGTGTTGTGTCCCAGCCCCAGCTTCCACTCTTCTTGGCCTCTAGTATTTTCCACCTTTTTCCAGAGGAAACTACTGTTTAGGAAACTTTAGGCTTTTTTGTTGATTTTTTTATGTGTTACTTTTATATATCCACCTGCCTGTATTAATGTTTCTTTGCATGCCAGTCCAACATGTACAAGCATTGGTGCCTCTTGTATTCTGTTTGCTTCCACAACTTATAAGAACGTAACACTAGTTTCAACAGGAGCCTCTGTGCTCTGAGGGTATTTGGTAACAGAAAGTGGAAATCTCTGTCATTTTTCCATCTGACTGGGATGTGACAGGCCCACCTTTCACAGGTTTTCCTTGCGCTGTTTGAGCTGGTCAAGTAATGTTCATTCAAGCCAGCTAAGGATATGCACTCATAGATGAGAATGAAATCACAGACTCTGTACAACTCCATTTAGGAGAAGGCATGGGATCCTATCTGCTGGCCAGCAGAGGTTGCTCAGAGCACGTTAGTTGAGTGTTCTGCACTCTACAATTCTTTATTTCTTAGTAAATCAGGTCCAGGGTTTTTTAATCTTCCATGGGATTTCCTCCAACATCCCGTTTCTCCCCTCATGCTGGGTATTTGTTTGGATGCCTCATCTCTCTGGAACAATGACAGAGTTGGTGAGGGAAGCAGAAGACGGGATTGTCCCAGGAACCTGTCCCTGGGTTGGGAGAGATTGCAGCCCTTGCTGCATTTGGAAATTGCAAAGATCTCCTTGGATTCATTTCTCATCATTGTGGACTATATATATATATCCATATGCATGCCAATAGATGAAAAAAAATCATACTCCTCTACAATCTAGAAGTAAAGGAAAAAATAGATCAGTATTGTTTTCCATCTTTAAATACCCCTGAGGTTAGTGAGGGCTGATGAAGGCATCAGTGTGGTGTTGAGTTTGGATAGAAATGCAGACAGTTAAGAAATATTTTGGAAAGTTCCAAAGGAAGCCATGCTTCAGGTTTGGATTCAGACCCAGATGTCTTCAAATTTCATTCATAATAAGGTCTTTACATGGGTTGCAGTAATGGTCTTATTTATATTTCTCCCACACTGGCATGCCTGGATCTTCTTTAGGAGATCTGAACTTTGCCACACAACACTGCGGATGCCTTGTTTGTCTCCCTGTGCTACCTTATGCAGGAGCTGAAGAAGCCTCCTGCTCCACTGCTGTTGTGGTTCTGGATTTGTGTGGGCTTCATTTTTTTCTTGCAAGACTGTGTTTATTCAGAGAACACTAGCTCTTAATCTGGCAACATATCCGTATGATTTCAAATTAATTCCTGCAGGAGGAGGGAGAGACTTCTGGCTCTAAGGTGGACTAATTTTATGTATTTTAACTGCAAATCTTCATTTATCTACATGCTTTAAAATAAATACCATGTTGTGATGAGAGGAGGGAGAGATTTAGGGATACAGGCAACATCTTCTCTGGATTGAGGGTTGGAAGTGTTGCAGGTTTCCTCAAGCATCCTCATTTCCTTACCCACCCTTAAGTCAGAATTGATGTTTCACATCCTTTGGGACTAGGAAAGTCCAGAGAAAAGTGACACAGTTGTAATTCTCCATGAGGTGACAAGGTTTGAGGAAACTAAGTAGCTCAAGTTGATCCTATGGAATGGCTTTAGGAAGGGTGACTGTTGCACACTTTTAATGCTGCTGTTGAGCACAGTAATGTCCCTCCTGAAGTGTGGTCTTCATGTGTAATGATGCCAAGCAAACATGCAGCATGATTTTTTTCCCTTGGAAGTCTTGTTTGACATTGAGAAGGGACTTGGTCATTACAGAATTCTTTTCTTTTCTTTTTCTTTTTAAACAGACTGGTTTAATAAAAACCAAGGAGGATTTCTCAGGTTTGAATATGTGGGGTGGTAACATTATAAAAACATTAAAAACTCCAATACAGTTTCAGTATTACCGAGACATTAGCAACAGACTGTTTTGTCTTTGTGGTTTGGAACTGGAATTTTTCCAGTTGTTGCCGGAAGGCTACATTTAATTTGTACTGTGTTTGCATAAATAGCTTATTTGTAAAAATCACATTTTACTTGAACAATTCTAAATGATGCCGTTATCATAGGGAGAAAAATGATCTATTGTTCTCTTCAAAATAAAATGGTACTGCCCTTCCAAAGTATCCAATGGACAAAAGCATGAAAAATCATAGTATACTTATAAGTTGCTTATCTCATCCCCAGAATCAGCTCTCACATGCTCATATCCTCTGGGTTTGTAAAATTCAAAAGATTTTTTGAATTACTCTCTTAATTGTGATGTTTGCATTGTACTTACTTGCTAAATAAGATTCTTTAACAATGACGTCCTTGTTGTCAAAGCAGTTGCATTTCTTTGCCTGGTATGAATAGCTGCATGTTCTGAACTGGGAAACAGCAGTTGTAGTGGGAGCCTGACTCTGTTGAAGGAGGAATTGATTGCTTAGAGCAGGTTTTTTAGAGCACTCTACAGAAATCTCTCTTACCTCCACCCACAGGGAAATGAAGATTAAGGAAAACACGGGACCTCCACCTCTGTGAACTCAAACAGCAGTAGGCAATTTCCCCTCCAATTAGCATCTCGTTCATGTGTTGGAGGGAAAAAATGATTGGGTTTTTTTGGCCTTTAAACCCCTTTTAGCAAATTCTCACATTCTGTGGGGTTTAAGATCAGAGGTAGAATAGTAAAGAGAGATGTGATTGGAGAAGACTTTTTAATCATTCCATAGTTTCTCTTATTCTTTTTAAAGTTGTGGTTAATCATGAGTTACACAGTATTTCTAAGTTTTGCTTGAAGGATTCCATGTCTCTGTAGTAAGTGTGAAACAAACACAAAAGTATAATGACTGCTGCTAACTCCAGCCAAGAGTTGTATCATTTCTCAGGAAGAATGTTTTGTTATTTGTCAGCTATGGTTTTTATGTATATATGAATCTCTGTGGCTCAGCTTTCAGCCATTAACTCTTGTATTAGAACATTCTTTGTTTCTTTGACATACAACCACATGTAGCACATCCGAACTGAGTCCAGCAAGAGTTCTAAGAATATTGCATATTAAGTATTGATAGAGCATATTGTTCTCTGCCACGTGTTTCCTTCATTATTTTTCAATGCTTCTCTTCTCTTCTCTTCTCTTCTCTTCTCTTCTCTTCTCTTCTCTTCTCTTCTCTTCTCTCAGTATCCTTTCAGTATGTACAGGTTATTCTTTTTTAATTTCTATTGTTCTCCTTTTTCTTTTCCTGTTAACAATTATCTCTCCCCCTCCCCTTCTTTTCTCTCTTTGATCCACAGGTTTTGCAGTGCATGTTGGTCTCCCTTCATTCAGAACTTGACATTCAAAGGTACATGATGAAAATTGAATCCTCTCAGAGAGTTAGTACTGTACTTTCTTTTTTCTGCACTCTGCTGTGAATTGAGTTTGTTACCCTTTAATTGTGTGTCTTGCTTCACAACTAAAGTTCTCAAATAAATATGAATCTGCATGCTTTGTCTCTCTGTATTTCACAGCAATGAAGAATTATGCATACAGATTAATTGCATATGGGAGTGTGATGCATGTGCATCCTTTGACATTTTTTTAATTCTGACTTTTCCTTTAATGGCATGATAGACATGAAACTCTTGTATTAGATGGTCTGAAATCCACCAAAATTCAGTGGGACATCCTAGATAAAGTGATTCCTTAAACACTGTCCCAAATCTAGCCTTGTACTTCTAGTTATACATACTTGGAACTGGCTTAGGTGGTAAAAGTCTTCTGCAAAGTGAAGGACAGCTCTATGGGCAGAGCAGTAAATATTTTTGCATTGAACATGCAAAAAACCTTAGTTCTGCAACTTGTGGAATTATATGCACACTGTGCACCCCTGAAGTCACCTGTATGTCACCTTTCATCCCGTGGAGCTTCTCTTCCATTTCTAGATGGCTGGTAACGCCATACAGAATGGATGTCTACCTTTTCCCCCCAGGGAGGCAGTGAATGTGTACATGCCTTGTAGGCACAAGGTGCCTGTGCATGGTTTCTACCGCAGTCAACAGCGCAATGATGAAAGCACCAAGGTAACACGCGGTGGGAGCAAGGAGGGACGCCTCGGAGCAGGCACAGTGGCAGCGGCTCATCCGCACCTACCTTGTGTTTCCCCTCTCGGGATTTAAGCAGGCCGATAAACATGCCGACCACAGGGAAGGGTGGGACAGGCAGAGGTGTGGAGAGCTGTGAGGCGTCTCCCTCCCTCCCTCCCTCGCCAAAGAGATGGCCTCGAGGGAGGGAAAAAGTAGCAGGAGAGCAAGGTGACAAGTTGGGAGAGAGGAGCAGCAGAAGCTTCTACAACTTCTCTCCTATAGCAGCCCCCTAACTCTCCCAGGTGCCAGAGCAACAAGCTCTACTAAGTGCTTCATCACATGTTTACTTCTACGAGTGGAGGCTAAAAATAAGTCCGCGGTGTGGGTGTGCTGCGGCCGGAGGCAGCGCTGCCTCTCCCGGGCCATTGTTTTTGCTGGGGGCGGGCAGCTGCACCCTGCCCGCAGACCTCGCTCCCACTCACCGGCCCTCATGTCGATGGGCCTTTTTTTCGGGTATTTTTAAAACAGCGTGTTAATTCAGAGCGCCTTCTTAACTAGTAGAAACACAGAAAAACAGGTTTTTCCAGGATCGCTGCATTGTGTTCCTTTGCTTTGGGAAACAGACACCACAGAAACAGACCCTCCTCCTGTTTTCCTTAGGGACTTATGTGGGAGAACAGGGATGGGTAAATGATCTTCTTGAATCAGAACTCACTATCCTCTAGGTACATTTAGGCATCTGGTATATATTCTCCCCCCCCCCCCCTTTAGTTTTTGCATGTGGTTTTAAGCGTGTAAAGATCTTTCCCCTTTAATCAGCATAATGACAGCTTTTGTTTAAATCATCCCTTTTAATCTTCACAGTTCTCATGGCGATTTTGGGGATTGTGTAGGTAGGAGTTACCTCACCCGCTGCTGATGAAACGCAGCCATCTCCTGGATGGAACAAAGGGTCGTGCTGGGTTGTGAATACTTCACAGTAGAGTTTTTCAGTAGGGAAAAGAAAAATAGCTTCCAACTGAAACTGCCATAAGGTTTTAATTAAGACAAACGCTGATATCCAGGCTGGAATTTATGGATAACTTATTTAAACAAAGTAATAATAAACTGAAGCTGTGATGCAAGAATATGGCAGAAACTGTGAAAGATGAAATTTTGCTCTGAGCAAAATTGATGGACCCATAGAAGCCTTTGTGGGCAAAAATAGAGAGGTAATCAGAGACTTTTTAAATTTAACTCTCATGTGTAAATTCTTCACATGACAAAGGATTAGAATAAAGCAGAGAGATAAATAATTTTATTTTAAAAATTTCCTTAAGCATGACTCGTACTTTTTATTAGTGGGTGACTAATAGTTTTATATACTGTTTTACTTTAATTTCTACCCTAAAATCTCAGGCAGGCATTTGGAGAAAGAGAAAACCTTGGATTTGGACAGAAACATACTGCGAAACATTTTTACACTTTAATGTGCATGGCTTGGGGTTTTCTGATAATACACGTATTTCAAAGAGATGCCACAGCATGTTGCATATTTCAGTCTGGACTTGTCTGGACCAATTAAGCTGCTCTTAGACGGGCTATTGAGTTCCTTAGGGCAGCATTTTCAAATGCAAGTTCCTGCAATTAAACATCTGAATAAGAGGTCTGGCAGCATAAGTGCTGAGCACCTACAGCTTTTATTGCTCCTAATGAATATCTTTACTATAAACACACTGCTTTCCTGAAAAACAGGTTTCCATTTATCTAGGTGCTTAGAGTTAAAAAAGTTTGAAAATGTTGCTTTATGCTAGTCATTTATAACAGAGTTTCATGAAAAACTTTTTATGCTAACTCTGAGGATCAACCAGCTGAAGAGCCAGCCATGGTCTTGCCAAGGGGGAGCAGCCTGTGGATGTCCTGCTCGGTGATTCACAGCACTCAGGATTAAAAGAAATGGGTTTTGGCAGCTTGCCACAGCAGGGAGCATGCAGCTGGCCACCAACAGGAGCTAGCAAGGCCCGTGGGAAAACGTGCAGATTTTTAGGATGATTTGAATATCATTACAACCTAAAAATATGGCAGATAAACTCTGTCACATCATTAGACGGGTTTTTTTTCCTCTAGGTGGAAGAAATTGGGATCAGAATCAGTGAATACAGAGTGGTGATAAAGATCCTGTCAAAAACAGAGAGGAGTTTTGCCTTCAAATAAATTCACTAAATGGAGTAAAATGGCTACTCGTTGGAGCATCCTGACCCTGTCACAGTGACGGGTAGTGCGTGGCAGTGACTGAGCATTACTGGTGCCGATGACTGAGTTATCTTTCCCTCCTTCTCATTCGCCATGGGAGGGAGGAGGAATGCTTTCTTTTACCTTACTTGGAGAAATTCTGGGTCTGTTTCCTCCCTTTCTCAGAGCATGAGAAGATCTGCACTGGGGCAGTACCTCAGGTTCCCAGTACACTGAATTCATTGCTTTGCTCAATGACGGCACGGTAGGTGGCCAGGGGAGGGCTCCGGGGCTTGTGCTCCGCTGGCATCACTCCTGAGTGAGTATGGCGAGCTCAGGCTTCCCTCAGGACCGCCGGCGGCAGGAGGAGGCCGGTAGCGCCGCAGACAAGGGCGAGCTCGGGCAGCATCCAGCGCAGAACATGCCTCCAAGCCAAGGGGGCTCCAGGCAAGTGGGGTGCCTCGGTTCAGTGCTAGGGGTGGTGGGGAACCATGGCTCAGGCACAGTCTTTCTCCTTATCAAAGAGGAAAGAATTCTGGCCATTCATACCATAGAAATCAATATTGCCACCAAACTGAGGTGCTTGTGGGAAAGAAATAGCTTTGTAACTTGTCCTTGATTCAACAGAAAATAGTGAAAAGTTTGAGTTCGAAATAGAGAAATGAAAGCCAGAGATGGGTGCTAGTCCATGAGCAGGCATCCGGGAGGAGTGTAACTAACACCTACAGGATCTGCATGTGGGCAAGTGGGTGGTTGCCCTCTCACTCTCTTCAGCTCTAGAGAACACTGATGCTGGCATGTGCCTGCTCCTGGTGTGGTACCATTTCCAGCTGATGGCATCTGAAAGAAAGATGCCATAGATTTTTACATCTTGTAATGGTGAAAAAGCAGACAGAGAGAGGTTAGCTTGTCATGAGAGATGGTTTGATGTTGCATTCAACTGCTGAGTCATCTCCCCACCCTCAACTCCCCCAGTGAGACAGAGTATCCAAGTACATCAATTGCACAGACGTAACATGAACTTCAGTTTATACAGACATGTATAAGCATTCAGCTTGTCTCAGAAAGTGCTGTGGAAAAATATGGAAAATGCTTAAAAACAAGATAATATGAGTAGTATTCACTTTCTCTTCAACAGTAACGTGTCACTAATAGCATGTCCAGACAAGTAAAACCGTGTTGTTGTGTTAATATGGAAACCCAAAGACTCTGTGTCTGTGGAAAAAGCAGATCCATCCTTCAGACAGTGATAATTTGGATCTGACACAAATGTGATGAAGTATTATTGTTGCAGTAGTAATAATTCATGTGCTGTGGCAATACTTTAGAGTTAATAAACTCATCATACATGAAACACAGCCTGTTTATATGCCTATTTGCAGTCTGTCACATATCCTGTATCCATCTTTGGCACAAGTCACAGGACAAATAATTTACTTGAAGGTCAAGAAGAGTAGGCTTCCATTTTTCTACTAATTTTTCCTCTGTGTTTGAAATGTCAAGAAGACTCTTAAATGTGGGGAGAGGAGGGGTGGCCTATGCTCTGTTCTTCAGAGTACATGATTGGAAAAATATATTTTACTAGCTCTGCACTTTTTTTTATGTCTTTGTTTACTATTTGTACACTGCCAGGAGTGCTAGCAACTTCCAAGATATGTAAGATTCTTCTCCTGAATAGATAAGTTTCTGTTGACATAAGGGCTAAGGAAGTTCCTAGAGACAGGAAACAAGAAGTGTGAACTGATCAAGAGATGAAATTAAATCTTCAGGTTATGTGATTTTTTTTTTCTTAGTTCTGTTTTGTCTGAGGAAATGTGTGAATCAAATTTGCAGAAGAAAGGAAAAGAGGGAAAAAAGATTTCTGTTATATAGATTAGTATGAAAAATAACTGGAAACAAGCATAAAAGAACACTGTGAAGAGCAGAAATATAAAACCAGCTAGAACAAAAGTGTGAGAGAATTAGTGTGGACAAATGCGAGCAGAGGACCAGAGGCAGAGACATACAGAGAACTTGATGAAAATCTCTGGTGCTCCATGACTTCCCATTAGATTGGTATCTCTGCAGTATTTCACTTTTCCTTATTCAGGTGCTTTCAGACTTCATTCCTAATTATTTGCCATTTTACTGCATTTAAAGAGCCTTGCACTTTTTTTCTTTATTTTTTCCGAGTCAGTGAAAGGACTAAAGTAGGTGTATTGAAAGTGCATTCTTTTAACAAGCTGTAGCAGACAGATACCAGTCATGAGGCTTGATTAACTACAGTTTTAATTCTTCATCAAATCCCAAGAGTAATTGAAAGATACTGGATCTTCTGTAATTGCTAGCCCCATGTGCTATACTTAAATATATACCCTGAAAAAGTTACAACTACCTATATCCTTGTAAATAAAACAGTATATCCTAAGTAAAAGAGTCATCACAAAGCCCTGTGTAATTACATGTAAGTTTGCACCAGAAGTGTCCATCCTTATTTTGACCTTTCCTTTCTGATTATCTTCTAACCCAGAACTAGCACAGACAACATCTTTTATCAGAGAAGTCCTTAAGGAAGGTCAGCTCTACTCAGCTGGCTGAAAGATGAGCCCTATTGCACAAAGAAACACATGGGGGTGCCTCCCAACATGCAGCTTGGGGAGAAAGACCATGGCTGACTGAGGGAATGTAACCTAACTGGTCAGAGGGGGCAGAGAGACCTGCTGCCTCGTTCTGAACCTCCTTCTGTTCTCTGGCATTTATCACCGAGGTGGCTTGGAAAGTGCCGGTGTTTCTTTGGGTTTGTCTGCCTCTGTGGAATATCTATTTACACATTTAAATTTTGGGTAATGCTGTTCCTTAGTGGGCATGTCTTGAGTTTTCTTCTGTGTTAGATATTATGGGTTTTGTTGCTCCAGCACCATTCTGACTCACATAGCAGCAGTCTAGACTATGACTCTAGTTGGGTACTGTTGGGTCCTGAAACATGGACTATTGGGGTCAACATTTATTTTGTGTATGCTTGTACTGTGTGCTAGTTCCTGAAAAGTCCTTATAATGACACTTGCTGAAGTATTATTTTAAGCATTTTAATGTTAGTGAACATTCAGTGGAAAAAAAATATATGGCATTACTTATTAGGTATTTATTTGCCATTTGTCTCATTTATCTTATTTGATATTAGAATCAACATCCTGAATAATTATTACAAGGGTCAGATAATGCTGAAAGTTTCTGCACTGCTTTCTTCAACAATCTTTACAAGTCCTTGTAGTTATAGCTCCATAAATGCTGCTGGTTCCCTCCCCACTGCATGGGTTGGTTGTCCTAAGAATTGATACCTAGCAATCCACTTGATTATTAAGTAGCATCAAGCCTAGTGCTCGTTGCCAATGATAAAAATGCTTTCCTATCAAATATGCACTCATACCTCTCAGTTACTTGAATACCCACTGCTGTTGCTGAGTTTGAGAATTTTTTTAGAATCTATTTAAAATTCAGAATCCTGAACTGTAATGTTTACAGGAGTTGAGCATGACAAATAGCTTGAAGCCTTTCATAAATTCTATGTGTATATTTGGGGGATCTCATTTATAGCTTGCATTGGCTTTATGTTTGTGTCACTCCACTTACTAGAGTGGAACTCGTATGGATTTGAGCTGGTGGATTAAGAGGAAGACTGGGCTTTGTGTCTGGGCAGAATCCATGATGTGCCTCTGGCTTTCTTCAGAAAGTGCAGTATTGATGGTGAAGAATGAAGGCTGCCAAAAAAGGGTCTTTTTTAGTGTGGTGGCTGAACACTAGCAGCCCACCAAGCCACTCTCTCCCGCCTCCTCTGCTGGAGTGCAGGAGAGAAAACAAGATGGAAAAACGTCATGGGTTCAGATAAATGCAGTTTAATAAAGAAAAAAGCAAAGGCCACATGTGGAAGCAAAAGTAAACAAAGTATTCTCTATTCACCATCAGCCAATGATGTCCAGCCACTTCCCAGGAAGTAAGGTTTCAGGCTCCAGCACGCATAGCAGTTGCTCCATAGGACAAATGTAGTAACAAATGGTCCCTTTCCTCCTCTTTTTTCTTAGTTTTTATGGCTGGGCAGTCATCAAATGGTATGGAGTATTCCTTTGGGTCAGCCCTTCTGGCTATGTTCTCTACAGCCTCCTGCATGGGTGGGGGGTATGTTTGAGAGAGCCTTTATGCTGTGCATTCCCTGCTCAACAGTAGCAGAAATACTGGTGTGTTATCAACACCTTTCTAGCCACCAATACAAAGTACAGCACTGTGAGGGTTGCTATGGAGAAATTCATCTCAGCTAGACCCAATAGATTTAGCTACAGTAATGATGTCATGTCATCTGTGGGGATCTGGGATGCTGTGTCTTAGGTCCTACAGCATTTCCCCAGGGACAGACAGCCAAAGAAACACAGCATGTTGGCTTCACCTGTACATTGACAGGACACACTGGGCAACTGCTCTGCTAAATCTGTGTCTGCTGATTTTGGTAATGAGGTGTTCCCTTACTTCTCAAATATACATCTGTTCATATGTGTCAATGAACAATACACATGCAACTGCATGTCTGAAATGACACTCGGGGATTATTGTATTATAAATTAAAGAGAAAAAAATAAGCAAAAGCAAAGCAAAATAAGCTTGACTGATAATTTCATATTATCAGTGTATATTTTCTTAAAGAAACACAATCAATCTCCTTCCCAAAAAACTCTGAAACTAAGGACCTTCTGCAGGTTGATTTTGTTGCCTTTTTTTTTTCTTGTTTTATTTTTAGTCATGGTTTTCTAGAAAGGGAGAATTATATGCCTTCTAGCTCCCTATTGGATATATACAGATAAGTTTTTAATCAGTACAAGGAACTACAGAGCTGTAATGTTTTGGCTGGGTAGTACTTCTGTAATATGCCTGTATAAACAAAATACTTCAGCAGTGATGGTTCACAAGCCATTTTGGAAAGCTGAATGAAGAAGTACTGACTTACCAGATTCTTCTCTGCGTTTGCAGGTTACTTGTCACCTCTGTAACTTTTCCAGCAAAATCCCTGTATTTACAACCTGCAGGCTAGTGCTGACCGTGCCAGAGGCACTTCAAAGCATACTTTAGAACAAATGTTAGCTTTAAGTCCTACATAAAATTCAATGCTCTTGAACAATTTCATTGCAGGACATTGGATAGTACCTACTATTTTAATATTAGCATTTTAAAAGTGAGGAGTTCTGGAGGACTTACTTTCTTGTGAGGTATATGTAATCATTGTAGTTTGAGATCAACTGCACAGCTTGGCAACAACAGCCCTCTATAGCCAGCTAATGAAAATGTAATGAAAATTGAAGTTCTTCATACATTCAAAGTCACATAAGGAATATTATGTGATGCATGCTTTTGCTGAAATGAGCTCTCTTCATTTCACTTGAAAAACCACTGAAAGAAACAGATGTCAGCAAGATTAGTTAGCTTAGCTTTCCAGAAAGAAGCACAATCTTTTTTGGATCTTGACAGCATCTTCAAACCTAGAGTTGAAGTTGCTTTTGATACAGGGGATTTTTAATGTAATAGCATCTGACCTTAAATGATAGGGGAGAGAAAAACATATAAGTTTAATGACATCTTGTGCCTGGTGCTGATTATAGATGTCTGTAAAGTTCATATTTACATACTGGATTTGGAATCGAGTAAGCTTGCTTTGCTTTGAATTTCTGCTTTGTATGTTCCCATTTGTTGTGATATGGTTTGATTGAGAAAGACCAGGAAATTATTCTTCCGAAGTAATAGTACGTGTGGTTGTGAGGGGTTTCACTACACATTATTGAGTATGCTTCTTCAAGCAACCCCTTTTTGTAGAAAGGGCTTATAGTGTCACTTACAGTTTGCAAAAAATGTTCAGGATGTTTTATTTCCCGTTGAGTGTGTTTTTATTCGGCAGATCCTACAGTGAAGAGTTGGTAGAAGTGCGTAAATGAAACCATATCTCTCCCCTGCTGGAAGAGTTGGGTTTTTTCCCAGCAACTGTGTTTAGTTTCCCAGCAAAAGTCATAGTTAATTTGGTCAGTTAATGAAGACAGTTCTGATTTATGCTGGTGCAACAAAAAAGAAAGTAATTGTTTGTGATTTCAACTAGAAATGTTGGATGGCTATTTTGACTTTGCTGCATGACCTGGACCGTGCATATATGGCACAGCAGAAGATACTGAAATTGATAGCTTTACAACTCCATTACAGTATTGCTTTTCAGAGGATTTTTTTTAGTAGACTTGTTAACATTAGAAAGAGAGTGTGTGTGTGTGGACAAGGAGAATGGCATTACTGTACATCTCAGCACGTCTTATCCTCAGGGCCTTGTTAGAAACAAAATTTGCAGTGTGGATGTACAGCCGTAAAAACTGGAGCAGAATATCCAAGGACACTGTTTTCCTAAATAATCTACAGAGAAGTGACCTTCAGCATACCAGTATTTGAAGAAGTTTGGACTCCTTCCTTCTTCTCTTTGATTTTTTTTCCTCCCACACTCTGGTTTCAGTAGACTAATAAGGAAAATACTCTGTGTTGCAGACGAGAAGCCCGAAGCTGTCCCAGAGCCCACAGCCCAATTTGGGTGACCACACAGAACACCTCTCTGAAGCATCTGCTGATTCCTTAGAGGCCATGTCTGAGGGTGATTCTCCAACCCCCTTTTCGAGGGGCAGCCGCACGCGGGCAAGTCTTCCTGTTGTGCGGTCAGCAAACCAAACGAAGGAGAGATCGCTGGGTAAGAGCCTGCTTCAGTCCTTCTCCATTCTGTGCTTAGTCTGTGTTTTCCATTTGTGGATTTGAAACAGTCTTTAAATAGTTTGGGGTTAAAAAAGTAAAGACTTTAGTAACACATTATTTTTCACGTCAGGTTGTTCTTTGGAAATGAACTAGGTATGGGATACTGAGTAACTTGGGGGAATGGTGAAACTATTTTCATAAGATCTGAAGGTGTGATGGGAGCATAGGAGACATGCAAGGAGAGAGATGCAGGCCCTGGCATGAAATGCTGAGTAATGGTTAAAACCCCCTATTGCAAACACTTTCTGCCCAGCCTGCACAATATGTGGCAATGAACTTAATATAAGATTGTACCCTCATTTTCAGACAGGAGACACAGGCTTTTTCACTTTGTCATCTCTTTAAAGCCAGACTTAGTTGAAGGAAACCTAGAGATATTTTTGCCTTAGTAATCCATCTTACTGAAAAGGTTTGGATGTGCATGGTGGTAGCTTTCCAGGCAGAGGATTTGAATTGATATGCTGATGGAGATGCCCTTTACTTCAGGGCAGTGCCCTTCCGTCGGCACAGTGACAAGAGTGATGTGTCAGCACAGGTGGACAGCTCTGGTTCCTGTGTTCCTCCCATATCTCAGGGTTGAATTCAGCCCAGCTGTGAACCAGAGCTCCTTTTATGAAGGCGAATTTTGTCTCAGAGACTATGCTCAGCTGATGGATGGTAGGAGTAAAGGCTGTTCTTTTGAGGGAAGACACCAGAGGGCAGTTAAAGCGTTGTGGGAAGGTGCATGACTCATGTGCAGATTGCTGAGGAAGGCAGGTTTTGCTCACAGGTAATAAACTGAAATGCTGCTTTCCTGTAGGCTCATCTCCCAATATAGAGAGTGACATAAATCCAAGACTGGACTGTAAATCATACCATGCTTATAAGCTTGTCATGGTGGTTTACTCGTCCCTCAATAATCTAAGACAGTTTCTGCCAAGAGTAGAATGATATCTGACAAACACAACAAACGTGAAGAAAACAGGGCTGGAAGGGGTCCCTGCCTCTCCCAGAGCTGGCAAGTGAAGAGCAGTGGGGCTGGAAACAAGGGGCTGATCCCTCTCCATGTCAGCTCACAGAGTGGCTGCCCTCCCACAGCCTCCTGGGCCACCAATATGTTGGACTTTTGGGGGAGACATTTGTAAGACTTCAACCTGGACAAGACTTTTTGGTTTTGAGGTGTTTTTAAGAGCACATGTATGTTCACTATACATGCAGAGAGTTCATCTCTGCCTGTAAATCACTGCTGGCTAGGGCATCCTCAGTATGGCTTACTTCACCCCAGGGTTTTCTGGACAACTTGTATTTGCTTCAATATGATGTTAAGTGGTTGAGCCTTTGCAACTCACAGTCCAGCCCCACTGCATGGGCTGAGGACCCCAGAGTTGGGTGCAGCACTGCCAGTGGGGTCTCAGCAGAGCAGGGGCAGAATTCCCCCCTTGCCCAGCTGCCCACGCTGCTTTTGGTGCAGCCCAGGACACGTTTGGCTTTCTGGGCTGGGAGTGCACCTGGCTGGGGCATGTCCAGCCTCTCCCCCATCAGCATCCCCAAGCCCTTGTGGGCAGGGCTGCTCTTGGTCTGTCCATCCCCCAGCCTGTGCTGATACCGGGGATTGCCCTGACTCAGGGCAGCTTGCACTTGGTCTTGTTAAACCACATAAGATTCCCAAATGGCCACTTCTTGAGCTTGTCTAGGTCCCCTCTGGATGGCATCCCGCTCCTCAGGCATATCAACAGTGTCACGCAGCTTGATGTCATCTGCAAATTTGCTGAGGGTGCACTCAATCCCTTCATCTGTGTCATTGATAGAGCATATTAAATAACACTGGCCCCAATACAGACCCCGAGGGACACCACTTGTCCCTGATGTCCATTGAGACTCTGAGCCATTGACCACTACCCTCTCTCTGCAACCATCCAACCACTTAATTACCCATCTAACAGTCCACTCATCAAATCCATCTCCCTAATTTAGAGAGAAGGATGTTGTGGGGACCATGTCAAAGGCTTTACAGAAGTGCATATAAAAGGCATCTGTAGCCCTTCCCTTGTCCACTGCTGTAGAAACCCATCGTAGAAGGCCACTGGGTTGGTCAGACAGGACTTGCCCTTGGTGGAGCTGTGCTGGCTGTCCTGAATCAACTCCCTGTCCTCCATGTGCCACACACATGTGTGTGTATGTATGATCCTTCCCCCAAGTGTTCTCAACCTCAAGGTATCTTCAGCTTCGGGATTTCCTGGTTATGGTTTCTGCCTGTATAGTAACCATCAAGAGATGTCTCCTCCAGGTATTTGTTCAGTCCACCTTTGATCCCATGTAAATTTTTCACATCTGCAACAGTGCATCTATGACTTTGACAACAAGTTTCTGTCAGTTTACTGCCCGACCATTGCTTTCCTGTTGCTTTGTTTTGTATGTGTTTATCAGCTCTAAGTTATGCCCCCTAGTTCTTGTGTTGGAAGTGACAGCAACATCAGATTGCTATCTGCTTCCCCCAGGCCATATCCACTTTCTTTGGCCTGTCATTTCCCTCAGGTCATCTCTTCTCCAGGCTGCTATAACCACTTGTTCCTCATCCAGAAACCATCCTGGACATTTGATAATCAATGTTGCCCTGAACTTTTTGCAGTTCAATAGTATCTTTGCTAAGATGAGAGGACCATGAGTTCACTGTCAAGAAGTTTATTCTTAAACCCTTTTTTTCACATCTCTTGCATGTACTGAAATGTGTTGTCCAGGCCCTAATGGAGGACAGCCACATGAAAATACACTATTTTATTTCATGGCCAGCATTTCAGACCGTGCAAGACACCCTGTCTTTCATGTACCACAGACAAGGCCCCAGCTTATCCCATCATAAACAGGCCAAAATCCGGAGAAAGAAAAAAATCAGCAAACAACAGAGAAGCAATGTAATATGAAGCATTTCATTTGAGAGTTTTTAGATTTGAAATGCACAAAATAAGCCTTTTCTCTCTGTATTGCAGGAGGGGTCAGAGATATGTGTGTAGCTTAAGGGATCATCAAACTAGCCAAATAGGAGGTAATATATTGTCATCACCCCACAATCTGTCTTTTTCAAGTTGCTCCAGGAACTAAATAATAACAAACAGTTTGTTTTAAAAGGTAGTCTAAAAATTATGCCAAAATAGTTCAGTTTTACATTATTTTTTTTATTGTTATGTGCACTTCTTTTATAATAATGTCCTTTTCAATTTCTTCTCCCACTGTGTTCTAACAACACCATCAGCAATGTTCTGAAATTTCACTTTTGAGATGCTTTGCATGCTGTGGTCCTGTTTAGTTCCAGCTGTAAAAGGGAACTGTTTATTTTTAAAAAACAGGAAAATGCTTATAACTTCAGTTTTAAAAGTGTCATGAAAACACTTCTATTCACATGATTTTAAATAATCTGTGTATAATCACCTCCCTTTCCATATCTATTAACTTTTAAATTTAATATATTTTAAATACAAACTATGTTTTGATCCTCAACCAACATAATTTCAGTGAGGAAAATAATGAACTTTTGTAAATTTTTATTAATTTTACGTTGTGTATCTCAATGCCATTTTAAAAAACTGATATTTTCTCTTCAAAATTCTAATTGTTCTGTGGGTTCCTATTTTACTAGCTATATATGAGTCAGTTTGTTTCAAATTGTGGTCTGAATTAACATGGAGCCTGGGAAGGAATAACAGAAATGCATTTTGGCTACCTCACTATCATGGGTTTGTCAGTCAGGACTAATCTAATAGGACATGGTATTCACATGGAGTTGACCTAGAAAACAGCATTCCAGTTGTGGGCCCATTAGAATTTCAGCCACAGCTTTTGAAATTAAGGTCTTTCTTGGCTAAGAGGTCCACCAGAAATCAACACTTGCTTCATCATTGTGCAGCCTGGAGACAAAGCAAGATATTAAAATAAATGAATTCACTGTGCAAGAGAAAATTAAATGTATTTTAAAATATCTATTTGAAAGCTGGGAGCTTTTCCAGTGCGATAACTGTGGGAAAAAAATTATCTAGCAAAACTGTCAGTGAGAATCAGCTGAAACCTGGAAAGTGCTCAAAAGCTTTCAGCAAACTTCACTTGCAATTTGCCTGGAGGAAGCAGAACCTGACAAGCATCCAGCGAGGTTACGCCAGCAGCCGCCTGTGCCCGCGCTGCAGCTCGCTGCTGTCCCTGCTCCGGTACCTCCTCGTGAAAGGAAGGCTGTCAAATATGTTCACTTGTAGTCTCTCGTGTGGTACATCTGTCCAAACAATGGGCAGCCTCCTTTGTAAGGGATCCTGTGTGGGGATGGAGTGGCCAGGGCAGTTGATGCGATGGGTCACAGCCCCGAAGGGCAGGGTGTGATCACGACCTCTCCTTGCAGCAGCAGCTGGTGGTGCTCCTGCAGGATCTGGCTGTACAGGCAGGGTTGGATGAAGGAAGAATATGGCACAGGGAGGGATTTCCATAAATGCACAAAGATTTGGGTTTGAGAAGTGACTGAAGAGGATGAAGCTTTATGGCTCAAGGATTGCAGTCATCCTTTCTGGGTGCCCCAGCCGGGGTGCCTGGCCACTCCAGTCTAGACGAATGAAGAGCAAAGGATGACCAGGCTCCCTGCTGGTAAACCTGTGCCTAAGGAGTGGTGTGGAAAGGCCTCTTCAGAAATGCCTGAGCCTGCCAACATTTGCATTTTATTTGCACTTGGAGGGATTACATAAAGGAGTAAAATTATACAAATGCTCGAGGATTGGCATGGGGAGGCTCTTAAGCAATCATGGAGTATTCTGATTATTATTTATTATCCCCCAAACCCAAGTTTTGGCAGGCACAGGTTTTAGTGTCTGATTAATTAGTTTTCTGCCACCTTATATGGAAATGCCATTACTGATTATAATCATAACACCTCAATCTTTTATAGCATTTCTTGCAGATGTTTCTCAAAGCCTGTTAAAAAAGAAAGTCAGGGCCACAGTGACAATTTCACACATAGCAAAGTCTTTGCAGAGAGACAGATCATTGCTTTTCAGCTGGCGGTAGAAGTAACTCTCTATTCGCATGTATGCAAGATACTGTAACACACAGAGAGAAAATATAAATGGTAAAGGTAGACATATATTATATTGGAGCTAATTGATTGTTATTTACTACTTATGAGCTAGAAATTAAAATAGGCATGTAAAATCAGACAGAAGAGGTGTGAGTGGCCGTAGACTTTATATGAGAAGCCTGTGATTTGCTAGCAGTGGCAGTGCCCTCTCTGGTTCCTTAGGGCATGATTTAAGCCTAAATGAAGTCAGCAAGAACTTCAGTTTAGTTCATGGGAGAGGAACTCCCTGGGAAGTGCATTTCAAGTTAAGACTAAGTATAACTTTAATGTATTCAGTCACCTTAAAGAATTTTCCCTATCTTGCCTTTTATAGTGTATGCAAAGCAGCCAACATGAAAAAAGGTCATGTAAATATTTGCTGTCATGGTCAGATAGCTTAACAGGGGCTGACAGGTCTATAGGAAAAACAGCCTGAAACAACTAGTTCCAATTAATGAATTGAAACACAGACCCTAGGAAATTATAATACTCTAATGTAGCTTAAGTTTTTCTTCCAGCTTTCCTAGACTTTATTTTCTTTCCCCTTTCTTCAAATTATAATAGCTAAAGGTTTTGGACTTGGAAAGAAAAAAACACACACCTCTTAGCTGAAATGTTTCGTAACAAAAGAAGGTAAACAATGATATCAGAGTTTTTTCTGGTCCATTTATTGTCTCTACAGGGTATGTGAAAGGCAGGTATATGAAAGAGTGAAATACGTGACTTCCCAGGTCAACACTTATGCCCACAATTACTGTTTACTTAAGAATTTCTTTCTCCTATAATAAATTGTGTTGTGTGTACCTGAAAAAAAAATGCTTCCAGGGAGTAAGATCCTATTTAGTACATACTGTGTCAACAGAGGCACATTTTGTCTGCCACCACAAAGCTGATACACTGGATATTTTAGATGCTGCGCCACACTGGAGCTGAATTTTGTTGCAACAGGTGGTATCAGCATGGATCTAATGGGTTCACTGCAGTGATACTGGAGTAGAAGATGTGCAGTGTGCTAAACAAACCCATTGGTTTTGTAAGTCTGTGTCTGTCACTGCTCTATCTGCTAATTGACTTTTGAATGCAACGTTTATTATTTATGTGCACTGCAGTAATACTAAAGGACCTTGAGTAAAAATGATGCCTCACTGTGTTGGGTAATATGTGGTGACAAAATACTCCTATTTCAGAACCTTGCAACATAAATAAATCGGAATGAAAAGTGGTGAAGATAGTAGGAGAGGTAGGGTAATGAGTGTACAACCTGGATGAACTGCATAAAGCTATGTCAGGGTGGCAGTGGCTTTTCTCTTTACCCCAAATCATGCCCTCATAGAAGGTGTAATGTCTTCATCCAGCTCTACTATCACTTCATATTCTGATTTAGCAGCAGCAATTTGAGCCTTCAGCATTTGGTGTCTGCTGGAAGACAGATTTGGCAGATGGAGTAGCTTGTACAGGCCTTCTTCCTTCAGAGGAAAGCTAGGAGGCCAGATGGAGCTTGTCCCATGGGTTGTATCTAGCACAGGAGCCATCACTTGTATAAATCTGATCTAATTTTTGTGTTAGATAAAATTTTTAATTCTACCTCTAATACAGTAAGTCACACAAATACCAGAGCCTTCCATTTGACATGGGCATGCAAGGGAAAAAAGTGTATTGCAATCCCATGCATTGTAAGAAGTGTAAGGCTTTGGCCAAGCAGAGAAGCAGAGCCTGTCCCTCAGCTCATTGAATTTAGGATTTGCTGCCAGGGCTGACAGCAAGTCCCTGAATGAGGACAGCTCTTGGATTTAATCATTGCTCCCCATACTGTTTATATATTTAGGTAGTGATTGTAATGCATGGTTACTATGCTGGGCCTAAGTTCAGGTTTCTGTTCCCAGAGGGAAATAATGTCATTTCTGTGGTATCTCTTGTTCTCTATCTCTTTTCTGCATTTCTGCCTACAGAGTACCCAATTCACACAGGGTAAGGGGATAATCACTGCATCAGAAGCTTGTTGATAGCCCGCTGATTAGGGTGCTCTCTTGGACAATAGGGGCAATGGTCTGAACACCTCTAAAGATGGGAGCCCTTCTGGGTAATTTTTCAACTACTCGGTGTTTCATAGGAGACAGGTGCTTGTACCATTGCTTTGCCCAATTACCTTCTGTGATGAATAGACCATCTGTGGGTATGAGGGCAGAGCGGTGGATGTTATTTATCTTGGCTTTAACAAGGCTTTTCACATCTCTCATAGCCTCCTTGTAGCCACATCAGGGAGGCAGGGGTGGCCTTCAGGGTGTGTAAGTGGCAGCTGGGTTTAGCTGTGTTCCTTGGGGCTGGACTCTGGGGCCAGTGATTTTTAACATCAGAAATGGTTGTTGGGATGGAATGAACCACCAGTAGGGTCAAGTCTGACACTACGTTTGAGACAGCATTTAGTGTGCTGAATGGTCAAATGGCCACTTCACTGGGACCCAGTGAGCCAGAGAAATGGACTAGCAGGAACTTCATGGAACTCCTGAGAGGCAAATGCAGCCTTTCATCAGGGACAGAACAGCCCGGCAGCAACACTGGCAAGGACAGGTTGGCTTGGTAGCAGCTTTGCAGAAAGGACTTAGGGTATGACAACAAGGTGACTGTGTGCTAGCAGCATGTCCTTGCAGCAAGGGAAAACTGCATAGCTGGCTATAGGAAAAAATTAGCCAGCAGGTCGAGGGAAGTGGTCATTCCCCTCTTCCCACCATTTGTGAGGTTGCCCTGTGTCCAGTTTTGGCTCCCCAGTAGATGAAAGATAATGACAAACTGGAGTGAGTCTAGGAAATGGCCTCTTGGCATTCTTCTTAATCATGCACACTAAAGTCTTGGGTCCAAGATCCTGTCTAAAGTAGCTTGTGAGGACTTCACACAAAGTCAAGCTGTTTGTTAGAGCCCACAGAGGTGAATTTTTGGTGTGGTGCCATAACCAGCTGTGCTCTTAAAGGCTGATGGCTCAACCCCTACATTTGCTACTGACAGTAGTGAACTTTTTAGAAATTAAATAACTTCAGAAGTATTGAAGAGAATTCCTTCTGTAAATACAGAACGTGTGGTAAATGGAGCAAAACTACAAAGGCATGCATGGCCTACATGACTTTAATGCTTCATGTCTATGGATTCTTAAAATGGTCACATTCTGCCCTTGAACAAATCAATTGTACCTTGTTTAGTACTAAAAAACAGGGTTTATAAAAATAGTCATTACGCAAACAGTGAGTTTGTTACAGCTGATTTATGCAGAAAGGAAATTCAATTGGGTAGGATCTCTCTTTCTTCATGTTTGTTGAAGAGGAAGAACAAGTATTCCAAGAAATTTAATTGATATTTTCTTGTCTTTTTTGGTTTTGCCCATTTAAAAGTTACTAACAATAATGCCCCTATGTAAAGTACTTGACTACAGTGGCCTTAAATGCTTCACATATCTGCATAGTCTTTGGCTTACACATCCTTGGAAACGGTACTTGTCAGCTTTGCACCTTTGGCTGGGAGCCAGCCATGGCTTGTTGGCTTCTTCAGAGGTCAGGGGCTCAGCTTCTGGTGGACTAAAGCAGAGCCTGCATGGACATGTCCTGAGCCTGTGTGTGTGGACTTCTCTGATTTTACTGTGCTAAACTGATGAATGTGAACTGGAGTAGATGCAGCATGGCAGAGCCTGTGTGCCTTCCGAAAAATAGCTCTGGTACACATGAAACTTCTTACTCATCTCACTGAGTTGTTCAGTTGTCATTTTTAAAGTATTTTTTCATTAAGTATCATAGGGGTTTTGTGTTCTTCCAAGTTTGCTGGCATTGTTTTGTCAGTTCAGGGTATGAAAAAGTCGCCTTGACAGTCAGTTGGGCTATTCTGCAACAGAATGCAATTATTGTCCAAAAGTCATCCTGCCAGAACATTGATTTCCACCTGGGGAACTGGGTTAAACTGAAATGTTCTCTCAGAATCTCTAGATGATAGAAGTAACTGTTTACAGTAGATGGACTTGCTGATATAGGTATATAGACAAAGTTGCCTTTTGGCAATAGGCTTTTTCACAGGTTTTATCATTAATCAGATAGGGAAAATACTAGGTTTTCTTTAGGTAAAAAAAGTTGTCCATTTTCTTTTTGGTTTTTACTTATTCTTCTTAGCCAGCTAAATGTATTTGTCTGTAGAAAAGTGCTAGTATTTTAGTGGCAGTTTCCTGCCACTAAACCTTTATTTTTCGTAACACTTCAGTAGGAAATTTATGTGACTACTGAGTTTTCCATCTGTCTTTTTCATTAGGTAACAAATTATTGCAAGTCACTGTAAATAACAGAGAGGAATGAAGTAGCAGTAAAAAGTAGTACTGGACTGAATTAAACAGTTCCTGGGGTTTTTTTTTAATAGTTATCAAACAACTTAATACCTTGAACAAATCTCTTCAGACTATTCTGCAGAAAAAATAAATAAGTATTTGCTTTTATTCAGTAAAAGATCTACTTTTTTATTCTCTTAGTACTTGAAGACAACTAAATATATTTATAGAGATTTTCTGAATGTGGAGGACAGATTTTCAGGTGGGAGTACTAATAGAAGTTATTATGAGAGCTTCAGGCTAGAAATACCACAAGGATCATAGCAATGACCTCAGACTAGTTGAAACTGTGTGTGGTGAAATAAGAGAGTTAAGTCTTGAGGGTATGGAAAGTAAGAACTTCATACTGAGGAATTTCTTCCATGCTGCAAGAGTTGTTACTGTAATAAACTTGTGTCTGCATAACTTCGTCAGAATTTGGTGATATGCATTTGCTCTGTTTATTTGATAGTTGGGGGGGGAAGGAGAGATGGGGAGCAGAGAACAATATGGACCTATGCCATCCTTACAGTCTTATATATGACAATTTTGTCAAATAAAAAGCAAAGAAAAATTTGAAGCATCTTGAAATTTTAGTAAAAAAGTTTAAAGTTGTAAACTACTCTTTTCAGGAAAGGCCTGGCAGTGTTTATTGTGACCCCCGGTGGATTGTCCCAAAGTGTTCTAACAAAAACAGTTATCATTGAGACTTTAAAGACTATCCTTAGTTTTTGAAACTCATGCAAGTCTCCAGTAATGATTTGACATACATATAAGTAAGAAATAAGGATGCTTTTTCTCACTTTTGCTTGTTACCATTGCTGCTGATTTCAGCACGAGGGAATGCCCAGACACAGACAGTGACTCAATGGACTTGTGGAGGAAGATCAAGCTAAACCAGCATGAAAAGACAAAGATTGCCAGTCTTCTCTAAAGAGATATAGTTAACTGATGGTTATGGGTAAAGAGTGAAACTAATCTAATGGCATTTTCCCCATTTTAGTTATACCTTGCTTTGCACCTTGGATTTCAAGAAGGTCCAGAGCTCCCAATGCATCCAGTTTTTGATTGCTGTAGTCTAACCAGCTTTACTATTACTAGAAATTTTCAAACTGCTCACAGTATTTCCAGAGGATACAGACAATAGCTGTGTTGGAAGAGAGTAGGAGTGCCTTGTTCATGCCAGTGGTTTTTGGTTCTGTGGGAAGGTTTCAATGCTCCAGCGCCCAGGCATCCTACAGCAGCCAAATACAGATTTTATCATCAGTTAATACCTCTCTTCAGCTGGATTAAGGTATTGCCAAATGCCAGTAAGATATTTCAGTGCAGAAATTTGCAAGACATCTTGCCTACACAGCGGGAGTCCTGTAGCTTCACAGAAAAGAAACTCATGAACTCAAATGTAAGCTTTAACTGTATTTTATTTCATAGCACTGAGGAGTTATTTAGCTCTTCTGCCTCAATTTTCTCTTCTTCATTATAAGATAATTATGTGAGAAATTGTATTTTCCAATTAAAACCCATCGTTTGAGAGAATTAACAGATACTTGTGAAGGTCATAGGAGAGGACACAATCTTGTTTGTTTACTTATTCTTGATTTATCAGGTATTTAAATTTCCTTTCTTAACTAATGAATTTCTAAAGATAATTTTTGTTCTTTAAACAAAAGCAAGTTGTGATTAGAGTTCCCCTAAGTATGTAAGCTGTCCTGCACTGAGATCACTGTTAGCAATATAACCATGATAACGTGGTGCTTAGTCAGGGTTAGGTCAGCACCGTGTACGCAATGGAGGTGCTGAGAGATGCGAGCTGGGTGGTTTCCTGGCGCCTGCATGACATTAGGTCTTGCCATAAGGAGTAAACCTTTATCAGCTCAGGGGTTATGGTCTTATCAGTTTAGGTGCTGTGCCAACTCTGTTGTGGTTGTGCAGCTCCTTGCTCTAAAAGTCAGCCTAGACCCCATGAGCTCAGGTGAGATTCACCATCACCCTGTGAGGGCGTGTCCTCAGCTCCGAAGTGGGTTTTGCAGCTCAGCAGCACTACGTGAGCTGAACGCCTTCTGTGAACATGGTATATGTACCTGAGCTCAGAGCTGTGCTGGACTAAAGGCACAGGATGGCTGTGCTGGGCACCCCAACCCAGTGCTGATGGGCTCAGCCACCTCAGTCCAGTTAACTGTGCATCTGACACACTGTGTTGTGCTTCGTGTAGACCATCCCTGAGAGAAATGATGAAATATTTTGCACATCCTGCCACTGACCTTCGGTACAGAGGCAGCAAAAAATACCTTTGAAAGAGCTCTGTATGTAGGGAAGAAAAGGGCAGTCATGTGGTGTGTTCACAGGATCATCATCCGATCTGGGTTTGATGCTTATAAACCTTTCTTTGAACATGTTCTTTCGCCTCTCGGGTGTTTAATTTCCCCTTCTATAAAGCATACCTCTTTGTTGACAGGAATGTTGTGAAGCAATTTGTTACAAGGCTTATGTTACTAAGGCCTACATGTAAATGTTTTCTGCTGTGGCCTGTGTTTAAGTCTGTGGTCTGTTGCTTGTCAGGTGAAGAACGATCAGAAATTCCAGAGGTATTTCTGCAGCTAAGTTATACTACGTGACAAAGGAGATGGCTTAACATTATGGTTTGTGTTGCAGCTGTAGGACAGCACAGGGCTGGCAGTATCTCTGAGCTCCTGGACATAAGAGCTACAGCATTGTCTGACATGCACTTTCAAAACTGTCGGATGGTGTTGTTACTTCGTCATCTTCATACATGTCCTCGAGTAGCAGGGAATTTTGTAGTCCTCTTTGGTTTGTGTTCTATAAAACTGGGCACAATCTTCATGTTTCAGGTAAATCTATTGTAACAGAAGCATAAGTGCAAGAGGGACTTGAGGGTACATGGAGACAGGAACATCCCTTGTGTTTAATTGTCTTTCCGGCAGCTTTGCTGACATATGTCCTGTGCCCTAAGAAAAACCACGCCTAAGTTAAATTCTAGTTCTTCTTGCTTTAATCTCCATGGGATTGATTTTTTTAGCTGAAGGTAAAACCTACCTGAGAGCTCCAGCAGCTTCCATGAAGTGGAACCTGTGGGTATTGCCGGTGTTCAGAATTCCACCTGGGCAATGTGTGGAGGAAAAACAATGTGAATGATTTTAACTAATGGATTTTGAGTCTCTTTATTTTGTTATGCTCAAAAGGGATTTTTAGAAGTGAGCAGTTAGTTCTGTCAAATAGGAAATGCCCTAAAGCATTGCTGTATCATGATATGGATCAGACAACTCAAGAAGAAAGGCAGTAGGTTTTTTAAGGGCATGTGATTTAAAAGAGAATAAAGAAAAAAAGAATTTATTGTGTCTTTGAAAATATCTTTTCTCTGTCAAGTGAGATCGGGGCCAAAATGTTTCTCCGAGTTGTATGTTTACGCTGTCTGTTTTAAGGCATAACATGCATATTTGCTTTGAAAATTCAAGACTCAAGGACAACTGTGATTTTGCTTTTGTGGGAGTATTGAAGCACAGGCAGAATCAAGACTGTTCTGCAATGATTTAGACTTATGTGTAAGGAAGTTTTTCCAACTCTGCCACAGACTCTGTGTTAATGGTTTCAGTAGCTCAGTATTGTGTGGTTTTAATGGTCTGAAATGCAAAACTAGCATTTTTTAATTCTGCACTAACTTCTAAACTGGGCAGAAAAGAGAGCCACACCCCACTGCAAAGCTGATATGCAAAGCGCATCTTTTTAGCCAAAAAATCTCCTTTTTTTTGCCGCTAAATCCAAGAAAGTTTAACTGCCAAAACACAGAAGGTTCCTTATGTTCTTCATAAGAACTGAAAGCTATCATCAAAAATGGATATGTCTTTGCATATCTTGGAAGAGTGAAAGAAATGCAATCATTAAGTTGCTTAATTTTTTTTTACAAATATAGTTCATTTCTGAATCCTAGAGACTGTTTAGCTGCATAGAATATTTGAGCACTAGCAAGACAATTTTACCTAGAAGAACATAAAGAAATAAATGATGTCTCAAATTATAATAAAAAAGAGGAAAATAGTTTAATAGCTCATTAAATATTTGCATTAGAAATAAAAGTCATAGGAAAACTCCTCTCAATCTTTGAAAGAAAACTACTTAAATTTCAGTCTGAAAAAGTTTTTCCAGACAATGGAAAATGGAAATTTGTAGTAGGATTCATATGGGGTTTGATTGCAAAATTAATGAACAAAGAAGTATCAGCTCTTGATAATAATACGAAGATTAAGTTAACAGCCCTATTTTATAAAAGCAGCCTAATATTAAATAATGGTTAGTTAATGCTGAGTAGTCTGTTTAGTATTCAGGAAAGTTAACATCTTCCTTCCCTAAGTGCAAGCACAATTACCTACCCACTGATTGTAGGAACATCTGACTATTTGTGCCTTCCTCCATAGCAATTATGGGCAACATAGGGACAAAAATACTAAAGACTAAGGGGAGAGAACACTCAGCTTGAAATGTCTTCTCTTCTTTTCATTAATTGCCTTTGTATTCTAGGACCTTGGCTTTTCCCACTGCTTTTGCTCAGTGTTTTTATCTCAGCACCATAAACTGCCCATCCTATTGCTGATGACTTTCAAGTGTGAATCACTGACTTACCATCTAAATTTTGTGATTTGCTGAGATTTGCTGATGGTAACTGCGCTGAGGGCCTTGTGTTCCCAACCCTCCTGATTATATTGGTCATGGGAGAACATTACAGTACATCTACACTACAACTGCTGTGGTGAATTCAGGCTGTGTAAAATGCTCTGCCAGGCTGTAGCCCACCTGTGTTAGTTACTAGCCAATGCAAAGGCCTGGCAGCACAGAATCTTCCCACAATTGGAGAGGATCCAATAGAGCGTCACAAAGATTATTAATTTGGTTGGAGCCTCTTTGCTCTGACAGGCTGAGAGAGCTGGGACTGTTCAGCCTGGAGAGGAGAAGGCTCAAGGGCAGTGATGTCATCAATGTACAAAAGAACCTGAAGGGAGGGGGCAAAGAAGAGCCAGGTTCTTTTCATTTGTGCCCAGTGAGAAGACCAGAGACATTAGTCATCGAATGAAACATCTGAGATTCCCTCCTAATATCAGGAAACCCTTCTTCACTGTGAGATTGACCACGCACTGTCACAAATTTCCCAAAAAGGCTGTGGAGTCTCCATCCTAGAAGATATACAAAAACTGTCTGGACATGGTTCTGTGCAAGTGGCTGTAGCTGTCCCTGTTTGAATGGGATGGGGGGCGGACCAGATGACCTCCAGAGGTGCCTTTCAACCTCAGCCATTCTGTGATTCTGTGATCTGCCATCTTTTTACACCACTGCAGAAGCTAAACTTGCTCCATCTCGTACAGACAGCAAGACAGTAAAGGTGTTTCCTCCTGGGACAATGCAGTGTTGTCCAGAGACACCTGGCATGGCTCAGAAAGAACATAGTGCACTCAGCTGGGCTCACCAGTCCCCATTTCCTTGTATCCAAAGTAGTTCAGCTGAACACTTGCTTCTGAATCTACTCCCTAGTGCTGTACATCCCAGGAAATTGCTTAGTTGAGTTGCAGTCCTGTGGCAGCTTGTTTCCTGATGTGCAGGTCCTAATAAACCTCCCCACATTGGAGATGCTCATGAGAAGACCTTTCGGTTTTCTTTCGGAGCCAAGCCCAGCATGGTTAGAACTCATCAACACCATCAAGTCCAGACTGATTTCTTCTGTTGATTGAGATGGCTCTTTCTGAGTGCTTTAGTCCTTGGAGGGCTTTGGAGGTGGCAGTGGCATGGGACTGGGCTGTAGCGATGCTCATGAGCCACACTCATGCCGTACTGGCTAGTGGAATACAGGCACCTGCTGGTTATACAGGAGTCAGCAGAGGCCTGGCAGGGCCAACACAGGCATCATGGAAGAGGTACTTCATATCCCTTCATTCAGTCCCTGGTCTGTATTATTCATGTTTCTTTCCATTACTGAGCATATCACAGCCTCTCATTCCCTGAAAATAGCTATATCAGAAAGGTGTTCTGTCTTGAGTGAATAAGAATGTCCATATTTTACAATTTGGCATCTAAGATTACTCATGTTTCTCCCTGAGTACTAAGCATAATTATTAACAGTGCTGTGAAACTGAAAGGCTCCAATATTCCTCTTGTTTTTGTGGGGCACCTCAGTTTTACTCCAGGCAGGAGTTTCACCTGAGGCTTTATGCGATATAATGCCAGCAAATTGAACTGTGAATATAAAATTCTTTGTGCTAAAATGAAAGTCATGGGTTTATTGACAAGTGTGAGATTAAAGTGCAACATTTATGTATAAGGAAAGCTGTGTGCTATAAAAGGATAATAATTTCTTCCTCAGCTACTTTTTTAAAAAGTACATTGTGACTTAGCAACAACTTCCAATACAGAGCAAACTTGGTGTGTTTGAGATTTTCCATTAGGATTCCTAAGGTAAACTTCTGATTTATCTAACTGAAGTACAGTAAGAGGCTTCTCAGTACTGGGACTAGCATATTTATCAAGGTAGAAACATGTCATTGTTCTATGTTCTATTCCAATAGTCTGTTGAAAAGGAAAATTACATATGTGCTTTGTTTTTTAAAGAGTGTGAGTTGATTTTTCTCTTCTCATTGTGGACTTGGTCTGTGTTCCACATAGACTTTGAAACCAGATCATTACTGTGCACTTAAGAATATGTAATTTCCTATTACATTTGCTTGTAGGTGTATTGTATCTTCAGTATGGAGATGAAACGAAGCAGTTGAGGATGCCGAATGAAATCACAAGCACAGACACAATTCGTGCCCTTTTTGTAAGTGCCTTCCCCCAGCAGCTGACAATGAAAATGCTGGAATCGCCCAGTGTCGCCATTTACATCAAGGATGAGAGCAGAAACATATACTATGAATTGTGTGATGTCAGGTAAGACATGGAATTACAGCTATGGGTTTGGGGGGTTTTTTTGTGCTTTCTGTTTTGTTGTGCAGTTATAGAATAGAAAGGAGTGGGGTTGATAAGTATCTGACAGAGAGTGGTCTGACACATAAGGGCACGTTCAGTGGAATCTGAGTAATCCAGGAGGTCTGGTCTGACAATGCCTTCAGCTGTAGGTGCAATATCCATTGCACAAGCCACTGATAAATGGTATGCCTTGTTGAAATATTTGTATAACACACAAAGTTTCACGTATTTAATATGTTTATTGAGTTTTAAATAAGACACACTCACTTAAGATACAGAATACAGAATAAACGTTTACAGAAAAACTGAGTTGTTTCTTTGCTGGGAGTGCAAAGCCTGATTTCATGAGCCCGAAGTAACAAACATGAATGTCACTGATGTCCTCACAACAATGCCATCTAACACAGCCAAAGCTCTGCAGCACTGGTGACCACTGCTGCCGCCCCACCACCTTCCTGTTATATGTCAGGATGCAGCAACTGATGCAGTTACTTCCCTTCACTAATTCAGAGCTTGGTCAATAAGTGGTTCACCTTTCTATCCTTTATTTTGTGGGAGTGCAGCTTCTTAATTAACCATGTTTCTTCAGCAGAAATTCCAGGGTC
The DNA here is from genome assembly GCA_013398055.1 of Ifrita kowaldi. Classification (NCBI taxonomy): domain Eukaryota; kingdom Metazoa; phylum Chordata; class Aves; order Passeriformes; family Cinclosomatidae; genus Ifrita; species Ifrita kowaldi. The sequence goes on along the minus strand of VZRS01000476.1, from coordinate 1,107,021 downwards.
TCAGGGTCCCTAGAATGTCCCAAATCATGCACAAATAAAGCTCTCAGGTACACCTCAGACATGTTACACTTTGTAAAACTGATAAAAATGGACAGAGGAGCATAAGAAGATGAAGGAGAAAGCGGAAAAGCTGTTTGCTCTCTGCTAGTCTGCCACTAATGCAGGAAAATTATGTGGTACAAGAGAAGTGGACTGTCCACTGCTGCCTTGTTTCTTCTGGAGATCCTATGGCTAACGTGTTTCTCCATATCATGTTGTAGTTAAAAGAGCAAGTTGGAGCTTTCTTAGCCCTTCCCCATCCAATTCCCCCATTCCTGTTCTTAATCTTTGAACAGCACCAGACTCCATTTTCTCACCTCTGTCTTGCTCTCCCCAGGCTGTCTATCCAGTGTCTTGTCATTAGCCAGTCTCTTGGATTTCAGTTTATTTTAATCTTACTTGCTTTGCAGACTCCCACACCCCTGTTTGGCCACTGTAATGCCTATGTGAAGACCCATCTGATTTTTTCATCAACATCATCATCTTTCAACATGTACCCAAGTTTCTTATACATCGAACAGTTTATTCACAAGATCAGATCAACTGATTGAATCGCAATAGGGGTTACTACATCTCTGTTGCCAAGTGCATTATTGCCAACCATCATCTAGCCCATTGGCTCCTTTTCTCTCCCTTTATCCCTCCATCTTCCCTTGAGTTTCAGACTACCAGTTTATGACTTCATTCTCCCCCCTGTCCCTGAGAATGCGGTTGTTGATTATCTTAATGCCGCTCCGCCTTTTTTTGCCTTGCTCCCATTGCAGGCATCACTCTGCCAGCCTCAGGCCTGGCTCAATCCCAACATCTGCTTCCTCTGTTCCTATGCTTGTATTGTAGAGCATTTCTAGAGGAAATCCCACAGCCCAGCTGAGTTCCTCCATAACAAAATTCCCTCCTTCAGTTCTGCCACCCTTTTCTCTTAGGAAACCTCACCAATTCCAGGTTAATGGAGTCCATAACATGCACTACAAGCTGCATTTTCACCACCTTTGAATAATTTCCACAACCATTTCTCCATTTCTGTTCCTTACTCTTCACAAGATCTTGCCAGTGTCTCCCCTCAGAAAACAGATGAAATTAAGCATCCTTTTTCTCTCCTTTGTTTGCCAGGTCTTCCTTCAATCCTCTTCTTCCTTTCCCTTAAACACAGGGGTTTCAGTCAGCTCTTTAAGCTCTCCATCTCCCTCAGAGGCTGCTCCATGTTCTTCTGTGCCTTCCATTAGGCCATCATACTTCTTCCCCTTCCTTTTTCTCCTTTTCTCCTTTTCTCCTTTTCTCCTTTTCTCCTTTTCTCCTTCTCTTTTTCTCTTTTTCTTTTTTCTTTTTCTTTTTTTCTTTTTCTTTTTTTCTTTTTCTTTTTTTCTCTTTTTCATTTTTCCCTTCTTCTTTTTTTTTTCTTTTTTTTTTATCACTGGGGACAAAGCCCTGTCTTTCTACTTAAGTCCAGTCTTTTCCTTAAAGTGGTTCAGGGCTCTGCATCCAGTGGAGACTTCAGATTTTGGCTCCAGAACATCCCTGTTGTACAGCCTTTCCTCTCCCATCACACAGAGAAAAAAACCACTCATGTAATTATTCAATTTTTTTAATAGCAGCTGCTGTAATCGTCTTTTCTTGGCAGTTGACACAGGTAATAGGTAATCTTGCTTGCTCTTACCCATTCAAATGAAGCAACAAAGATCATTCTAGTTTGACAAGCAGATTGTTCCTCATGCATTTATTTTTCACATGTCCTCTGACTGTATCTTCTCCATCTCTTTAAACCACTTGTCTTCATTATGAGGGCTCTTCCAAGCCCACTTCAATGCTACTTTTCATTTCTTGTTGACTACCAAGTGCCATCTGCTTCCACTTGGTGAATAATGCCAGCTTGAATTCTACATCTTTAATTTTCAAACGAGTGCTTTCCCACTCTCTCAGGCAGCCCTCTAACATGCTTGGAAGGTGTCCTCCACAGACATCTGCAAAGCCACTGTGTTGGTCTCCTTCCCACTCTCTCTGTTGCACTGCCTGCTCAGATCATGCCTGTGGTTCCAGCATTTGTTTATTGCTCCTCTGGCTGGAGAGAGTATGATCTTCTGAGTTCTTTTTGTTCCCTTATCTTCCTGCAGTTATCTGGTTGTCTTTTGTGACTCCTATTCACCTTGTAAGCTGGTGAAGAGGTTGTCTTCCTGGGATGTTTACACAGCACACACAGATCAGTGAGGCCTTTGAACATGCCAAGGGCATCTGGGAGCTACAGTAATGCAAATTACAGTAATAATAAAAGTACAGTAATACATACCTGTTATCAGTAATGTTTATCTTAGAATAGCAACATGAGGTGAAATACATTCATATCAGAGATCAAATGCCTAGTATTTTGGTGCTTTGCCTTGCAGCGATGTTTTACTTTAAAGTGTCATGTTTCTACAAGAAGTATTTATGGAAAATGCTTTTAAAAAAAACTCCAGTTGTTTGAGGTACCATCTCATAGCCATCAGACAGAAAAGACACCAGATAAAGTGTATTTAAATGAATAACATGCCGTTTGTTGAACAGAAGATGAGAGATCTTGCTTTGTATTGAGAAGAACATAGTCCTATGTCCGAGGCAGACAATGGTAACTGAGACTCCCAGTGCAGGTCTCAAAGCAAAAGGGTCACATTTGCAAGATGGAAAACAGTTTATGTTACCATAAATAATTGAAGAGCTTGAACTTGCCGCAAGGTAGCTATTTTCCTATGCAGTCGACAAGTAAACACTCATAAATACTAAACTTCTCATCAACCCTCCAGTTCTTAAACACAAGACACTGATCTGTCTCTTAAGCTGCGGGGTTTCTTTAATAACTACTTGACATCTACAACAGCATCACAAGTTCTGACTAGCTACCCATTCAAAGCAATCACTGATTGTAATATGGCATTGTAAGAAAGAAATTGGACCTGCCCAACAATCCTTCCCTTCATTTTTAAATTATAATCCAAGTGATTAAGATCAGTTCACTAGACTTGTAGCTGCACCTGGAGGAAAGGAATTCAGTCACATGTGTAAGTAAATTCTCTAGAGATCACTACAGCGAAATGAAAGGAATCGCAGCTTTGGAAGGATGTAAGTGAGCATAGATTGGAGGCTTTGCTACTGATTAAATGTGAACCAGAATTCAGCAGAGCTCAGGGCAAGTGTCAAAGCCATAAAATTATTGGGAGGTAGGTCTTGAAACAAAATAGAAAACTCTCCTCTCTTTCCTAAATGTAGTAGTTAAAAAAATGAACTAATCAATGACAAAGTGTAGAGTCCTAATAAAACAAAAGCATTCTCATAGCGCTTTTCATCTAAACCACTTCTGTGAAAGCTTTCATCAAAAATTTTGCTAATTTGTTTCTATAATACTTACTTTTTCCCTTTAAAAACTTTCTTTATTATAGATAAAGTTTAGAGGAAGAATTTATCTACTACGCTTTTGTGGATTTTTTTTCAGCTTTGTGAACAAGCTGATAATTAAAATTTCATCAAGAATAAAGACAGTTAGAAAGACTGCTTTTCTTTTTATATTCTTGCTTCTTAGAATAGCAAAAATTTATGTGGGCTGAGTGCACAATAAAACATGCAAATATTAACTAAAGCCCTTTTGAGTGCTGTGTAAATGTTGAAGTTCTATTGTCTTCAGAGTGTTTTCACTCTATGGCAGGATCTTGAAAGAAACTTAACACTATCTAATTTTTCTGGGTGTGGAGTTCTAGTGAAAGAATGATACTTCCCATGGGAAAGAGAATCAAAGTAGGCTTTTGTTTGTTTGTGTGTGTTTTAGTTACGGCATTTATGTTTTTCTTATAGATCGGCGCAAACCTACTATGTCTGTCTGTTACTTGAAAATTTCAGGCAACAAAGTAAATAAAACTGCTTTCATCTGTTGTCATTGCTGATTCTTTTAATTCCAGGAATATTCAAGACCGATCTTTCCTTAAAGTTTACAACAAAGATCCTGCACACGCATTTAATCACACTTCCAGAGCTGTAAATGGAGATATAAGGGTAAGTACTAGTCCTGCATTAATACTCTTCCTCCAGATTTTATGCTAAATTTTTTAATTCTGAAATGTAATATGTACACAGCAGTTCATAAAATCGGGTATATGTATGACACATACACAGAAGAGGGAATAAATAATGCTTTTTGTGATGTGTTTTAACTGCTTTTCTTTTTGCAATTATTTGCCCTGGGCATTAACTGGTTTCTTGATCTTGTTTAAATGCAATAAAGCATGTGAAGCAAAACATAGCCTTTAATTACATATTTTGTGATACAGACAATACTCGGAGTTTTTTACAGCTTCCTATTCTGTGTTTCCAAACCCTTTGCAGTGAAGTATGGCATGGTGTTAGTACACTCCAGCAAAGTTTCTGCAGGGATTGGTTTCCAGTGGCTGAGCAGATGTACCTCACTTGAAGGCTGCTGAAACTCTTTGTAAATGACAGTTTTGGATAGGAAATTCTGATAAACATTGTGGTGTAAATGGTTTTGTCTTTGTCTAAAATTTTCTACCTGTACTGAAAAAGGATGAGTATATTTGCATTTTCAGGTGAACGTTTTGTGTTGGGAAACTACAGAGAATGCGTTTGAAACATTTGATCTGTCTCTCTCACTGTGTCTACCTTTTGCTGCACTGTTACCTCCCACCCTGATGCCAAGAGGGCAGGAGATGCAGCTGTGGGACACCTCTTCCACCATGTTCCTGCAGCTGGTGTTGCAGGAGAGGGTGGTGGTGCTGGTGAGATTGCACAACCTCATCTCCTCCCCACCTATCCCAGGTCTGTCCACAGGAAACGGTACAACCAAATTAACTCAACAGGGCCACAAGAGAATGCCACTACTGTCGTACCTGCTTTGTGTCTTTTAAGTGCCTTCCAAAGCTGATTCAACTGTGCAGAAAATTTCCAGTGATTTCCTTAATTGTACATTTGCTACTTGGTTTCATTATCAATTCTGAGCATGTCTCACTGCTTTATTACTAATATTTTGTGTAAGTGCTTCTTGTGTTTCAACAGTTTAAGGCCACAACATTTTAGAAAGATTGAAATAGTTTATTTACAGGCACTATTCTCAACCACCTCTCATTTATGCACTTCAGTTATTGAATGGTTCTTTGGATAGGTCAGGAATCTAATTACTTGATTTTTCACACTGCTGCACACACAACATGAGAAAGGAAATGGATGTGCTTCAAAGGGAAGATGTGATAGTTTTTTTGTGTATTCTGTAACATACTGAAATTCTTCAGTTCTAGTTATATTCGTGTGGCAGTAAGTGGATGTATCCGATACATCTCATCCATATTCAAAGGCATGACATACTGTCATTATGACATTAATGCTTGTAACTGTGGCTTTATGAAGTTACGTTATACTGTTCTTGTTCCATGTACAGTAGATGCTGAAGGTTTATACTGTGGCTTTATTTGTGTGTTCTAGGCCTGTTTGAAGATACTGTTGTAGTTAACTACATATATTTGAAAGTAAAAATTACTTCTTTGGCCCTCTTCCAGGCATTTGCTGCCTAGCAGAGTTGTTTTGAACACAGGTGCTGCCTCTGTGCAACAACTGCAATTATTTGGATTGCTTCTTTTAAAATTCTATGTTGTACAACAGATACGCACACTCAACATCTCCTGATTATGTCTGAGTTAACACCTTTTGGTCATAACTAAAAAATAACGGTGACACAGTGGTGACCTTTGCAGAGGTGGTGTTTTCATGGCAGAATTTTTTACAGAAATGCAAAGATGCCATTTTGAAATTCTGCACACCAGCAAAAGAGCTCTTTTCTCATTTGGCTTTTGCTTTGCATTGGCAGATTTCTTGTCTTTCTGGTCTGAGAGGTAAAGTCAGAGCCAGGATGTTCATAGAGGCTTTGTGGAGAAACATGCAAAAAGTCTTCCCTTTGATCTGTGTGAACTTCTGCACTTCAAAGTTATGAGCATGGAAACAAGCGATTTCTTGAGCTCCAGAAATACTGAAACCTGTTTTTCTAAGGATGTGTGTCTTTTGGTTGGGTTCTTTCTTATGCAGCAACACTCAGGTCCTAACTGAGGCTTTTCCCAAAGCAGTAACACTCTCCATCCTCTAGAATCTAAAAAGCTGAAGCCCACACTGCAACAGTTCCTCTTTGCCAAGTACAGTAGGATGTTCTGTCAAATCTCTAATTTGGCAAAATTTATAGGGATGTAGTAGTCTTATGGTTTCTACTTATTGGTTAAATCTGGTTGAAATTTGCCTGGGGATTCACAGGTTATTAGTTCAGCAGAAAAAAAACCACCAATAACCAGATGGATTATTTATCCCTCTTTCCTTAGCAAACCAGAGTAAAGGAGGTGGAAATGTGAGGGTTCTAAGTGAAAAACATGTACCTTTTATGTACTGGTATTGCAGAGTACCCTTAAGATTGTAGAAAAACCTTTGCTTCTTATCTCTCCTTTTATGTTTGCATATCTTTGCATTAGGCATTTCATACAATATATGAGTGCTAAATTCACGACAGTGGGAAGGAGGGAGTGTGTGCTTGGCATCATGTTTAACTGTTTCAAAATACCTACAGAAAAGCAGCTGGTTGTCAGACTGTTGAAAAGCAGTATTTAGAATATAATGAATTAGTCATTTTAAGTATATTTTTCCATGGTGATTGTGTGGTTCCATGGTGATTGGTGAGTGTGGTTGTATCTCCTGTCATCTGTGAGTTAAAACTTTATTTTCTTGATGTTTGGGAAAGTTTTGCCTTTACAGATTTTTCTACTGTTTGTCTTCTTGTCCCTTTGGAATGTTTATCCCTGGGTTTGATGAAGTTCAGGCTTCTATTTATGTGCTTTATAATAATTTCCATGTAACTGGCCCAAAATAATCTAAGAAAATAATGTTAGCTGCCAGCTTGAACACCTGTTTTAACTACCAAACAGATGTGAGACCCCGTATAAGAATTGGCAGTAACACTTGAAGTATTAAGTATTATCCATATGGACAAGAAGACTCAGAATGTGCAAGAAGAATGTGGGATCTGTAACTTTCAGATCTTCTATTGAACCATTCAGCTTTTGTGTCCATTAATTCTAATTTTCCTGCTCTTCTTTGTTTCATGCATTTTTCTGAGTGGCTGAGTGGGGGTTGTGTTTGAGAAAAGGGAATTTGCTGAGGTTCCAAGCAACCTCTAAAGGAAAGATTTTCTTGAAATCCTTCTGAGTGCCTCACTTGCTTACTGGTATTGGCCACTTACAGGTCAAAGAGTGTAGTCTGTTTGACAGGTCTGCTGTGTTGAATGCTGCTAAGCAAGAAGTAGCCACATAGTGCAGACTCACTGAATATTTGTGCTTGTGCTCTTCCTTTTTTGTTTTTCCTTTCCCAAAATGTATGCTGTAAATCTACAACAGCTGGGTTTTTTTTAAAAAAATGTATCTTCACATTGCTGTCTTTCATTCATTTATTCCTTCACCTGAGCTTGTATCATTTATCAGCACTTTCTAGCTCTCTGTGCAACAGTACTTTCTTCTGACAAAATATTGTCTTATGAACAATTGTTTAGATGGTCTATTTCTTCCCCCAGCATTGTTCTGAATTCCAGTGTAAATGCATGTACACAGCCATGCAGCTCTGTGCCCTTAGAATTAGTGTTTGTGATTTGCATGGGTTGGAAGGGGAAGGGCCTGGGTTAGCAATAATGTATAGACTGAGTGCCAGGACATGGCAGTAAAGAACTGACAGTGGGGCTTTATGTGTTGCTGAGTGAATTGAGTTTCTTTGCAAGTGTCACACAGCTCCTTTTATCCTGGGCTGTTGAGCTGAAGTGATTCCCCCACTGAATGTGCACAGCATATTTTCTATCCTCATTCCCTACACCCTCCATCCCTCCTTTTCTGGAGTGGCTAAAGGCTAAAGAAACTTAAATTATTATCTCCCCCTTCTGTTATAGAAACTAGTCAGTGTTTCTGGTGGCACAGCTGGATATTAATAATGTTGGCTTATGCAGTGGTTTGTTTTGGGCTTCGCCTACCAGCCAATTCTGAGAACTGGGAGGGGGTTTTTGCTTCATCAGAAAGCAGTGGCTATTTTGCTTGGCAGTCTTTTTCTTCCCATCCACCTGCCCTAAAGTCTGTGGGGTACACTTTATTTTGAAATGTCCTAGACCTACCATGGTTTTGCTTAATTCTCTGACTTGCATAAGATCTCTGCTGGCTGAGGTCAGAATATCCAAAGAATGCTTGTTGTGGCTGTTGTTGTATTGACGTATGCTTTGAGGTGTTTTGGGGTTTTTTTAGAGACTGTTTCTCTAATAAAGAACAATTAGGGCAAGTTGAGTCAGAGCTGAGTTGGGGCAGTGCAGGGTACCTGGAAACTCCACATTTTATGGGAGTTAGAGTGGTAAAAAGATGATGTTCCTGACAGCAGTGGGGCTGCCAGGGTGAGAGGAGAGGAGTTAAAATGAGTTGTATAGGAAAATGAGACAGACATTTGGTAAGCTGGGTAAACTTGTGCTAAATAGCTTTTATTATTGAAATTGTACACCACCAACTTTTCATTTTTCCCCTGAAAGTGACTGGTTAGCAGGCTGCTAACATTTTAGCTCTCTAGAGCTAGACGCAATTTGTGAACTTAAAAATACCCTACAAGTGCTAAAAACCCTCAAACAACTGCCCAAGAATTTAAGGCTTCCCAGGAGGCTGAAATTCAGTGCTGCTTTGCAGAAAAGACAGAGAAATAATAAAAGCAGAATAATTCTTTTGTGTTCTTAAGGTACCTGTAAACATACATCCAGCTTCTTTAACTTCTTTTCATTGGATAGCTTATGATCTTAACATCAATAAATATAAAAGTTGCAAATGCTGCCACAGTTATATCTTTGCATACTACAGCTAAAAAAATAAGACCTCCTTGCACTACATAGAGGCATTTAGAACAAAAGTATTTATTGGAAAATAATTCAAGCAATAAATTGAGTGAATGCATTTTGGTGCTAGGATGCCCATAGGACAGCATCTATGTAAGTTGCTATGTGTTTACCTTACTGATCCCATTAATATAAAACTTTGTTTCCTTTGGGGAAGAAAGAAAAAAAAACAAAATGAAAAGGCAAATGGTAATACCTCTATTATCTGATAGAGACCTTCCAAATGATACAAATCTCATCTCTCCTGCTGTTTTGCTGTCTGCTTTTTCTAGTGCTTTTTGTCATTGAGAGGTTATGACAACATAAGCCATATTGTATTTATAAACATCACGTGTTTCCTTGATATGACTTGCGGTGTCTGCCAAAGAGAGCACATGGAAGAAACATTTCTCATTAGCTCAGCATTGGTTTTGGTTATACTGATTTCCGGGACAGGAAAAATGCCTTCCTTACTTAGATTTAGCTTTCACACAGTAGAAAGAAAGCCTCTGAGTGTCCATGAAATCTCTTGAGCGGAGACGCTGCAGCTCTTTTAGGCCACATACTTTGTCTGACAAAAAGAGAAAAAGCAGTTTATTTTAAAGAGCAGATGTAATGGCATGTATTGCTGAAACTAATTCTGAATTAAAATACCTGCCAAAGTCAACTAGAAACAGAACTCACCAGGAGATGTAAGGTAAGATGATGCTTATAAATAATGAAGGATATATAATTTTTTTATTATTATTTTCCAAACAAAAACATATTTTCAGAGTAACTGGGAATTTAAATCAGAACAATGAAAACTGTTTCTTCTTCCTTCAGCTGTTGAAAAAATATTTAATTGCTCTTTAAACCACCAAACTCTACTCTCAGATTTAATGTCTAGTTTCAAACTTACATATTGAACATGAACAGTTATTTTCCAACTTGCTGTTACAAATCTTGCTGAGATCTGACTAAAATGTATAAAAGAAGTCTCTGATGTTCTGGATTTTCTTTTTACTGATATGGATTTTACTACTTCTGCTTTGAGTGGGTTTTCAGTAGTTACCAATTATTTATGCATGTACAGACCTGCAGATATCGAGGAGTACCTGCATCAAATTAGTGTGTGATGAAGGACTGTAAATGTACCTGTTCTCTTTCATTCATGTGTCCTTTGATATACAATACCTTGTGCTGTGCAAAGCCTAAATTACTGAGAAAAATGATAGAATTATAAAGAAAAAAAATTATTTTTATTTTAGCTACACATAAAACAATATATTAATCTCAAATGTTTTCTACCCCAAAGCTGTTTTGTTTAAAGATACAGATCCTGCATTACAGTTGGATGGATACTGAACTGTGTCTTTTTTAATATGATGGCTTTGTGCGTTGGTGTATTTTATTTATTTCACAAACATTAGGAATAGCATTATATATATGTATAGGGAATATATGTATGCATAAAGAATATAACCTTGTATTACTATACCAACATTTTAAAAGATACTTTTAAAGATACATTTAAAAGATACTTTTTTTAAAATTTGCTAATAATGAGGATGGATTTGAAGTTTATATGAAGCTGCTGTTGAAAGAAAGTGTCATGTTCTTGATATGAAACCTCTCAAAGAACAGGAGCTTGCCACACCCATGCAATAATCTCCCAGTTAGTCTGAGAGGAGTGTCATATGGTAGATATCACAGACCAGTTACCTGGAAACTCCCAGAGTGGAATTTTTAGGGGGAGGGTTCTTTATTTCCCACTAACAGGCCTGTATTTAAGCTGGTCTGCCTTTCACATTGAGGTTTGCTGAGAGCTTATCCTGCAGCTGATGAAGTTATTTAAAGACAACATATCATCTGTTTTGGGTGAAGGTCTTTCCAGCCCGTCATTAAAACTAGGAATCTTATCTCTCGTGTACGTCTGAGGTTCTCAGGCAAAGATTTTGCTGCCTTCAGTGAGAGCTTGCCCTGAATAAAAACATAAGGATTGGATTTTAGTCCATTTTTTATTGTCTACTAGTTTCTGGTTTTATTCTTACTCCACCTCTTTTTACATAATGTTTCCTTGTGCCAATTCTTTAGAAGTTTTGCTCTTTTTTTTTTTTTTCCTGCTTTCCTTGCTTTTAGTGCAACAGTTTGCACTAATTTGACTGCTTGAAATTCCTAAATAGCTGACAGAGTCAGATGTTGCGGAGCTCCCTAAACACATTGATAGATGATAAAAATGCTCATGGCTGTGACCTCCCTTACCAGGAGGGGAGGTCCTCCTTTACCTCCTTTGTAAACCAGATAGCTTATCTGACTTGCAGGAGTCATGCAAGTCAAAGTCCAGTCAAGTTTTATGACTTCCAGGTGACTTTCCAAATGAGCTGTTACTCAAACAGGAGTTAAAAACCACTTTTTGAAGGTGGGCATTTTGCTACCAGGGTTCCCAGAACCAAGTGAAGTTAGCAACAATGTTTTTTCTTCTTCACACAAGCCATTCTTCTTGTCATGCAGGACCTTAGCTTTTCCAGTAAGTTTTTCACAAATCCAAAATGCGTTAGTTCGTGTGAACATGTCCCAGATTCTCTGCTTTTATTAGTCATTAGCCTTATGAATACTAAAGAGAATTAATTCTGTCCCTATCTTCCTTTTAACAAAGAGGAGTAAACCATTACCTGGTGTTTAAGAGAACACAGTTATACATCTGAGAATCTTGATTCTTCTCCATGTTGGATTGCACTTTTTCTAATAAGGGCTCTGGAAAACTAATCAGTCTTCTGAAAATATGAGCAGTAAAAATATCTTTCCTTGGATACAGGTTAAGATCTGGGGTTAAAAAAAGCCTCAGCTGGCAAAAGGAAGACGGTTGCAAATATCAGCACGCAGTAGGACTCCATGAGAAATGATGTGATGGTGAAATTATTTTTTGTCTGAATAGATGCCTTTCTTACATCATTGCAAATTTGAACTCCATGTGACTAAGTGAAAAGACTGAACGGGTGTGTTGGGTAAAGGGCTAGTCCCTGTATCACTTCATATTTACTATAGATGGCTTGACCTTTGGGTAAACTAGATTGTTTACTTCAGCCATGCTGACCAATTTGTGTATTTTTGAGATAGAAGGAAATAAAATGAAAAGAAAATGTAGGATTCAAACAGTATAGGAAGAAGTTTGTGATCTAAGAAGACTCTTAGTTGGTGCACTCAGCACTTCTAACACTTCAAAAGACATACAACTGCAAATGCTGTTTGACCTTATAGCTATGAGCTGTGGTGTGGCTTGGACACTTGCATTGCAAAATCCAGTTGAATTAAAGACTTTCTATGACTGTTTCTCCTGCCAATAGTGCTGACTCCAGAACTCAGCACAGCAACTTATTTCTTCGGACTTTCTGTGTCCTTATATTGGAAGAAACAGGTGTAAACATGCTGCTTATGTCTTTTGACTATCAGCTCTGTTTTATAATATTTTTATATTATTTACATTCTAACCCATTTTGTGTATCTGTAATAGGAATTGTATTTTGACTCAGTTGTTTGGTAATGTAAGATGAGAGCAAGAGTTACACTTTCTTTATGTTCATTTAACTATATCAAGTTGTTCAGTTTTAGTTGTCTTCAGTGCAGTGAGAACAGATACAAATAATGGAACAAAAATAAGAGCTGAGTCGTTAGTACAGGGAGTCAGAAAGCCATGCATTTATTTTGATTTATGAGTGCAGTTACTAAAAGTATTTTTCTTTTAAATAGCAGAAATCTGATATACAGCATATTTAAACCAAATAAAAATGCTGATCTGTACCAGAACTGTACATCTTTGAAACTATTCCTTTTTTGGAAAAAAAAGAGATGACCCCATCAGCTCTGTGGTGCCCTGAGGAAGTGCTGAAATTCAGATTGGTCTGAAGGGTTTGGCTCCCTGCATTGGTGGTGGTTGTCTATGTTATGTACATGGTGTCCTTCATCTCTTCAAAGAGAATGGGGAGGGAGGAGGAAATGCTTTCTGCATTTTCATGAATTACATGACTCTGTTTGTTCTCAGAAAATTCTACCATAAAAAGCATCAGTGGAAAATCAAAAGAAAGGAACTGTTGGTTTGAAAGCAAAAGCAACAATTGGTTTGAATGCAGCACTATTTATGAGGGTTGCCATAATGTTAACTTCAGAAAAATAGATCAGTAACAGCTTTTTTATATTCAATCCAAACAATCTAACAGCTTATGGGATGGGCGGGCCATGCTATACTGATGAGATAAATGTGGATATTGGCAAACCAATGATGTAATTATGTAAATCCGACCTTTTTAGGACTGAAATGTGTTATGTTTTAGTGTGTATATATTTTTGTCATTTGTGATAACACCCTGAAAAATCTTGGCTGAAATGCCAAGAGGTTTCTTAGTGCACTCACCATTCTGTCTGCATAGTACACAAAGGAAACATAGGAAAATAAAGCATGAGAAATTTATTAACTTCTCTCTGCTTAATTGGATAATCTAAATATTTTTTTAACTCTCACATTTCATTTGTTATAGGAAATTAAACACATAAATAGGCAGAAATGAGTGCCTGTTAACTGATCTGGGTGTTTGTCTTGCTAATCAGGAGTAAAGCAATGCAGACTGGTAGCAGGGAGATAGCTGAAATGATGAAATGCTGCTGGGGAAATAAAGTTCCATACAGAGGCACTGTGATTTCAGACAGGCCAATCAATGCAAAATGTGCTGCATCTCATCTATCTTTTTGGTCACTTCGCCTAAAGCCTGAAGTGTGGCTAGACTGGAAGCTCCCATGGGGTGGATCTGGGTCAGGCTCCAAGTGGCCTTGTGCCCCCTTCCCTTCCAAGCAGAGTTCAGCCAGTGTGTTGTCAAAGCTGTCTCACTGACAGCTAATCTGTGCCAGCAGGTTCAGTACAGGTATAACCAGGCTAGTCCAAACACAGAGCCCGTTCCTGTAGCTGTGTTTAAGAGGATGCATGTTGTAAGCTCACCGTTTTATGGGAAGAAGAGTGATACTGCTTTCCTCTTATTTTTTTGTTGCTTCTTGTCTTTCACCTGAAAAAAAAGGTGACCTCTGTGTAGGAATGGGAAGGGCTGTTGAACATTATGATGGCCAAAGAGGTCTTGATGTGCAGGTGTTCTTGGGGTCACAAGTCTGTGTAGTCAGGGGACTCATAACACGATGGAATTGATAAGGGGAAAAGTTTTCTGAGAAGTAAGGGCTGCATGTACATGTGCATGTACACACACGTGACATGTCTCATCACTTGTCAGAATGTCAGAGCTTGGTGATGATTCCATCAAACTCGAATTTCTGTTGTCTCCCCCCACTAACAACTAGGCATGTACAGAGGGCAGCAGCCACCTCAGCGTTCTCTCTCAGCACGCAGTCCCACTGCACGGGGCCTCTCAGACGTGCTGCACTAAGGCCTCACTTGTAGAAAGCTGTTATTTCTTACAGTGTCTGAGGGAGATGAAGCTGTTTGGAACCTTAACTACATCTTCAGTGGTAATGGCTGAAATAAGTGCTAGATTGCAAAAGCCATTTATAGCTTTGAAGTGCATCACAAATATCTTTGTTTTGAATATGAGAGTGGATTGCAAAAGCAAGCAGTGGTCTTATCTTCTTTTCCCATGTTCTCAAGCATTCTTGGGTCACTCCAGCTGGCATTTACCTGGAGTGCTCTGCTCACTTCTTTCCTAGAAACCTCCCTCATGTTCTGACCACACCTGCCAAAAACCCCACAAAGCCTCAGACTATTAAACAAAACGAAATAAGTTTATGTTGGATGTTCTTCTTTCTAGACCCTCTTCTCCTTCCTTTCTTGCCCTCTCCCTCCCATGCCTGCTGTGCTAGGCTACAGCATTGTAATAACAAGGAGTAACGCAAAATCTTCTAGCACAGAAGAAAATTTGCATTAGTTCGTGTTTTTTCCACTTCATTCTGTTTTTTTCTTTCTTTCGTTGAATTTTTTGTTGACTTTTCCTTCATACACTACAGTCTCTTTAACTCCTTTTTCTCATCAGTTCCTCTCTTCCCAGCTTAAGTCAGTCTCTTATTTTTGTTTCTTTTTTCATTTATTATCCCTTTCTTGTTATCCTATTAATTTCTCAGCATTCCATCTCCAATATTACTTCTTTCAACTTTCACAAACCCGTATTTACTGTCCTTCACACTGTCTCATTCCCTTTTTGTTTTGTCTTTTTTCATTCCTTCTGTAGTTCTACACTAAGAATTCCCTATTACCTTTCCACATAATTCTTCTTTACCTCCTGTCTCTCTTCCCAGTTTCAGGGAATCACAGTCATTTAGGTTGGAGAAGATCTTTAAGGTCATCAGTCCAAGTCATGAGATAAGTGTTAGTTAAATGTCTGCAACATATGACTTGCTTCTTTTTATTAATATTTCTGCATTACCTATGAACTAAGAAGGAAGAATTTCATGCCACAAACTCAGTTCTCTGCATTTAAAAAGTTAGAAAGTTTAGACATAAATAAGCGTGCTAATGGTAGGACAGAGGAAGAGGAAAATTAATGTGCTTCTGTGTTGCTCTGCTGATAAATAATGTTTGTTGCCAGCTTCAGGAGAGAGATGCTTAATTCTTAGTTCAATAAAACAAGAACCACAGGTCAGGTTGGGTTCTCCAAGGTGGATCACAGCAACGTCCATTGCATGGATCAGCAAGCAGCAGGTGGAATGAAGCCGTCATTGTGCTTTGTAGTTAGAGGATCTCAGCTTTCTTATAAAGAAGGGGGAAAAAAGGAAAAAGGTAGGATGAGAAGCAGAGCAGAAAGTGAGCTAAATGAAAAGACATATGGGCAGGCTCACTATAAAGAATTAAAAAAAAAATCTAATCCTTGTAAGTTCAGTGTAGAAATTGCCGCCCACTGCAGTCAGTGGTGAGAGGTTGGGAATGCAAAAGGGCAGCTTGTCCCACCCAGCTCTGGGGAATGAGCTGACTGGAGGATGTCTGGCTGACTTTCTTTTAATGCAACATTAGGTGAGACAAATCCTCAATCCAGAGCAATTAATATTGCTTCTTGACTTTTTGAGAGGTGCTTAATGCATATATGTCTGTGATACATGCTGTGATACTTTCCTATAGCTAGGAAAATGCCCTTGCTTAAATCAGTACAGAAACAAGGGGGAAGCATGAGGTTTGAATTACAGAGAGACAGACTGCAGACCTGACGTAATAGTTCAGTTTTGCAGAACCTTCTTCATGCAACTCCAGTGAGAGTTGCCTATATTTGCTCTAGTAAACTTAAAAAAAAATTTGAGAGGCTAACAGAGTTTCCAGCAGAGGAGTTCCCACTTTTACTTGTTTGCCTTTAACTTTTTTAATCCCTAAAAATCAAAAATTTTGGATTATACTGATCTGTCACCACGAAAGGATAGGCCAAAAATTTACTGCTGGTATGCAAAACATATGTGTATGTATTTATCCATGATGTTAATGCACAGGTTACAAGACAACACCATTCTCATGGGAGTGTGGGCTGGTTCAGAGGCTTTGCACACAGGTTGCTCCACACTGCAAACTCCAGCTGTTCTAGTGAGAGTGCTCTTTGCCAGCAGTGAAGCTGTAGAGCTGCCTGTCCTCTTTACAGTGATGCATTCTAGCCAGTAGTAATGTGCTCTGTGGTGAGAGAGGGCTTTTTGTTTGTTTGTTTGCATTTATGTTGTAAGAACTAGGGAGTTTGGAATAAGTATAAGAGAATTTTATGGTGCTTGTGTTTACCCCAAGGCATATCTGTTTCACTGCATGCCTTTGGAATCAGTAAACAGAGGGAATACAAACAATATGCATGTTTAGGAGAAGATAGTGTGGTCTGCACATAATCTCAAATCCAGTATGTGTTAGGCAGCCAGAACTGTTCTGTTCCCTCCCTGTTTGTTTAGCTTGGCCTCTCAAATTCAAAGTGCTTCTGTAGGATTTTCAGTCTTCAAGGAAACACCACACACATCCTTGTAGGTATAGACATGGGCAGTGCACTGGAGAGCTGATGTGAAAAAGTCAAGGCCGATTTGAAGGAGTTTTTCAGGGTCATGGAGAGCAGTGTGGAGTGCAGAGTGGCAGCAGCACAGCCTGGCTGGATGCCGGGGTGGTCACCTCGGTGACTTTGTGAAGGACAGCAGCTTGGGGGGCTGTGTTCTGTTCCCTCATTTTTGCCATGGGGAAGTAACTGAGACTGAGATCAGGATGAGGTAAGAACAATTTTTTCTTCTCTGCTGAGTGTTTGGAGGCAAAGCTAAGGGTGGATCACTCTCCTTTTATAGAAGAAATTGAATGTCATGTCATGGTGCCACCCTAAGCAGAGAGAAGAAAGATGCCGATGGCAGTTCCCCAGCTGCCTTCATGAGTCTTGTGTATTAGAGCCAGCAGATTTAGGAGATCCTGCAGACAGCTCCACAGATGGGCCTTTGTCATCTCAAACTGTTAGTTTCTTGGATCAAAAATTAGAAGCTGGGTGGGCGATAGGACTGATGAGGTGGCAGAGACCTTCCTTGACAGAAAAAGCCCCAAACCTCAAAACCCAAATCCACACCCAAAATCCTAACCCCAAACCCCCAAACACAGGAGAAAATATGCTTTCTTTGTAATTCAGCTCTAAAAGCTGTCATCAGCAAGCTGTCTTTCCATTTGGATTCTGCTGGACTGAACTAACTTTTTGAATTTAAGCAAAACCCTGTTGACTCCACCACAACTTCGTTCTGGAGTGCTGAGAACAAAACCAAGTCGTGAGTTAGTGACCAGCAATCACTGTAAGTGCTTCCCTGTTTTCTGTCAAGGAAATAGTTGTTTACAGCACTATAAGGCATTAACTACTTAATCATTTCCATCCATGAAAATATTATTAAAGGAATAGGAACCAAAAGAGCTGTTATCAGGAGCAGAAAGAACTTTGATCAGCAGTCAAGCAATAAGTTATGTCTATGCCACATGTGTATACCCCACAGTAGACTTCAGAATATTCTCTGGCTTTATAATTGTGTGTTCTACTGATGTTTAGTCTCTAACGTTTTTTCTGCTTCAAAATGAGGGACACAAGCAGAAAATAAATTGATGTGATGAGCAAATTGATATAAAGGTCCAACAGACCAACATTGTTAATGGTGTAGAAGAAAGGAGGGTGACTGGCATTACAGGTCTGTGGTAACTTGATCCTATCATTAGCATAGACATTAACATTGGTTTTAAAGTCCTAAATTAACCTAAACTTCCAGGCTTGGTCTCAGTGAAGCATAGGGTGTTGTGCCTCTTAGGGGCATACCCTTGGTTTACACAGGGGCTTGAACTGAAAAGGAGCTCTTGTGTTGTCCAGTACTTTATAAACAAATATATGGCATGTAATTATACATGGGATAATAGATAATACATGGCAAGCTAGATAATGCTTGAGGGCTCTGATAAAATAATTGAAATGGAAAGTGATGCTTGAATTGTTTGTATGCATTGTTAGAACCTACAAATTAAATTACAGCCTTGGTAGTGATGTAACTGTGCCTGATGTATTTTAAAATTAAAAGCAGATTAATTCATCTAATTAAAAGCTTTTTGTATGCATCAGACATACATGAAGACTCCTGCATATCATGTGATATGTATGGAGAACTAGTTACATCCCAGTCTGATGTTCTGGGATATACTTTGTCATGCTAGAGTCCAATTACTGAAAATGTGCAGCCTACCAGCTTGCAATTCATTGCATGGAAACTTAGCAAAATACAGTCATCTTTTTTATCCTGCATGTTAGCATACTAATGTTATTTCTCACTTCAGGTTTGTTAGCCTATAAGGAAGAGCATGGATAGAAGAATATTCTCTGCAACTGCTGAAAAGCACATGTGGCATTAAGTGTTCTAGGATAATTTGCTTGTATTTTTTGCTCTTGATGTTTCTGAGTCTGGTTGGTCCGCCAACCTAAGCAGCTTTTTAACTAGGTCAAGTATATACATCCATTCATTAAAAGGGGATGCTTGACTGGTTAGTTAAACCTGCCAAATATAAACCAGATGCTTCAATGGTAAATACTGCTTTACCCCTGCACTGCAAGAAACAAGCCTTGACTGATTAAATTTGAAATAAAAATAAATAGGTTTAACATTGTTTCTGTGCCATAATAATACTTTATTATAGTGCTAGTGCAAATATTTAATAAAAATAATATTTTAATATATTTTACAGGGAAACTGAAAAGTAAGCATTTATGACAATTTTTTTCTTACATTCATGAAAAAACTGTTAATATTACACTTCATATAAAGTTCTAGTAAAGTTCTAGTCAAGATCAATAATAGCTTACAAATTTACAGCGTACATTACAAATCTGAATTCACAGCCGCCATCTAGAAAGCTAGAAGATTTCTCTCATGCTGGGCTGGGGATAGTAAGGGGTGGAACACCTGGATTTTCAGTTTTGGCTACCAGATCTGCTCTGATCTTTCTCCTGTTACTTAAATGCTTAGTGTCAAATTGCTGTTTCAGAGCAGAAATGAATGATGCCTCCTTCACTAGTGGCTGAGACTGAGAGCAGTACTGTGAAACAGAAATGCTACTCCTGAAAGGTCCCATTAGAACTGATTCTGTACAGCAATATTAGCTCATGATCATATGCCTAAATTGTATTTTTATTCCTCTGAATGCCATTTATGATGATATAGGCAATTTTTTATTTGCACAAAAGCAAAATCAAACAAAATGCAAACCAAGAGCAAAAGAACCAACCCCTCAAAGCAGAAGATAACTGCAGAACTGGGAAGGGTTTGTGTCATGAGATTTTTCCCTTATGATATTAAAGTGTCATCTCTTTTAGGCTGTAAATGCTGTTTTTTTAAGGAGACAATTTCCATATTCCATGGTCTTTTTGTGCGAGGAGATAGAAGGGAGTGAAGCATCCTTTCTGTTCTAATTTTGGAAAATGTATTTACCTTCTCTATTGTTTCCTCTTTGAAAAACTCAACAAAACAAACAAAAAAACCCGTAACAACCAATCATAATGGCTTATGTGGTGTGCTGCAGAGATAGCAATGAGATTGATTTATGGGGATCCCGAAGTTCAGATTAGCCAAGTGGCTCCGGTGCCTGGTTAATGAGTAGACAGTTCCTCCATGGGAGGAGCTTGCTCTTCCTTCTACAGTGTCACTACCAATCTGAGGAGGTGAAAATCTTCTAAGGTTTATAACTACTGAAATTATTTTCCTAAAATTCTGTCTGCTGGGTCTGCTAAATAGTTGGAGGTCTTCACCTGTTGTTGTTGAATATGTGTATGTCTCATAGTGTTGCCTTTGAAATGCATTGTGTTACTGAAACAGAGGTTACTCACTACTTTGTTTATGGCTTTTCCCCTTTGTGAGTGTCTTTTGTGGTTCACTCCATAATGTTAGTCTCTTTCTATGCATCTTATAGGCACACATTAAAAAATGATTGAGCGGTTGAATCACATAGTGTTGCACAGTTTGTGACTGGGTGACATGCCAAGGAGGTTATTTAGTGACTAATTTCGAAGGGGAGGAGAAATTGCAGGCTTGTCATGTGGAAAAGTACTTCAGTCTATTGAAACAGCATGACTTAGATGACCGGATAAAGCAAGATGGCCTGTTGTGAGCAGAGGGAACAAGGAACATTCTTCCTGTTTCGGAACCTTTTCACAGAGGACATGGATATACAAAATATTATACTATAGACCAAGGATTGAGATTCAAGACTGAAAACAAAAAGTGCTTTATTAGAAGAAGTGGAACCAAATGTTCATCTCACTGCTGTAGCCATTTGAGTGATTTCCTTAAGAAACAGTAAGTGACTTTAATTATTTTAGAGTGAAGATCTTATCAAAGATTGTTTTATTGGTCCGTAGGCAACAATTTTGTCTAAGTGTGTAGTAAGAGTGCTAGTGTTTTAAATTGTGAAAACAAATACTCAGGGTAGCATCAGGATAGCTGAAGAAATTATGCCCAGAAGAGCAGACTGTATAGGATTGGTCTGAAAACTCTCCTCTCTGCTTGTTTGCATGATCCATCTTCAGCATGCACATCGACTTACAGGCAAGGTGAAGCCTTGCATCAAACATTATTTTTGATATTACCATTACATTTGTTTTGTGGTTAGCTTAGAATTTTATGGATCTGTTTTACATTCAGTAAAAAGTGAACTAGGTATTCTTTGTTTTCCCCATGGGATCTTTAGGATATGGTATGAATTAAACTTTTATGTAGTCAGGGATATAAAAGGACATGCTGAGACATGTAAAATACCTTGAGGTAAAACATTTGGATTGCTGTAGGGACTGGATTCATACACAAGTGTGCATTAAACATATATGTATAAAATAAGGGACAATAATGTTAAGAATGTGTTTGATGCTCTATGGCATGGCAAGGGAGATGATGCTGAGTCTGAGCTTCAGGTCAGTGTATTGGTAACCACAATATGATGTCCTAAAAATTCTGCTTTTGAGGATCAAATAGTGCTTTTGCCATAACCTCTGTGCACACCTGCACAACTAGGGGAAAGATATGGGGACTGGATGTCACAGTGATACAGAGTAGTGTGGTGTCAACGCCTGATTATGGTTCATTCAGGATGCCTCCTTTCTGCAGGGTCATGTTTATGTCCTCTAAATTCCACCTCCTAAGATAGTGAGCATCATCTTCTGGTTCTCCTGTTTTGTTCATGTCAACTTCTAGCTAGCTGAGCCTGGCCAAAATAAAAAGTAATCTATGAACATAGAAACTGGAGGACTGGATGATTTCACCATCACTAACCATCACAGGCTCATCCTAAGAAACATCTTATATTGACTGATTGTGTTGTTGTTTGTCAAGGAAAATAAAAACCCATAGAATTAAGAGCATAAATGGAAGATGAAAAACCCAGTGATTCTCTTGACATATCCACCATATTTGTAATCAGTCCCTAGAAAGAGAAAGCTTCTCTTTCATAGATATCCTGAGTTTTTATCTCAATTCTCCTTTCACCATAATACAGAGATTTTTACAGCTGGGCACATACCAAAACTATCCAAAAAGACATAAAAAACTGAAACCTAGATGCATGCTAATCCTGGGAAGTTAATTATAAGTGATGAGATTTCTTAGGGAGCTCTGCAACTCCTTTTCTGGAAAATTATCCAGGAAAAAAAAATGGAAATATGTGGAAACATGGAAAAATACAGAAAAATGTTAAGAACAGCTAGCTGGGTCTTGGACTTCCCCATTCACTGGAAGTTTGAACATTTGAAATCAGTTTTATTTTACCAGCATGTGGTCCCCGTAATGAAATCAATTGTGAATCCTGGCAGCTCCTAGAACCATGTACCATGGGGTCAGATTCAGCTGAGGCCAGGTTCCAGCTTAGGCAAGGTCAGTGGTTTCATGATCTGAAATCTTTTTTTTGGGCATCAGAGGACCCATTCTTAGCCAAAATTGCCAAGTAAGCTTCTAGTCTGGAAGCATTGCTGAGGAGTGATGGCTGTTGAAACCCCAGCATGTCTCACTGCTTGGTAACCCCAAACTATCAGGCACCCGCACTGCTGAAGAGACCATGGAAGAGTTGGGGTCCCTACTGCAGATCAGACTCTGACCAAATTGACCCAGGTCTATGAATCTGGAAAGCCAAAGCTCTAGAGCACTCAAGGGATGTCTGGTAAGAAATAACACCACTGTTGACTGAAATCTGCTGGGTGCTTTTTTTGCACCTTTTGTCTTTACTGATATTTTTACGCAACATTTCAGCTCTCTTGGATTAGAATTGTCTGCTGAAAGTACTTGTCATTGGAAAGTTTCTGACCAGAAACACCTAAAAGTTATGCTAATGTGTTTGAAGTTTTCAGATATGGCATCGAGCAGCTGGAGGAACCCATGGCTGCAACCAGCATGGTGGATTTTTTCTGTAATGACCCAACAGAATGGGGAAGTTTATAGGAACTAGGAGGCATTCTATGAGAAAGCAAGAACAGACAAGTGTGACAACCTCTCAGTGATGTGTGATTTGGCTTCAGACAGAGAGTTTTGGTACAGATACTTACAATTTTCATTTAACTATTTACCAGTTCTGTAATTTTCAAGTGCACTTTTTTGTATTGTGAATTATCTTATTTTAGAAATATTAACACTGTATAAAAGTGTTTGGGTTTTTTTCAAAAGTGGATTTGTGCTTTCAGCTCTCCAAATCTGACTGGAATGAAAGATCAGTCATGACAGAAGTGTTATCATATAGTGCAACTAATGGTGAAGCTGAGCGGTTTGGACAACTAGTACAGTAAAGCTGTCAATTTATTTTTATGAAAAAGAACAAACTAGCGGATTCTATTGTTGTTGGATTGAGGGTTCTTTAATGAAGTCTTTCCTCATTAGAAAAGGGAAGGATTGCCTTACTTTTTGGAGGATTTTTTTCTGTTGAGCAATTTTCATGAAAGATCTCTTTACAAAGAGTTTAATTTATCAGTTTTGTATCAGTACTTAGTGTTTCTGTAGCTTTTTCGTCATAAACTCCAAGGTCTCAATAAAATTCTTTGCAGGTGTCCTGTGTTTACTGTTGGGTGAGGAGCATAGGTGCACTTCCCTCAGGGAAATGCAGGGTGTCAAAGGGAGAGTAAGAAAAATAATAGCTTCACGTGGCTTAGAGGTGATTAATGGAGTCTGTTGGGAACTCCCCAGTGTCTCCAAGAGGGTGCATGGATAACCTCCATCTCAGGAACATGGTCCGTGTAGGTATTTTGGCAGTCTGAAAAACTGGGGGCAAAGCCAATGTCTGTGTTCTCTGGTGATGTAGAGGAGGCCTAGGAGAGCAGTGGGAAGGGCTGCCAGGTCAGAAACTCTGGCCTACTTTTCCCTTTGCCCGAGTTTCACTCTGAGATCTTAGCAGATAATGGCTTGAGTCAGGCTGTATGTCTGGTATGCAGCTGCACGGTGAGCTGAAGGGCTGGAGCGGTGCTCGTGAGTCAGCGGCAGGCTTGGTGCCGGCTGGCATTGCCCCGGTGTGTGTGCAGGCACAGCTCTGCTGGGTGCAGAGAGACCGCTCTGCTCGTCCTCTCTGTGAGCCACCAGGAGCAAGACTCCTTGTACCACTCAGGTGGATGGATAACTGATTTGCTGACTTTGTGCAACAGACATTTTCAAAATACAGCAAGTTACTCAGTGTGCCAACAAGCTTTGAAATAAGGAACATAACTGGTTTTAAATGATGTTGACTCTTTAGTATATAGAATCTCTGTTTAAAAAAAAATATCAAAATCTGTATCTCACCGACTTAAGTCTTGTTAGACTGACCAAAAACCTCCACAGGAGATGTTTAAACATGGTGTAATCTTTTTTACTACAGAAAGTGAAAGATTCTCAATGATGTTATTTTCCCTCAAATGTTTTATGCAGAAATGGTTGCTAGCTGTTTGCCATATTTTCACCTAAGGATTGATAAGACAAGTTTCCATTTTAAGGGTATAAGGTCTGTAGGCAGTAAGAACAAGGAAGAGCTAAGTGCTAAAGAAAACCACACCCTCAGGCAATCATATTACATGGCTGCAGTCAAAAAGCACATGATCCTGTCCTTTCTCTAAAAATCTTCCTTTTGCCCTCAAAGCAATTGTTTGTGACAGCACTCAGTATTTAGAGGCTCGGATAAACCCAATATCCTCTTTCTCTGTCCCTGAGTCATGTGAAGTCCAGGAACATGTGGCTCAAGATAAGCCTGTGTAGAAGAATATGGGGTTTTACTGAGCAACATGGGGTTTTTGTGGTGGAGGACAGATGAAAAACAGCACAGAAAGGGAGATATGTATGAGAGAGTCACTGTCTCATTTATGAGACTGTCACACCAAAGGGGTACAGATGAGAAGCAAGAAAAGACCATCCTTCACATTTTTAAACTTACCATTAGCAAGGGTTCTGGAGAGTCTGGAGAAGAGAGAAAAGTGGAAAGAGAGGAAATACCAACCACGTGGCAGAAGACACTGTAAACCACCGAGTAAAGCTGCCTGGCTCCTGGGGGCCAGCTCAGATCCCTGCCCAGCCCACATGCCTTGGTGTATCTTTCCTGGGCATCCTGGACTCTCTGGTTCCAAAAGTCCCCTTTGGTACACTGCACCCAGGGCCTGAGTCCTGGCTTAAAACAGCAGGTGAACTTTTCGGAAAGGGGTTGGGTGCCCAGGTGTTTGTGCCCTGCCCAGCCCAAGGGAGCCTTTATTGAGGCTGTGTACACCAAGTGCTATTTTAAAGCAAAAGTAAATAATGTTATATACATCAGTACTCAGACACAAGATTTTGAGCAATAGCTCAGTCCCACATTCAAATTCTTTTCCGTCTTAAAGTATTCCATCTAAATGATGTTAAGGTGGAAAATAGGAATTTTTCTTTGACAGAGTGCTTTGACTTATGAGAAACGCATGAGCATATACAGGAATATGAAGTCCAGAAATAAGGGGAAGTTAAACCTTTCAAATCTTCCCATGGAAATTTTCTCCTCTCTGCAAGGTAACATTGGAATTTTCCTCTCACTGAAACCCAGCATATCCTAGTGGCTGTGGTTTCTTTCACAGATACTATTCCATCTGTTGTAGCTTTATCTGAAGCAACTAAACAGGGCATTGTGTAGCTTGTACAGTAGAAATCTAGGAGGATTTTCTTTCTCTGGGTTCTTCTCTTGGTATTAAACATCTGCATTTGCCTGTTCCTGAAGACATGATCCCAAAGCTGCTCAAGTCAGTAGAAGTTGTTTTGTTCTGCTGGCCCAGGGCCAGAGTCAGTACACACAATATGGCTTAGTATGTTGCAGTGTTTCTTCAAGCCAATAGAAAATACGTTGAATTCCCTCTTATAAAGTGATTAATACTGTTTAGTTATATTTTAATTATGTCTTATTTTAAATTCCAGACTAGATTAATTCTCTGTGCAAATGAAAAAATTATGCCATGTTCCTGTTTGGCTTCATAATTTTTGTCTGGCTCATTTATGGCCTATCCCAGTGCACACCTTTGTTCTGTTCCACTTATTTATTATTGCTGTGGCCACAATCAGGTAATCTCCTTTCTCCTTTCTGATACCTGATACTCCAAACTGTTGATCTCTGGCCCTGGGGAACGTCATTTCTAATTCCTGAGTGCAGAACCCGCTGTGATAAGAACAACTATTGTTTATATACCGACACTGCAATTCCCTTACCAGTGGAAAAACCTGTGGTGGGGCAGGAATAATCTCTTGCTTCATCTGCCATGGATCACTGTAACTTCAATGAATCCAGTCACAATATCAAAGCAAGGAGTGAGAGGGGAGAAAAATTGTGCAGATTTCAGATCAGCAACATCCAATGTACATTATTTTGTGCTCTGTAACTTTAGGAATGTGGGGTCAGGCTTGGTGATACACAGTTTTCCACAATCCCTTGGAGGTAATGGAGAGGGAAGCTGAAACTGTCAGCATGAATTTTAGAAACTATATTTTTTTTCCTATGTAGTTGGTCCTTAGCTGACTTTTTCATTTCCCTCTTCATCCACCTTACCCCAAGGGCACCAGAGCAGGCACATGATGCTTTCTAGAGAGGGAATTTCTCCTGTCTGTCGTTGACAGTGTTCAGCCATCTAGAGAGGTCTTGGTTGTCAGAGTGAGATTCTACACTCTCAAAAGCACACGTATCCATTGCAGATTTTTGCCAAGGCCTCTCTTAACAGAGCACTAATGCATTTGGTATGGAAGTTTCCCCTTTCTTTTCCTTGCTTGCTCATTGCTTACTGCTGCTTACAAAACTATGATAAAATGTTTGATGACTTTGTGTGCTCCACAAACCCTCTGAATCACTCTTACCTTTGTAATGGCACATTATATAGGGTCAAACTGTTTTCATATAAGTTGATTGTGTTGTAGTCAATAAATGTGTGGGGTTTTCTCCTATGCTTTGTGTATCCTTTGTGTAATAAAGACCACATCAAGTCATTAACAAAAGCTTAAATCTTGCACTGGAGAAGATGGCCAATTAGTTGTAATATTTATTTTTCTTGTCTAAGGACTTCAGGTGTGTTTGTGATGCCTGAGCATCAGCATTTTTATCCTGCTTTGGAATCAGGGAACTCTAGCCTGTGTGTCTGATCAATAAACTGTTTAAGTCTGTCACTGGCTACATGTACTTGAAACACCTGGCACCGCAACCCCAGATTTCAGCGTCAGTAGCTGTGAATATCAGATTAGGGTGAGATGGTATTTGCATAAGTAAAAGCATTTTTAAACCTCTCATATTCCTTTAACATACAGCCCATTTTATTGCTGTTTATAGTTGTTATTTTTGTTAAGCACTGAGGTCCCAAAGTGTTTTATTTATGCAGATGTAAAATTATTTTGTCTTGAGGGCTTGTTTTTATTTCCTAATTTTCCTTAGACAGCCCACATCATGTTTTGCTCATTCGGTAATTTTATATCTTCTGTGTTTTTACTTTCTTCCCAGATGCAGAGGGAAATTGCTTATACAGGACGAGACGGCCCAAGTGGTTCCCGCCCTGGATCCGCCGCACACCCTCTGCATGCGATGCCCAGCTCTCCACCCTCCACCCCGGTGCCCCACTCCATGCCTCCCTCTCCGTCCAGGATTCCCTATGGTGGGGGCCGGCCCGTGGGTGTGCCAGGCAATGCCACCATCCCCAGGGACCGGCTTTCCAACGTGCCAGCCTCGCGCTCGATATCGCCCAGCCCAAGCGCCATTTTGGAGAGACGGGACGTGAAGCCAGATGAGGACATGAGTAACAAAAACCTTACCCTGGTCCGAAACGAAAGTCTGTACGGCGACCCCTACTTGTTTCACGAGGGCAGGATGAGTGTGGCTGCACCCCACTCCGGACACCCCCTCGATGTCCCCGATCACATCGTAGCCTACCATCGCAGTGCCATGAGGTCATCGAGCACTTACTGCAACCCCTCCATGCAGCCTGAAATGCTGGAGCAGTCCTTGTACAGACAAAAGTCACGGAAGTACCCGGAGAGCCATTTGCCCACTCTTGGCTCTAAAACACCTCCAGCCTCACCCCACAGGGTGGCTGACATGAGAATGATCGATATTCATCCTCACCATGGCCCTCACATTCCCGCCCACACCCTCCAGCCTGACAGGTCTTCCCCCAGCCGCCAGTCCTTCAAAAAGGAGCCAGGACCGCCCGTGTTTGTGGATGCGAAAGCACGGAGTGCTGTCGGCCTCTCGGGCATGGCCGAGGCAATGCCCTCTCCCATGGACAAGCAGGCCTTTGGCTATGGGTCACCCACGATGCCCAAGGACAAGGAGACGAGGTAAGGCAGAGCTGGGGCTTAATTTATGCAAATGAGAAACGTTCCTAATCTGCACATCCTTTGTCGTTTAAGACTCAGGGGACAATGTAACGTGTAGGAGGCCGCTGCACCCGGCTGCTGTGTTTATTAGCTGTCTGTCAAGGTAGTTAGTAATTTAGAGGAGATGTGACACCATCCGTTATTAATTTGAAAGTATTGTCAAGCCATGATGAATCCCTAGTTATTTTCATTTGTGTAAATTTCAGTCACTGGAAAAAATATAATAAAATAAAATGATTAACTGGGATTTTTCTTTCCAGACAGCCAGATCATGTTACAAGAACAAATGATGTTCTGTTCCTGCTAATAAGGGAATATATTTCACCCCCATTAAGAATGACACTCTGATACTACAATTTTGGTTCTTTATGGAGTGAAGTTTTTCTCATCTAGTGTTAGGAAATGGGAAGAATTTATCATTACTGTCTTATCTCCGGTAAAACATGAATTTGCATAAAAATAGGACAGTTGTTTACAATAATGTTCCTTGAGGGGAAACTGCTGAGAAAAGCAAGTCTGTCCCAGGGAAGAAATTGAAACACGAATGCTGTTCCCAATGATTTTTCCAGCGTCACAAGTAGTTGGTGACCTGAGTGTTGTTAACTTTTGTGCAGTGGCGATGATGACAATGATCTCTCCTGTCTTTTTAAGGACCAGATTTACACAAAGGTCTGTGAAGGCTTCTCCTGCCATAGACCCTGCCCTGGGCGAGAAAAATCATTACACTGCCAGGCGGTTGCTGTGTATTTATATGAGCTGTGTTAATCTCTAGCGTATTGTTTGTGCTGTTAACTTTTATAGAGCTCTTTAGGGAAGTGAAGATGAATAGCTGGAAAATGCTGAGCTCACAGAGGCCAAAGGTAACTGCTGGCTGCCTTAACCACTGGGAAGATATGGAGCTTCATTAAGACCCCAGGCTTCCCCTCTATCTGAGCAACTTTCTCAATAATTAGTTGCCTCTTACCATGCTTGGCCAGAAAAAAAAGTGGGTCATGAGGTCCACTGGTGGGGAAAAACTGGAAGAAAATAAAGAAAATCAGCCACCCACAAAAATTACAGGCTTATAGCTTGTAGACATAAGAGTATGAGTTAGGGCATATTACAATCTAAGGTCAGTGAGATCTGATTTTTATGTATCTGTTTCCAAGAGAAAGTTGCAGGTATCTGAAATTTCACTTCAAGCTACCATTATTAACGCTAGGAAATTATTTGAAGGAAATTTGCCAATTTTAATTCATTTACAGATTGAAAATTTTACAAAGTTCATGCTAGTGATTGAAAATAAGGAAGGACACCAAATACTTTACAGTTTGGGCAATTTTCTGTCTTCCCTCTAGGCATCTCAGCTGTTCACTCAACTACACAGATGGGCACAAGGCTGTGTGATTGTGAATGGATAAAGATCAACTACACAAATAGTTCTGCAGCTCCTTAAAAGGGAGTTTTGCACCAGGAGTTTTAATCCTGGTCCCAGAATATATTAACAATGAAGAAAACAACATTTGCATAATTGCACTTCCATATAAATACATGGCCCTAAAATTCAGCATGGTGTGTATTAGTCACATGGCACTGAAAGAATCATTTTGAAAGCTGTCTTTATGTGTTGTGGTTTTTTTCAACCTTGAGGAAGTGTGACTTTCTAAAATATAATTGTAAATACCAAAAGCAATTCATGCAAATTGGTGTTTTCTAACCACTGCAATATTAAGAATTGGGTTTGAGTTCTACAAACACAAAATGCTCTAAGCTGTAATTTAGCTTTGTAATGATTTGAAAGCAAACACTGTTCAAACCATACTAAACTAAACAAGGTGTTATCCATGTTGAGGTGCTCTTTTCCTGCTTTAGCAGGGACTGAATTGTTACCAGGTTGTTATGGGTACCTGAAGGGTGATGTATATAATGGCAGACAGGTATTCCCTGCCTTGTTGTGTAGAACTTAGTGTTTACACCCCTAAACAGTATGGGCTTGTTTCTGTGAGTAAGAACATTTTTGGGATCGGAGAGATAGGGCTGAATTCATTCTCCTCCAGGCATGGTAAAAGGAGGTGTATGCTGCTCACTTGTGTGTGTTACCAGTTGCTGATGCCAAGAGCCTAAAAGCCAGGCCACAGAAAGCACATGGCAGTGTGTTCAGTCAGCCTGCATGCAGAGGTGT
Organism: Ifrita kowaldi; assembly: GCA_013398055.1. Lineage (NCBI taxonomy): Eukaryota > Metazoa > Chordata > Aves > Passeriformes > Cinclosomatidae > Ifrita > Ifrita kowaldi. Next base: position 1,076,650 of record VZRS01000476.1, on the reverse strand, counting down.
CAGCTGTGGGCAGACAGAGCAGCTCTTGGCCTTGGAGGTGCTGAGAAGAAAGGTCTTTTGCATCTGTGCACTGTGGCAAGACAGACTCCCCATCCTGACTCTTTCAGGAGCGGGTTGAGGACCCTGCAGGCACCAAACCCATCATCTCAGCACTGTTGTTGTTTTAGTCCCTAGTGGACTGTGCTGAGAGCAAAGAAAACATCTCTTGTGTCATATCTTTGCGGAAATTACCTTGAAGTAGCGCTGTCACAACCTCAGGACAATGCAAGCTTAAGTCAGAGGAAAGACTGAAATGGATAGTGACAATGTCAGAAGTAAAACTGAATCTCTCCTCCCATCTCAGTTCTCCTTCAATTTTTCCAGTCCAAGGCTGAACTGGGATACCTCTGTACTTTATCAGAATATGTTGGGTACTTACACCAGATAAGACCTCTCTTTGACTGTACCCTGGTTTTGTTGAGGAAAATGGTTCCATTGCCTTTGGAACGTTAACTGCAGCAGATTTGGATCTACAAGAGATGAAAACTGGTATTTCTGAGCTCTTCTGTTGGAGTGTCCCATTTTAGTTTGACACTGCAGAAACCAGTTTCATCAAGCCTGTTACTTAAGGCAGAGTTGAGGGGGATTTAATTGCTTCATGTAATGCTTTCTTGTAACTGTTTTACCTTGGTTATTTCCAAGATAGCTACTTCTGTGGTATAAAGCATTGAATAAATTCTCACAGTTAATTCATTTACCGGAAGAGTTCCTCCTAAAGCTCTTTTACAACAGTGAGAAGAAACAAATTCATGGAAATTTCGAAAAATAAAAGATGTTAGTATTTATGTGCAGAAAAATATTAGAAGTTATAACAGTTTGCACCATTTCACCTTCAAAGGGTCATAATCTCTTAAATCTGAGATCTACTGGAAGAATGAGTAAATTTTTGTGAGTGAGCATGAGTTGTTTAAACAGTGATTTGCTGTCATGTTTTTGGATGGCTCATTTATGTAGCTTGTGGGACATTTCTGGAAGTTACTATGGGCAAAGGAGATGTTTAGAAGTTGATAAATTGGAAAAGAAGCTGTTTATCCAAAAGTGCATTAAATTAAATGCTGTTTAACTTAAAATCTTTGCATTTATAACATGCGTTGCAAAATTCTAGGTTATTTGATAGTGCTAAATATGTATATAATAAATGCTGCTACTCATTAAACAGCAAGATAACTCTAGAATATTTCTGCTCCAAAAGCATTTTAGGGGTGTACTGTGGTTCTCTTCTTCCTGAACACAACTTTTGTCCTCTACTTTTTATGCCATACTAGTGAGAAAAGATGATAGCTGGGCTGAGCAAAAAACGTGATCACATTATTGGCTCATGGCTTGCAGTTCAAGATTAAAGTGTAATGGCCACGTGTAGATTATTAGATATTGTTCCCCCTACAAAACCACTTTATTGTTTGATATGTTGAAGTATGGATGGACTCTCTATGCTTTAGGAAGAATGACCTTACTTTGTAAAGGCAGGGACAGTGAGAGACTCCGTCAGCAATGCACTGAGAAGTGTGTAAGAGGGGCTTTGCACTTACACCCTCTCAGACACTTTCCACAGGGTCAAAACTGCATGTTCCTCTGTGAAAGGTGTTGAATAACCAGGCAGAAAAAGATAAAGTCAAATGACCAATACAGGATGGAGGAAAGGTAAACTGTATTTTGTCTTCCTTCTGTTAGAGGAAGATGAGATGCAGGCTCTGGGATAAGAGTTGTCAAATAGTGTAACAGCTGGCGTGCTTCAGAGCTTCCTTTCCCCCTTTAGCTTTAAGATGTAGAAGGTTTGAGTTTAATATTCTCCTTAGAAGACCAAAATATTCACCTGTATGAATCTTTCTATAGGAAGAAAGCAGAATACAGAAGAGTTCTGCTGATCTTCGGTTCCCACCCTTCCAGGACACCCACTCATCTGTTTTGGGGGAATTTGGGATAAAGTCTGACTAAGACACCTTCACTTGATTCTAGGAAAATCATTGGGAAAGCCAACCTACTCCTGTTTCCTTTCTTTTCCCAGTGAGATAAAAAAAAAATTGTAATGAAATGTTTCTATCATAAGGTAATATAGAAAGAAATGTATATTTCTCTGTCTCTGACCCCCTTTTCATGGCTTCGTTTGGAGCTTAACTATAAAATATGAAGTCACTGAAAATGTTTTCTCCAGGAAGGTGTGCCAGTTAGTTCATGGTGCAGATTTGGTGCTTGAGTACATCTCTTGTGGGCGATGTGCTGCACAGCCTGGGGTTGGACAGGAACATGAATGAACAGTTGCATAGACCAGTTTTATTCTGTGTCTGTACGAAGTATCTTCTCAGTGATGTGAATATTAAAGATGTCCCCAGGAAAGGGAAGTAGCATGCATGTAACATGTCACGCTTAAATAGCATTGCTGTGACAAGTGGATATCAATTCAGCAATATGCTGTACCCCTTCTTGGAATTACTTCCAGTTAACTGGAGTAGAAGGAATAACGTGAAACATCAGTGAAGTTGCAAGGAAGAAATCTGGTGATGAAATCTGATGTATCCATGCACAGTCCGCAGAGAAGCAAGGGCTTGCTTTGGTTCTGCTGAATTTGGGGAGCGAGATACTAAGCCCGGGCCCCAGTTCCTGGACATATCCAGAGCCAGAGCTGTGGGTCAGGCTGCTGGGGAGAAGAGGGCTGCTAAGTGGCCTGTTCCTGCCTTCCTGGCCAAGGTCTGTGAGAAGCCAAAGCCAAGTCTGACAGAGTTCTGCTGGGCGTCGCTTCTGACCTTGTCGCCTCCTTTCCTCCCCCACCATGCTGCCACCTCTGACTCTCCCAGCATTCACAGGAAAACAATGTGAAACAATGCCTTTCTGTACTCGGGTTGATAAAATAGCCATTTCTTTCCCAACTGCTGAAAAAGGGACCCTCCCTGCTCTTCCTGGGTGGTGGACAGATGCAGCTTTATCTGGGAAATTAATCTTTGAGCAGAGAATGTTGGCTCTTCTCAGGCTACCACCCTTCTCGTGGCAGCAAGGAGAGGCAGCACTTTGTTCTGTTCTGCCTGACCCTCTGTCCTAGTGCTCGACATCCCGGCCTGCCCTATATCACCAGAGTGCCAGCCTGTCCTGTGCCCTGGGAACCTTGGTCTTTCCTATGTCACTGGAGTGGCAGCCTGTCCCATGCCTGGGAGCCCTGGCCTGCCGCATCCATCGGACTCCGGCCTGTCCCGTGCAGGCAGAGCTGCTGGGACAGGCTGTTCCCACCTTCCCTCTCCCAGCAGTGAGCACAGCGAGGGGTAGAAAACACCATGCTGAGAACCAAAAATGTACAATTTTTGTCATGGCAGTGCTGGCATCCCTGATAGACCCTGGCCTGGCACAGCCTGAGGAAAGCATTTCTTTCTCTCCTGGAGCAGAGGCTGCTCCAGCCCTTCACGAGGAAGTTGGAGGCAAAGGAGTCGACCGCAGATCCTGTCCCTGCTCCTCTGGGGCCTTGTGGTGACAGAGCTGGGCCACCAGCCCTCCAGGCACATCAGCCCAGGTTACAGCCCCACCACCAGGCCACCTGCATCCCTCCCCGCCCATGCTGGGATGCACTGCCTCCCACTACCTTCAGTCCGACCGCCTCCGAAAATCAGGTTGTTTTATTTAATGCCTAAAAGGCACCTCCTTTCAGACACCTGTTTTTGAAATGTTTGGTGCTAATGGCCATAACAAGTCTGGGTATTACAGTGAAATGATTACAGGAAAAATCTGCCTTGTTTCTAACAGAGTAATTCCAGAGCACATGTAAATTCTTCACATTCTTAATGCTTTTACCATATGAAAAATAATGTGTTCTGTGCAATTGATTCCAGTATTTCATTCATTTTTCATCATCTCCTATATTGGAACATCCCTCTCCCTCTTAACAATATACTTTCCTAGATTTCATGGCAAAGGACATATCAGCTCTGTGTTGCCATAATATCCTTTGAAGCAGAAAATTGTTTCCAGATTACCTAATGTGGGATTAAAAAAACCATCATATTTATGAATTGGTAAAACAGATAGACTTCCAGTTAAGTTTAGTTCCAGGAAGGTTTTGTGATGATTATCTGGGGAAAAAAAATGTTTTCATTATTAAGTGTCAAAAATGCTGCATTAAAGTTTTTTTAGAGTATATTTATCCCTGGGTTTTAGTACTTTTTTTTGTTCCAGAGGTTACTGTAACCTGCACCAGTTTCTTATTTTAAAACTTGTAATAGTGGAAATTCCGTAACGTATTTCTTGGTTTGAAATTAATTAAGTCAGATTCATTGGTCTTCTCATCACCCTTCAAAATACCTTTCAGCATGAAGACAGAAAAGTAAGATGCGTGCACTGCATTAAATTGCAGTAAGAACACGTCTGCTGGCTGGGGAGTGACTGAGCACTCTCTTCTTCCCTGCTTGTGACTGTTAGCATCTCATTACTTGTTTTGCTGCCCTGTTTTCTCAACCTCTGGGTGTCTGTGAGTCTCCCCTGGCTATGGTATCTGTGTGCTATCTCAGGAAACCTCATTCATTCCCTGAATGTGAATGAAATAATTAGCCTGGATAATCCATCTGGCTGCAAGCAGGGCTGGTTACTTGCTTTGTATCATGTCACCTTGCTTTTGGCTGCTATTGGTACCTACATTTGAGTTTACATGACTCTTATTGATTGATGCTGTAGCTTTGGCCACCAAACAGCAACTGCAGCTGGGGTGGCCAGAGTTTGGCTGCTCCCATGTGCACAGGATGCTGCAGTGGTGATGGCTGGGCCATGCAGCACGCTGAGTCTGTGTCTGAGTTTGTCTGTCCCATCTTCTCTCATCAGTCACTGCTGCTGGTCTAAACCACTTGCGTTTTGAGAAGTTTTGTTACCAGTCATCTTCCAAGACCACAGCTAACCACAGTTAGAATTTCCTTCTGCGTTTCTCCCCACACACTTAACTGCTGTAATAGAGGGATGCCTTTTCAGAAGGTCCCATACTGATGTGTGTCTGCGTTGTGGTGTGTCACTGACATACTGGCACGTGTAAGTAGGCACCTATGTGAGCAAAAGGCTGGTTTGGAGCCGACTGAGGAAGTCCCCTGGTTCCTGACTAATATATGCATTTATGCAAACAGATAAACACACAAATGTTAGCCTTCACATCCAAAAAAAAAGTTATTGTTCTTGTTTAGTGACCTTTGGTTCCTATGGAAAACACTGAATATAGTTACTGTAGTTCTCCATCTCTTTTCTTCTGCTTTTTCGGAATTTCTTGGGATATGTGCATGAAAGAAAATCTGTTTTATTATCGTGTTGGTGTACAGTCTGCATTTCATGTCCTATGCCTCTCTCTGACACATTTCTATCCTTTTCACAGCAGACAGTTGTGATGTCAGGTGCAAAGGATTTGGACTGGAAAGTAGTCAGTTTGGACAGATTAAATGCTTCCCAGACAAAAATCCTGGGTTTGGGGAAAGTAAAAATAGTAACAAGAAGAAGTGTAACGTCTTTAATCCTGAAACCTTAAGTACAGACAAAACGATTGGCCCAGTGTAGGTAAAAGAGAAAATGCATGTGATGCTGACAATTTTTTTCACTAGTTCCAAGAGGCATTAACAAATTGTTTTAGGTGCCTGTCTTGTGAGATCGTTAGAAGTTTATTATTTGGTTGTTTGTTTTGTTCTTTTTAACTAAGCAGATTTTTTAAATTGTCTGTTACCGTGCAAAAGCTGTCCAAACCAAGATGCGGTAAGCTGCTGCAATAAGGTGTATGCAAACTGGTACCCAAGGGCCTTTGCACAAACTCTGTAGTGTCTTTCCAATCCTGTGGTAATCATTCACCTAGAAAAACAAGTCTGAAAGCAAATATATCTGGCTTTAACAAACGGTTCTCTTGTCTTACAGAGAGAGGATACAAGCCATGGAGAAACAGATTGCCAGTTTAACTGGTCTTGTTCAGTCTGCGCTTTTTAAAGGGCCAAATACAAGTAATAGCAAAGATGCTTCTAGGTAAAAACAGAATTCATCTGTAATGATTTCAGTAATCAATCAACAAAAATACATTTGAATGTAATAGTAAAAAAAATCCTGAATGCTCAATCATTTTTAAATTTCTTTATCATCTCCATGAGAATGCTAGGCAGAGAGGAAGAATATGCCAAATGATAGATGGAAATTAACTGCATTACTCTTCTTTGTGATAAAAAGAATTAATGTAGCTACATCTCTGTGCTTTCTACTGCTTATACTCCATTCCTTGCTTAACTTGTACTAAAAGGTGATTTAAAAAAAAAACAACTCACAAATTACTGGTGATTTAAATTAAAAATATGTATGTTAGACAAGGCCATTTAATTTGTTAATATAAACTTCACTACAGTTTTAATAGCTAGTAAACTAAAATTACAATTTTTCTTATTATTATTTAGTGAGAAGATGATGTTGAAAATTGTGTCCAGCAAGAGCAGCGTTGACACTGCAGGTAAGATAATTCACTTTTAATTTACAACTTATTCAGCTATATGAATAGCTCTAACATTACAAACATCCCAGCTTATGGAAATGTCAAATTTACTCTGAATTTCCATAGCTGTACTGTCAGAACTGAAGTTTAAGTGCAGGATATGGGAGTCGATCACATCTTTAAGAGAGGAATTTCTGACAGGTTGTGATGGTATTTGGAATGAATTTCACACCTGTGCTGAATGGTTTAAATGAGATGCAGAGCCTCTGCATCTGGTGAATTTTCCGGTGACTCATCCTGTCTATAGGGTGTATATATGTATAGCTGTCATTAACCCTAGATTTGTCCAGATTGCTGTAGAAGACTAAATATTTAATTCCTTTTCTTGTCACCTGAACTTTTTCTAAGGTCTGTCTGTCACTAGGATACTATGGATGTAATGACACCAAGAAATTTAGCAGTCAGCAAGACAGCACTTTCCCTAATTAAGCCACGCTGCTGTGTTACTAATTATTAGCGTGCACCTAAACTGTTCTGAGCAAGCAGCAATTACGAAGTCAGTAAGAGCCTGTCTCGTTTTAGCATCCCACTTGGAGAGCTGTTAAGTGTGTAAAAGATTGAGTTAAGGCTGTTGTGAAAGAAGATCTCTGTGTGGTTGAAGCTCTTTGTGTATGGGCTGCTGCTGGAGGAGTCCGCAGGGTATTCGTGTGCTTATATGCCTCCTCTTCACCTTTGTCATGCACTGAATGCAAATAAAGGCAGTTCCCTCCTTCCTGGTAGTGCTGTTCCCACAGGGAGGTCTGTGCTCGGGCAGGTAGTAAACCGCACACATTTATTAGCAAACCTATTATGCTCCTAACTAGCCTTTCTGTTGGAGCTGTTAGCTCACGTTCGGGATTCCTGTTTGTCTGGAATTGCAGTGTGTCCTCCTAATCGACAGAAACCAAACTAGACCTGGAAGCGATCAACCACATGGAAGAGAGAAAAAGCTTAAGTCCTGGTACTGAAGCTTTGCTCCCAAGCCACTCTCTGGTGCTGTTCCAGCTCTTCCCTTCCTGCTGGCCTCTGGATGGGGAGAGGAATACTTAAAGCTTTGAAGAAATAAGTTGTAATTTTTCAATTTCAGACAATATGATGAAAAGTCTGTCGTTATTCAAAACAGCTGCAAAAAGGTCTTAAGATTTTTCCCTATTGCAGTGTCATTATAGACTGAGAATTTATGGCATTTCCCACTTGCACAGGCCTCACCTCACCTCATATAAAGCACTTATGAAAGCCTCCCAACCAGCCCATACCGTGCCTTGTGTTCCCCTTTGTCGTGCATTGCAAACAGCAGCCTCTCTGCTTTCCCTGTGATGGTACCAGTTCAGACAAGTGCTTGGTGGGGGCACTGAGTTGGAGGACCTGATCTAAGTGGGCCCTACTTTGAGTGGGAGTTTGGACCTCCAGAGGTCCCTTTAAACCTAAATTATGTCATGACTTGTGTGTGCATGTGTAAATGTGCTCTCACTTAAATGAGAAGTGGAATAACATTCTTTGGGAAAACAACCTTACGTAAAGCAAAGGTGGGGATTCCCTGGGAAGTCACGCCCAGCCCACCAGAATAGCATGGTTCATCTGACCAGCAGCCATTTCCTGACACTGTTGTTCCCAAATACTCCTTGCTCACATTATCATATGACTGACACATCCCTGAAATTACAACATTACATCTAACAGCTGCATGTGCAAGCATGGTGGGGGAGATGAAGGGTGGGGAGTGTAATTTACTGTCAAAGGCCAGATCATCATCTGTCGCTTACTGACAGAGACATTGGCTTTGTCACATGGCCATGTGCCTGTCCAGCATATGAGTAAGGATTCCAGCACTCAGGTTGTGCCTTTCTCATCACTTGGGAGAAGGGGATAGGACAGTGGGAGCAGCCATGCAGCCGGCAGTCTGCAAGGATTCCTATCAGTGCTATAAAGTATAGTTGTAACTCCAGCATCTCCATCCATATATCCTGTCCTTCCAACATGACTCAGCCACAAAATTAAATTGTAGCAGGTAAGGAAAACAAGGTGTGATGACCCCAGTATACTGCAGTATTGTAACCCACAACAGCTATTATTGAAGACTTCTGCATAAAAGAATAGTCTTTTACAATAGAATATTTTGCTTTTGCACCTGGAATTGCTCAGGACATGGTCCAATCAATAAGTCAGTGCAGTCCGGCTTACTTGAAAATTAGGCAATCTGCCAGAATATGCTACAGAATGTTTCTCCTTTTTGTGAATATGCTTGGGTTCAAACATGCTGGCAGGAGCTACACACACTTCTGCTGAGCACTCTTTTGTTCTTCAGTTCACCCCAATCTTTATTAAGTATAGCCATTTAGGCAGTCAACTCTCTTACTTTACAATTCCATTTGACAACTGTGCACTGAGATACCAGTTTTAGCAATTTCAAAGACTATTTGAAAGAAAAAGTGGTATAAAATGTTGATTGAACAGTCCTTTCTAGAGCTCTGATAAGCAAAAATGTGAATTGCTTCCCATTTTAAAAAATAAAACATCTGTGCAAGATAGTATTGCCTCATCAGTGTTGAACCAACATTGTATTATATAGTATGTGTTCCAATGATAGGACACTTTCATGCAAAAATAGGGAACTACGTCCCTTGGGATGGGAAAGAAACCAAAATTTCTAAACCCTAGATAACTCTATATAGCTAGATTGTGAATACTCTGTTTGGTATGTCATATGAACCAAATTGTTGTATTTAACATGCTTTTGCTTTGCCAGTCTATAGAAAGCAGTGGCTTCTTTAGCCCCGAATATTAAGGACCCTGAAGAAACCCAGCTTTTTCACTGAGGAAAACGAGTCTGTAATGACAATGCTTGTCTGCATCTTTTATTGCTTTAGGCTCAGTTCTTTCATGGGGGATGGGTTCAAAGAGCAGTAACCCTCCACAGACTGGCTATGTCTCTTTGGCTAATGTTAAGAGAAATCCCATGACTGAACCCTTATAAAGATCTTCAGTTTCTGAAATGCAAATGACATCAAGGAACTCTTCACTTAGAAACAACATGTAATTCTAAAACTAAACCATACTAGTAAGAGTCACCATGAGACTACTAACAGATATTCTGAGAAATACTCACATACTCTCTTTTCTGTCATATTTTTGTTCATCAACCGGAGATTGATTGATAGACTGAATCCTGGATTCATTTATTAAATTGAGATCGTGGATTGGGTTGTTTCATGGATTACCAGAAAAAACAATAACTTTTTCCTAGTTGCTGCCTTGTTAGAAGAGGAAGGACATTACAGTATTCCCTGAGAAGGGGATTGGGGTGTACAACTTTCTGCACTAACAGCACCAATACAAAACAAGAGGAAGATGGCAGCAGGGAGAAGTATTACAAATATAGGGCTCAGATTGGATTCCTTGCTCTTTGTGAACTGTCTTCTTGTCTGTGCATATCTGTGTGCCTTTTTCACATGCATGACTCTTGCTGCGATTACCTGTGAATTAAATCACTGTCCATATCTGCTTGCTTATCTCAGATTCAAAGACAGATCATGCTAATCTTAGAACTCTCTCATCATTTGGAGATAAAATCTGATCCTGAATTCATTCTGGATCAGTGAGGTGAAGTTGCACACTAATGTATATATAGAATATTTTACTCTTTTAGGGGTGATTTAGTACCATCTATTTACTGTCACATCTTCCCAAATAATGCTTGAAAATATTGCGGCTCTTTAATAAGATTACTAATTTGTGAAGAAACTTTGCTAGGTGTCTTCTGATGGCCTTTTGTCCCAACCTGCTTCAAAATAAAATCTTAGCATTTTAGAAAAAAAAAAAAAATCTGGAAAACGGAAGGAGAGCAATGTCTTTACAAGCATAGCAAAGGTCAAGTGTCAGGGAGCAGGAGCCATGTTCCTTACCCCCTGAGCACACAGCAAACCTTTCCTCTTTCTGCACATCAGTGCTCTCTGTACTCTAAAATGGCAGCTTAGTTCATTAGCCTTTGTAAAAAAAGTTAACTTTTTTTGTTTGTCCAGAGTATTAGGAAGTTATGGTGGGAGGTTGAATTTCCCTTACCTAGCTCGAGAAGGGGTTTATTTAAAAACCCAAGAGCCAGTGCTGTTTCTTTCCGTTCAATCCATCTGGCCTCACATCTAATTGCAAAGCTACAGCCTGGGACTATTTCCAAAAGTGAGCTACACTCCCTAGATGAAGCAGGTCCTCATTCAGCTGCACTTCTATTCTTTCTTGAGGAGAATATGTATATCTGAGAAATCAGCTGCTGATCATTATTGCTCACTCGGTGCCTTGTGTTTCACATCCCCTGGAGTCCGCAGTCCCAGTGCATGTTTCACAGGCTCTGAGCACACTCTGCAGCAGGGACACTGTGGCAGCAAAGAGCTCCTAATGGCGAAAAGAGGTGGCTGAGGCAGCAGTGGAGGAGGAAAGCTGCTTTGTAGGGAGTTGGAGACATTTATTGCTTACAGAAGCAGATCGCAGTCCATCTACACTACAAGGAAAGCAGGCACCCCTTCCTGAGAAAATATGTGAATTGACTGGGGTCCAGCATGGGGGGAGGGACTGGTGGGGTCTGATTCATGCCTTGGCTGCCTCTTCACAGGGTCGGGGGCTGAGGTTTTGGAGCTTTTGCTAGAGGCAAAGAACAGCAGAAAGGTAGATGTGCTTTCAAAAATAGTCCAGATTTGTGGCTAGGGATCAGAACTCTTGGAGGCTTATCCACATTTTTTCAGACTCTCTGGTGGTTTCTGTCTGTAAGGTTTATGAACTAAATACCATTTTCTTAAAAAAAAAAAGGCAAAAAGTAGTGCATGTGGGTGGGAAATAGATGCTTGACTGTAGGAGAAACTGCAGTGTACATGTAGACAGATAAGTATTAGCATATATTAGACAGAAGCATGGAGTGGGTACATAATGGCAGCAGACAAGGACTGTTTATTTCTTGAGTGTTGCTTTCTGTTAAGGAGCTCTTTGAAAGTCAAGAGAGCATTGAATCATACTGGAGTATAGCAAAAATATGCAGGAGCTTGCTCTGCAGTGTAATGACGAGAGCTGTTGTTGAAGCACCAAGCAGATCTAGCTGGAGTATGTTTAGGGAAGGTGTAGCATTACAACAACCTGTACCAAGCTGGAACAGCTTTTTGTCTGAGCACATCTCCAGAAGTGCATGGCATGGCACACTGTATGTAGCATGGATCCAGCCAGAGAGGCCTGGATTGCAAATGAAGGTGAAGTAACAAACATAATTCTTAAAAACCTCTTTTTAAGATAAAAATAGGCTGGTGTAATTTCCATCCTTTAAGAATGCTTCCTCCAGATGAATTTTGTAAAAGCTGTATTTGAGGTATCCACACCTGGTGGAAAAGGAATAACAGTGTTTTGTTATGCTGAGCTGTATTTACTCAGGCACATTTGGAGGAATGGTTGAAAAGACTACGAGGGATGAGAGCATGGGGAGAGAACTTCCCAGTCTTGGATTCATACTCATTCCAGTCAGAAGATGCATCATGCACTTCAGTGCATTGAAAATTTGCCTTCAGCAGGCAAAGCTCACAACACTGGTTTTTGTTTTATTTCATTAAACTTGATAGAATGTGTCCCTGTGGGAACAAACGATGACCAAAATCCCTGTGCAGATCCACTGATGAGCTATTTTCTGTTTCCTCAGATTTCTTTTTTTAGTCATAGAGAAGGAAGACATTGAAGTAGGGAATTACCTAATCATAGAATAGAATCATGGAATTATTTAGGTTGGAAAAGACCTTCCAGATCATCCAGTCCAATCATTAACCTAACACTGCCAAGTCCACAACTAAGCCAGGTCCCTAAGCACCACATCTACACATCTTTTAAATACCTTCAGGGATGGTGACTCAACCACTTCCCTGGGCAGCCTCTTCCGATGCTTGATGACCCTTCCGGTGAAGAATTTTTTCCTAATATTAAATTTCCCTGGGTGTAACTTCAGGCCATTTCCTTTTTTCCTATCGTTTATTACCTGAGAGAAGAGACCAATTCCCTTCAACCTCCTTCCAACCCCCTTTCAGGCAGCTGTAGAGAGCAATAAGGACCTTGAGACTCCTTTTTTCCAGACTGAACACCCCCACATCCCTCAGCTGCTCCTCATCAGGCTTGTGCTCCAGACCCTTCACCAGCTTTGCTGCCCTTCTCTGGCAGCAACTCAATGTCTTTCTTGTAGGGAGGGGCTGTTAACTCAATAGTTCAGGGAGCAGCAGCCATCTGAGATCAAGGCGTAAGGTGGATTTGGCAGTGGGATGAGAAGAGTTTGCAAGACTATATAGTACTGGACTTAAAAAATGAAGTTTGTTGCACTGACAGTCTGTCATTTTGTCCTCTGGGGGGGTGAGGGGGGAAGGGACACATTAGAAAAAAATTTGAAGAATGTGGGTGTGTAAGCGCAAATTGAGATAATGAGCTGACATTTCTATTAGCTGATGAGCTGGAATTTGCTTGTTCTCTCTAAACAGAGCTTCTTCCCAGGTAGTTGGGACTGAAAAGAACAAGCTTGGCATTGTTGCTGCATAGAGGAACAGCATTCTTTAACAAAGAAAGTTTTGTGAGGACAGTGATCATTATTTTCAGTGTGGTTTGGCTCATTTCCTTGTGTTCTGCTGTATTCCTTTCTGACAGACTAAAAGGGAGTGGGTGGATGCAACATGGCTGGAGAGCCTCTGCCACACCATCATTTCATTTCTCTGGTTTTATATGGTTGCTGCTGGAGATACTTGCTAGAAATAATGCAATTGTCCTTTAAGCAGTGAAGCAAGATTCTCTATAGAAATCTTTTCCCCATATTTGGCAGCTTGGCTGAATCCCTCTGCTGTGGTGATTAATCAACGAATGTGCAGTTCAGGAGTCCTATGAATGAATTTGCATCAACTTGGTCTCAGACATCTCCTGGGAGGACAGTCCCGAAGTTACTTTCAGAACCAATTTGATTTGTTGCTGTTTTGTGTAATCTGCAGTTATAACTTACTATCCCATCTCCACTAGATGTGGTAGAAAGCAGTCCTGGGGTAATGCAGGGCTTTGATAGAACTGAGGTTCCAGCACAAATACACTCTGATACTGTGCAGGCTTCCCTCAAAATGTATTGGATAAGTAGGTGCCAGTCCCCTGTTAATACTGAGCATTGGCATCCATCATTTTCCTTTCTCGCCCATCTGTGTGAAATACGGGTGGATTCAGTGGGCAGAGGAAGGATCATGTTTGCACCTTCTCTGCTGTGAGCTCAACCTGTACTGCTGCTTATTGCAGGTGCTGCCAGCATATCTGGGGGAAAGAATGCACTGGCAACTGTGGAGTCAGCTGTGATCCACCACCCTGCTGGAGCCCCAGCAATGCAAGTCAGCCTGCATGGCATGAAACGCAACGTGTCGGATCTGCGGCTGCAGCTGCATCAGATGAAGCAGCTACAGGTATGATTATCTGAATGATGTGGGAAAAAAGGTGAGTTGCCAGCAAACGCCTCTTTACTCCCTCCTTCTCTCTCTCTCATTTTATCTCTTTTAGCTTTTGTACAAGTGAGTCTCAGTAGCAGAGTTCTAGCAAAGGGCAGACCTGAGTACTACAGATACAAAAGCTTGCATAGTCCTTGAGGTGTGAGAATTAGCTCAGTTAAACTGATGATGCTCAGATATTGAGAAAAAAAAATTTCTAGCTTTGTTGGATGACTCTAGACATTATAGCACTATTTATATTATAATAATATCAAGTCTGTGATTACAGTTTGGACCCTGCTATGCTACGTGCTGTATAAACATGTCAGAAGAGCCATGTTCCTGCTCCATAGTGTTTACAGTTGAGACAGATTCTAAGTCCCTGAATAAACAACTTTGATGTCAGGAAACCCAAATGTAGCTGAGGATCAGTCGATATGCATTAAGCCAGAGTTTGAGTGCTCTATTTACAGAATAGACAAATAGCCAACTTGAACAGTAAGAAGAAAAGGTGTTTCAAATGTTGCTGTAAAGGTTTGTTGTGGCCTACTTACATTCACATTTTAGCCATACCTTCCTAATACACACCAACACCTCAAAACCTTCAAGAAATAATACAACCAAGGAAGAGTTAACAAAAATAGTATGTTGGCACATACAGTCATGCTGCAAATGTAAATATATGCTGTTCATCTCAGACACTGTGAAAATAAGCATATGCAGCTGTACAGGTCTTCAGCCCTTCACTTAATTGGAAACTGAAGAGCACTGTGTATTGTCTAAGAAGATGGAAAAGAAGGCAGAGCACTTTCTTGTAAGACAAAGTGGGCAGCAGGGGAAGCTTCAATACTTTGCCAATGCTCCTTGCTTAGAAAGTGACATCTCATATTTGGTATCGTAGAGCTGCAGCTACTGCTTTTACAGCCAGGGTGATTTTGAATGGTACTATGTCAATCACATTTGATTTGCTGATTAATTTTAGAACAAAATAATAATAATACAAATCAGAATTCAGAGCATGTTTTACCTTCACCTCCTTATCTAAAGGAAATTGAAATATGAACCAGTCATAGAGCAAAGGAGCAGAAGGGTGAGGTAAACATCAGTATAGGAAAATGTGTCCGACTGAAGGTCCTGTGACCTGTGAAGGTCCTGTGCACTGTTTGCTGGTAGCGAAGAGATGGCAGAAGGTGTTTGGAGCAAAGAGTTGGGTCAGGTGACTTCTGCCTGTGATACAGCTCCCAAGTATTTAAATTCTCAGCTTCGGATGAGTGTGTTCCAAATGTCCCTTTCAAAAGCTATTCTCAGCAGTGCTGCCTATGTGGCAGCCATCGTGTTCCCCATCTAATTTCAAGGCACTGGCATGGGATCTCTGCCCCAGCACATTATGTATAAGCACATATTCTTCCACATTTGTGCCGCAAACCACTGCAGCCCCTTTGTCCTTCCCAACGCCGTGTGCCAAATGCAGCTCCTGGCAAATGCCTGTGGTCTGGCCCCCAGAAGCACTCAGCATGTGGCCTTGGAAAGCGGGATGGAGGCTGCAGTGCTGCTTGGAGGCAGGGAGTGCATCCTTCTCACAGGGCTGCTCACCAAGGAGGTGGCATTTCCCCAGCTGCGCTGTGTCTCCATGGCCCTGCCCGGGGCAGAGCCTTGCTTTTGATCAGATGTAACATCGTGCCACACAGGAGCGAAGAAATTTCTACCATCTGCACAAATCAATGCTGCCAAGGAAGTCTTGAGAAGGGAAAAAGGACATATCCCGAGTGTGCTCATTAACTCTGGCTGGTTTCCCTTAATTCAGAAATTATAGCAAACTTGGTGCGTTGAGCTAGTAGGAAGTTGAGAAATTTTGATAGTTGGAAGAACCTGTAGCTCAAGGGAAGCTTTGGTATGTTACACATAAATTCCATTCATGACAGTTTCTGTCATGGCATTGCTGAATTATTTTGTAAAAGAGCTCACAGTTTGTAGGACAGCGAGTGAAACAGGCAGTGGTTTAAACTGAAGAGTGTTGAAATATCACATTTTTAATGAAATATTTTGTGCTATATTTTTTTCAAAAATAATTATGAATAAAAGAGAAAAAGTATTTTTCTGGTTTCCCAGATTATTTTCATTTTATGTTTGACAGTGCTTCATATTTTTCAATTTCACTCTTTTTCTTGGGCTGGCAGTCAGTTTGTTCCTGTTTGTGTAAATTTTTTGTACAGTGACAGACTGGAAGAAGCACTTCCAAAAAATGAAAAAAAAAATTGCACAGGCACAAAATTTGGCAGGATAACTAAGAAGCAGGAACAGGACATAAAACTATGTTTAATAATGTCTATTGTTTAATTTTCAATTGATGTTACCACCGTAAGTTCATACAAATTTTCTTACTAGAATCAGAGAAATACATGATAGAAAATACCATTCATTCATGTATCCTTTGTTTGTGCTGGCAAAATCTTCTTTTTAAACCATATCCAGCAGCAATGGATCCAGATGTATTGATTCACACACCAGATAAACATTTGTTACAAGATGCCACCAAAAAGTCAAGACTCAGTCTGTGGTTGGGTTTTGAACAGAATTCTTAGCATACAGACATTTCCCTCGTGGCTGTTGCTAGGGACAGTAGACACTTCTTGCTACTACACTTGCATGTTTTAAGTGCTCTGATTTTCAGGGGCGTTCAAGACAGACTAGTTTCATGGTGCTGTGGAGTTTTCCTCACTGCCAGAGATGGGCTGTAACCCAGCCTTTGTCCTGGATGGATTTGTTACTGATAAGAATTGAGCCCATGTTGAGTTTAGTGGGATTGTCCGTTCTGTGCTCCTGGATAACTCTTAGTAGCAGATTTGAACCAAGCCTTAGAGTACATGTACATGGTATATATCATTAGCCATTATATGTACATTGGATTTTTTTTGTCTACTCCTTCTTTTCTTTAATTGAACTCATTTTAAGGGAACACAGTTAGATATCATAAATGTTCACCATTAAGAACATGTATGCATGCATGCTTTTCCTTCGCTCAGTGCACTGTTTGCAGGGAAATGAGTGCTGCAGAAAGGACAGAAAATGTAATAACAACCCTGTCATAAATGGTATATGATACTCAGTCTCGCAAGTGTAACTTTGCATTAGAAATTGAAATGTATTTTGAGCTGCATTATAGAATGGGAGACACTACCTGTAATCAGTGTATGGTAATTTCAGGAACTAGATACTTAGATTCTACTAGAGGTCCCGAGCTGCAGGGAGCTAGTTCCTGTTTATGGCTGCACTCTGTAGTTTGTGGGGAGGTGGGTGGCCCAGAAGCCTCTCCCAGAAGGGGCCTGGGAGGCTCCCACTGGGCAGGTCATGCTTGTATCCTAATGAGGAGCAGGGTTGTGAGCTAATACTTGGTTTTCTAGTTACCTGTCTCATAGATAATAATTGGTTCAAAGTGAGCTGAGCTAGTTATCAGATTATTCTTGAAGTGGGTGCCAGAGGCAGAGCTGGGGTACTTCTGTGAAAGCAGTGATGGATAATGGCTGGAGCACTAGACGAAGAAGAGGGACAAGGAAGACATCTGGAGAGATTAGTGAGGCTGGAAGTGAGAGCCAGGGGTAAAGAATGTATGAGAGGATGCTAGAATTCTAAAAAAGCATGTTAAATTTGTTTCTGTTTGATTGCTGCTTGCAGTTACAAGTTAGCTCTAATTAGCAAGAAATTGCCATTTGGTGGTGACAGGAAAACCTGCATTGCTTTTCCTTACTTTTGGGCGCTTGCCTTTGGAACTTCAGTACTGTTTTAAGAAAGTTTCTTTTCAAGTATGAATGTCTAAGATTGTTTATTTGGCTTGTTTTCAAGCAAGCTTATAGTACAAAAGGTTCTACTGTGTGGAACCAGAATAACTGTGGCAGATCCCTAGAACATCTTCTGCTTGAGGTGGTGGAGTAACCAACAGAGGTGGTCAGAGGGACAAGTGGGATGTGCACTTAGCCAGGGAGTCTCACATCTGATACTGCTGGCAGAAGACAGGTAAGAATCAAGCTCAGTTCCAGAACATGGAGGTAAATGTGGTGGCCAGAGACTGCCTTCTCCTTCTCAGCCACAGCTCTTCTCCTATGCTCCTGCTCTGTCTCATGCTGTCCTTTGGCTGCTGACTGCCACAACTGCTCCTCTCCCACAGTTTGCTTTTGTCTCTCTGAACCCATGTGTACGTCTCCCTTCTCACCTTCTGTCCCTATTCCCCAAGCATGAACAAACCCAGGTTTTCCGTAACTAGCCAAGTATTGCGTGAATTTTCATAGAAATAGCAAAAACATTTCTTTGATACCAACATGAGTCATTTCCCAGATTTCAAGAGCTCACTCCAAACACTGAGGTTTGGGAGTCCTCAACATACCAGCTTGTTTTGAAATCTTGCTGTGTTACGTTTTTATTCCCTATTCTCATTATCAGAAATAGATGAACTTTTATGACTGAAACTTCCTGGTATTGTTCAAGCACTTCATAAATGGAGGTGTCAAGCACCTTCGCTGTACACATCACCACAATAAATATAGATCTCCTACGTACCTCCATAATAGGGAAAAACATGTGCCTGCCACTTCACAACCACACACACTCACACATAGTCAGTTTTGCTATTAGTGGAAGTCCCTGTTAGCAGCTGAGGAACATCAAGGACTTAAATTCTGGACACCTGAGACTTAAGTCTAACTCTGTTACTAACCTTCTCACTGACCTCGGATCAGTTGTTTCACATATCCTAACTCACTTCCATGTGTCAAATTTCCCCGCCTTTTAAAGAGCTGTGAATAAATTGTACGACTGAAGTGTTATATGCTCCTTCACTCATTTACTCATTCATTTAGGTTTTCCTACTTGAAAATATGACATGATGAAAGAGGTGTGTATCTCAGATAGTTGTGCTGGCCTTGCAGTAAGAGATTTTAATTTATCAAATCCAAACATTAATCCCATAATGGTGAAAAATACACATATGCACTGTCTTCAAAATAATCCAGATATTATTTATATATTTCTGTGCTGTTGAAATGTTTTTCAGCTTCATTTTTTCACTAGCTCCTAACACTTCTCTTCAGCTGAGTTTTGAGCTAACTCCTCCTGCTTGTCACAGCTTTTCACAGACACACACACAGACACACGCACTTGCAGTTAGGTGTTACCCTCCCTCTCATTGCAGTTGTGTAGCTGGAGAAAAGAGTCAGGCACAGGGACTGAAGAGTCAGCAGTGGGGAGCTGAGCTTGTTTCTCTCATGCCCAGACTAGTTGGAAAGAATTGTCTCAGCAAAGACTTTTTTTTTGGTTGATTCTCATGAATTTTCTTAAATCAATTTTGAAGACATCTTGCTACATCATACTGTCTTGTAGGTAACCCATTTTTGTGATTGTTCCTGTTAGGTCATGGGTTTATTTTGTGTGTTAAATGTGGTTTGGCTGTTAACGCCTGGATGTTTACAAGACAGATGACAGTTCAAGTGCTAGTTTTAAAATGGAAATTTTGTCTCTCAATTAACACAGGTGCTTATTAAAATTTTACAGTATGAGATGGCTTCTGGTCTAACAGAGTTGTGTTTATGTTGCCTGTATCCTAAAACTGTGACTAGGTGGAGTCCTGCTTATCACTTTGAATCTTGTGATTTGCATAACAGACTTAAACAGGTTTGGTTTGTGTGAGCATGGGTCTGCTCCAGGGCTACCCACAGAAGAGTACAGCCTGGTTCGCCTTCTTACCTGTGTTTTGCTCTGTGAGCTTAGTATCAGCAACACAATTAACGCTTGAATTACTTAACGTCAGGTTAAGACAAGAAAGAAGGTGTGACTTGCAGTTCTCAGAAAACTACTGTGTTATAAAGGGGGGTGGTTCTGGTGGGTGAAGGAGGTTTTATGTATTGCAGATGAGCTGTATGCCTCTACCAAATTACACCACATGTTAAAGTCCTTCCTCTGCCACTTGAGAGACTGAAAATTTCCATTCTTAAAACAGCAGTGCATTCCAGCCATGACATTAATGTGTGGGATTATCCACTAGGCACGTATGGGCAGTGAGATGCATAAGCTTGCACGATATACACAAAGTGGAAGTCAAGCATCCAGCATTCTCATGAGGCGTAATTAATTCTTGATTCATGTTGAACCAAGCAGAATGAAGGGGCCACAATCCTTGCAGAAGTTGTGCATTGAAGGTGATGTACTGATCCCAACATCTTTTGTTTATCAGTTTGAAACTGGAAGTTATATATATACATGGAATAATGTTTGAAGGCACAGCTAAAGAGGGAAAGAAGGTAAAAACACTCACTCGCTGTAGGGTGGTGTTTATCCCAACCTTCTGAGCTCTGCAATGTATTCTGTTGCCAGGGATGTCAGTCAGGCAGGAGAAATTGAAGTTGATTTCTTTTGTGCAACAGCTGCAGAACCAGGAGATGCTGAGGGCAATGGTGAAGAAAGCAGAGCTAGAAATCAATGGCAAAGTGATTGAAACGGTGAAGAGGCTTGAAGATCCTGTGCAACGACAGCGCAACCTAGTGGAACAAGAAAGGCAGAAATACCTCAACGAGGAAGAAAAGATTGTAAAGAAGTTATGGTGGGTTGAGAAACCTCTTCAAATTTATTGCTTTTGCCTGTCTTTTTCTTCCATGAAGTAGACACTTCTACCACTGTCTTCAGGTAAACTGCATCTGTATATGCTGTTTTAGCTATGTTTCCTTGCTGTGTATCACACTGGCTGTAAAACTGTGTCTTTATTGTTCAACTCACTGGTCCTGACTGGGAGTCCTTCTCCACATTGGGTAAGTCCCACCAGTACCAAGAGTTTCAACTTCTTCAGAAGTCCCCTGTGAAGGGACAGATGACTGTAAGGACTGTGCCCAACCCTGTATTCTGAAAGCCTCCCCCTACCCTAGTTCTCCCCTTCAGCCTTATGTATTATGCTTTAGGGAAGGAGGGAGGAATTTCCTTGAGAACAAAGGGATGCAAAGGAAGGTAATGAGTTTGGCTTTAAGTGCGAAGATCAGATTTCAATAGTAAGGGCCTTGACTAGTGCATGGGAGAGGTAGGGGAAGCTCAAATAGAGCAGTGGAGTTTAATTACAGTCAGTAATGCCAGTCCTTGCCTAAAATGTACTCACTGAGATTTCCAGCCACTTAACTGCATACTTTTTGTTGTTGTGTAAAGGCCTTTTGGAAGATTCTGGTTTTTTTCCCCAGAACTTGGGCCCACCAGGGCTGGTGGGATCGAGTTGTTTGGTTTAGTCCATGGTTAGAGTCAGAAGGAGGCAAGATAAAGCTGAAATTAATAAGCAATTTAACTGATTACTAACACTCACATTTGTAAGATGTTATATAAGTAATTACTTCCCATCACTGCATTTATTTCACACCTGAAGAGTTGCTCCATAATGGAGAAAAAATTTCTAGTCAGCTTGTTGTTGGAAATTGTGATTGAAGAGCCATGGAGCACAGTTATTGACAGCTGAAGAGAGTAAATCCTTCCTGTTGATCAATATGTTGTCAGATTAATACTTTTTGTAATAAAATAGGGGCATCTGTAACGGCAAGGTTGGATGTTACTAAGGGAGAGTACTGTGCAGAAAGGGTGAATGTGCAGTAACAGTCCGTGCTAGTGTAGGTAATCCTCCCAGCTGGTTTGTCATCCTAAGTAATGACCTTCCTGTTCCTCACTTTACTCCTGTGTACCTCATTGCCAAGTTCCTAGGTTGTCTGTTCTCTGTGGAAAGAACAATTGGTGTGATGGCTGTTTGTGGCATTGCCTCATAAAATGGATACAGAGTGAGGTCAAGTGCCAATGGCTTTTGCTGTTACAGCTGCTCATTAAGGATATGACTCGGATTGCAATATGGTTCTGTTTTATCAGGTTTGGGACTTTTTCCTTTCACAGAGTTTCTGCTACTTCTGTGCTACTTCATTTGTTAAAGTTACAGGAAAATGTCATAAATCATTCAAATGTTAGGTCACCCCTTCTAGAGACACGCTAGAAACAAACATTTATTTTTCATCAGTTGTGTCCAATGAGATTCCTTTGTCATGTACTTGCTCATTTGCAGGGTCAGAACCTGAAAGAAAAGCACATCTGACAACAATAATTTCAGCAGCTGATGGCTGTTAATAGTGAAGAGCATATGGCACAAAATTACACCTCAAATGTCACTGACAGTATTGAGAAAAAGGTTAATATTCTATATAGGCATTTACAACTAAACTGATCCCACTGCAGATGTATGAACAAATGCACAGCAACAGGACACAAAAATTGCTGTTTTTTAGGATTTCAGCTGTCGCCCTCTTGATCTTTCCTAAATCATAGGACTAAATCAGTAGACAGTCTTCATGTGAGACATTGGAGCCTAAGCATTACTGCAATACTTACAAAAGTGTAGTTACTACTCTGAGGTGGTAAATGTTAGCTTAAAAAGTCTTTAGTGCAACTGAATATTATTGCTTGAGCAGGGAGGTTGGACCAGATGACCCACTGTGGTGCCTTCCAACCTTACCCATTCTGTGATTCTGTGAAATAAGGAAATAAGAATATTGGCAGTTTCATGTTGTAAACAACAGAAATGTTGGTGTACATTTCAGAGCAAGCTTTCTGTTGAGCAGAAAGCTTGCTCAACAGGGTTCGTAAGGGTGCCTACAGAAGTGTGCCCATGTGTGTAACAACTGTAGCAGGATTGCAGTTCAGAGACACCTAATGAAATCTGTTAAACATAGTGTTTATGTACTCTTTTGACAGTGAAATACACACTCAGAATCAAATGTGTATGTTTTTTCTATCTAGTCTTTTAACTCAACATTAGAGATGTTATATATAGCACTTGTACTAGATTTAAGATTTACCAGACCAAGGACAAATTATGATGCTATGACACATTGATTAATGAAGTAATTGTGTTGTAACAAGCATATTAGAGGTGTGACCACTCTATGTTGTAGATTTTAAGCACTTTAATAGAAGGGGTTTATAAGCACAGTATATAAATTATAGCCACATCCAATCTGTTCAATTGGATACGATCCACAGTGTTACAATTTATACTTTGTTAGAAAAAGTATCAGATTTTTTATTATGATAACCATGCTCCATGAAAACAAAACTTCACTTAGCAATCTTGGAGAGCTACTAGTAGCAGATACTTGGGAAAGGATATCAGAAGAATCTCTTTTGTTTGTTTTTGTATCTTTCATCTGTCGATCAATCCCCAAACTCTTAAATGATGCACTGCAGAATATTCACCCTCACCATGCTGGTCATTATGTTATAGACACTCCCTCACTCCCTTTCCACTCCCTTTTCCCCGACTCATGCCTTTTCCAGCCTGAGAAGTCTTAGTCTGCTTAGTTAACCTTCTTCTAGAAGCCTTTCTGTACATTTCATCATCCTGTTGCCTTTCTCTATGCCCTTTCTAGCTCTGGTATACAGCTGTGAGAGGGGAATGGGGAGACAGGAGAGCCCTGCAACAGCTTTGTTGGATGCAGGCCCTCCTGCATGGTGTGACCTCTCTGTCCTCATGCTCCACAGGAGCTTTACATTAAAAATCCAACACCTCACTCACAATGGATGATTATCAGTTCTAAGTTCATCACTGTGTATAAAACCATAGGGTTTTGGGAGGTTATTGGTTTTAGGTGGGGTTGGTTTTGGTTTTATTTCTCCTCATGAGCATACTTTACATATATTAGGAGTTAATTTAATCTTTGGTGTTTTCCTGGTCAGTTAGTATCAGATGGTCCATCCGCAGTCCTCTGCAGCTACCTTTCATTTGCATTTCCCTGAATAATATAATAGCCTTTTGAGATTTTTTTTTTTTGTTGTATTATTCATCCTCTTTTCTGAATTATTTATAGTATGTTGAAAAGCACCAGCCCTAGCAGTGATCCCTGTGGAACCCACCAGGAAAGTACATTCATTGAGTTAGCTGTTCATTGATCCCTTATCTTTACTTCAGTGCTTTATCCATGAGAGAATTTCCTCTCTTGTCCCATGGCAACTTTGCATTCTTGAAAGCTTTTCCTCAAACACCTTGCTGAAAGCCTTTTGGGCTATACTTTTCCCCCAAGCTTCTGTTATTTCTTTGTGGATTTGTGAGACTTACCTTCATTTTACACAAACCATGTTGATTCCTACCTAACACAGCGTATTTGTCCATTGTTCATTGATTCTTTATTGTTTATTCTTTATTTTGATACCTGTCCATTACACCAGTCTAAGTGTCAGTCTCACCAGAGTACAGTTCCCTGGATATCCCCATCCCATTTAAAAAAATGTATTTGTATCATTTATGACACTTTCCACTAATCTAGTGCCAAAGCAATTTTAATCAAGAAGTTAGATGCTTAGCATTAGTAGTTCAGCTGTTTCAACCTCGAGTTGCTATAGAACTCCAGGGCAAATACCATCTGGTGTGGGTGATTTGTTACCATTAATTTTGTCAGTTTGTTTTGTAACCTGTTCTACTGATACAGCATTCTGAAGCAGATCCTCTGGGACTGTTTGCCTAAAGAAAGATCTCAGCATTGGAGTTGCCTCGGCTTCCCCATGTAGATGCAGAAAAATCGTTTACCTTATATTAGCCTTCTGAAACTGCATTAATGTGCATGTCTTGCTAATTTGCTCAGGCCAATCTGTAAAGCCAAGTGTTTTCCCCAGTGAGAGAAAAGAAGTTCTGGGGACCAACTAATCTGTTTCAGGCTTTGGGTCCTAAGGGATGGAGTTTCTTTTCCCTTGCAGTTGGCAACATGAAGCAGTGTAATATGGTATCCCCTGGGTAATTTCAGGGTCAGTTGTCTTGTTGGATAATGTGTGGAATGAAAGGGGTTTGTGATGACCCTTCCATTTCTGCTCAAAGGGGAAAGTGGGCCACTATCAGCTGCCTGCAAGTCCTTCTTTTATCCCTACATTTCAAACAAGCATAAACCTACCAAAACTTTGTAATCTTATTCTGGGTTTTCCTTTCTCTTCTTTCCACACATGAACAAATTTAAGTGTCTTTCTTTATATTTTTTGTTGCCTGGTAGATGCCAGTATCTGAGAAGCTGCTTTTCCAGTGCAGGTCTACAAAAGGGAGGAGGGATACCCCATGATTCCCAAAGCAGCACTGCCTCGCCTCAGTGCCAATACCAGAGCATGAAGACTGGGGAGGATGCATGACTGCAGAGCCCCATGCTGTAGAGCAGGAGCCTTTGCATTATAATGAGTGATGGAAGGCCAGATTCTTTTTCCAGGTCCTTGCCAGATTGTGTCTGTGCCCTTTATTGCAAAGGCAGCCAGAGACAGCAGATATCTACATTATAGCGGCCTCTTCCGCTGGAAAAATACCCTTAGAAATGTTCCCTTGCTGCCATCGTGTGGTCCAATGGATTGTTTCCTGCAAGTCTGCTTGTGCTTGTGGGAAGTGGGACTCCCCCAGCTTTCTGAAGGCAGAGTCTTTGGGAGAAGTGTTCTTAAAGTGGGAACAGGGTCATTTACCTCCACTTGTTTGTGATCTGTTCAGACACAAATTATGATTCTCAATTCAAAATAATTTTTTAGTTTCTAAAGTTCTTGGTCTTTGGATTGAAATGAACTCTTAAGCTGTGCATGCTTAACATTCAGATGCTGATCCTGTTTCTGTTTCTCTGTGTATGAGAAATACTATTGCATTGCCATGGATTGTTCTGTGGGACTGTGCTTCTGATTTAAACTGACCTACATGTACAGTAGTGCTGTAAGGAATTTTCTTTGTTTTTATCCCATTGCTGGCCACCTACTTTTCTTCCCCATGTCCCTGAGAAGGGTCTGGGAAATGGCTGGCTTTGTGTGGCAGTGCAAGGGAAATATGTGGAAATGCAAGACTTGCAGATGGTGCAGAGGGCAGGCTTCTCCCACCCCTTTCCTGGCAATCATCTTGTACCTTGGTTCTCTTACAGCAATTGCAAAACTGATCCCTGATGGATGCAAGAAATGAGGCCCAGGATTAGGTTCAAATGTGTAGCTGATTTGTCAGTTCAGAGTTTCCATTGTTTTCTATCTGCAATTAAACTGCTTCCTAGAATATTCCTGTGAGTAAATTCGGTATCTTAATAGAAGTGAATTTCTCTTAGATATTCAAGAGGTGATCTTTCTAAGGTATTTGCATGGGTGTTTGTATAGTTGCACATAAGGCATCTCAGGGTCGGGGGTTTTTTGAGAAAAATATTATGTATCTGCATGGAAACTCCAGCTAAAGCAATGTTGTCTCAAGTTTTAATGGAAAGAAGTGGCTCTTCCCCAAACAAAAACAGAGTTTGTGTGTCTGGAGTATTGCAAAATTTTACATGAAGTACAGAAAGATTGGAATAAATATTGGGAAAGGTGAGAAGGAAGCACCAGATGAAGCTGGAGGAAGCACAGATTGGCAGTGGTTGGAAAAACATCCAAAGCGATTCATTCTTGAGTCCAAGTGCTGAGCAGGAGCTGCACACAATGCACACTTGCTGTTTCAGTCTGGCTATTCATGGGAACAGGATCCTGTATCCTGCCTAGCAGTGCCCAGCAGACAAACAAGGGTGCGTCAGGGGGCCTTTGGTGCCAGTTCTTGGGTTGTTCTTAACTCTTGGGTATTCCTAAGCATGTCATCACAATGAGAAAACACAAACCAGTACTGGATGTAGTGGCACAGTGTGCCTGTACCCTTGGAGCACTTGCATCCCCAGAAGGCTGCTGGCTGTTCCGTGTGTTTTACCACCCCACCTGCCCTTTGTAGCACAGCTGCCCTGAGGTCAAGATGCTCTGCACATCTGCAGCCTGTCACAGAAATCAATGCCTTGGGCTAGTTACAAGCCTGTTCTTATGCTATGAGTGTCCAGCATTTTCATCTCCCCTCATGGTATCCTGTGGTTTGTTTAGCCTGTGGTGTCAGATTTAAAGGTGCCACAGTTGAGGTTTATGGTTTAGTTGACTCCATTCATTTACATGTATTTGCTTACAATGTGAAAGTCCTGCTTAAATTTTCTGTCCATGTTTTTTCTTTTGCCAGTGAGCTGGAAACATTTGTTGAAGACCTGAAGAAGGACTCTGCTGCTTCCAGCAAGACAGTTACATTGAAAGATGTTGAAGATGGAGCCTTTCTTTTGCGTCAAGTGGGAGAAGCTGTTGCTACCCTGAAAGGTATGTACTTTCCTTTTTACTTTTGTTTCTTTTCTTTTAACCACAGAGAACAGTTTTGCCTTTGATCTGGAGGCATTAACTTCTACTTCCAAAAAGATTTAAAGCTGGGATTAGGGAGCTCACTGCGTGGCCCCTGGAGACAGATAGACATTCAAGTAATTGACATTCACCCAATTGTCTGTTACTGCCCAGGGCTTTTATCATTTCCTCTTCAGCTTCACAATTGTTTTCTTTGCAGGAGAGTTCCCGACACTGCAGAATAAAATGCGTGCGATCCTGCGGATTGAGGTGGAAGCTGTGAGGTTCCTAAAGGAGGAGCCACACAAGCTGGACAGCCTGCTGAAACGTGTGCGCAGCATGACCGATGTCCTTACCATGCTCAGGAGGTGATGTTTTTCCCTTTTTTCTTGAAGCTTAAAGAATTTCCTCAGGCAGGGCTGGAACAGCTTTTAGGTTTGTTTTCTCCCCCTCGCCCCTGGCAAGTCTGAGAAATTCAGCTTGCTTGCAGTGTTTATAGGTCATTCCTGGAGCCCTCTCAAGGGAAATCAAAGTAGCCTTTCCTGTGCTCTGTGCAGTGAGTCCATTCTGACCAACAGCCTCAGTCACTGAGATCTTACAATTGAGACTAGATGCCCCTCAAGCCAGCACTTCCAGATTTGGGAAGTACCTGGATGAGAAAACTTACAGCGGCAACAGTCCCATATCTGAGCTAATTAACTTTAGGTATTTACAGCAATTTAAGCTAACAGAAACATTCTCTGACACTGAAAGGTTCATCCCTTATAATGTAACAGTACGAAAAAATAGGGAAAGAGTCTAAGTGGATAAAGGTATCCTAAACTTTCCTGAAAGAATACACTTCTGAATTAATGCAAATTCTTTTTCTCTTCTTTGCAAGGAAGATGCATTAGAGAAAGTTGAAATATTAGATAAAACTTATGTCCACTAAGTGCCAGTGTTTAGCTATGTTTGTCAGAATACATGAGCAGCAAATTATTGCTGATTTATATAACTCAATGGCCATTAGATTTAATTCCTGGTCACAACTGTCAGTGGTGGTAGTCTCAATTTTAGTTCAATTACAAGAAAATTTAAGTCATGAGGCTATTGTCACTACCATTATTCTAAGGAATGTAGGGTGGCTAGTGTTTCAATATATCCTGGATCATATGTAAAATGGATTTGGCAGTACTGGCAGATGGATAAAATGGTTTATGTAACAGGTTTTCTAAGAGCCATCACTTATTTTTCCATGCAGACAAACATCTATATCCTTTCATATTAGTTTCTTTTCTTAAAAATAACTACAGTTATTTCCTGTCATGCAAAGAAAAATAGAACAATAAGCTATGCATACCAGAATTTTACCAAAAGTCATTTTTACAGCAAAATTGTATATTAAGCCTTGTAAAGTCTGTTTCAATAATGGGAAAACTGATGGCATTTGATGGCTTGCGACACTCAGAAGCTCAGACATTTCACAGCTAGCTGCCAGAAATAGTTGCTTATTTACATCCTTAGCTCATCCTACCCCACACTCTTGACAGAAAAGACCTTTGTGAAGTATCATTTGAGACAGAACTTTCATTTGAAGGCTCTGTTTTGACAACGTGCCAGACTGCTGCCTCTCATTATATGTAACTTCACTTTTCTGTGCTTATAGTCCAGGAATATCTTGTTTAGCTAGATACATTGTATACAGTTTAATAACTGATTTCCATTCTTGCTCTTAAATCAACCCACTGTAACTCATGGTTTGGTCAGAAACTGCCAGTACATCACTGAAGGTTTGTAAACCCTTTAGAAATTATAGTAGCCTCTTTAAAATTCTGAGCCCCTGACTCTGAGAGAAAGCTCTAAAATCATACAGCTGAGAGCATCATGAAATAAAAAACCCACCATTTTGATTGCTTTGATGTAGGTGCTCTTTCTTTGCAAGAGTTTATTGTTACGTGTTGCTCACGACTGTCCTGTGTGCTAACCATGTGCTGTTGTGTTCAATTTGGCTGGGCAGACATGTTACAGAAGGACTGCTGAGGGGTGTGGATCCATCCCAAGCCGTGCAATACTCTGCTACAGAAAAGTCCACTGCAGCTGACACTCTGAAAGACCAAGAGGAGCACAAGCCCGCCCAGGGGCACGCACAGCAAAACCTCACGGCAATCCCATCCGAGTCCCAGGTGTCATCAGTCAAGTCAGAAGTCATCCCCTTCTCCACAATGACTGTCCATCACGTGCAGAGCTCGCCTGTTGTCATCCATCAGTCTCAGCACTCCTCAGCCCTGGTGAACCATGCCCAGGGCTCACCCGCTGCAGGCAGTCACAGCGAAGGTGTGCCGGCAGCCGGTCACCCCACAGCCACCCCACCAGCCCCCCTGCAAGAGCCCACAGCAGGATCCCAGCCCACACAGGCCACACCAGCACCACAGGTCTCTGTCAATGGCACCACCATGCAAAGCCTTTTCATTGAGGAAATTCACAGTGCAAGTACCAGAAATCGAGCTGTATCAATTGAGGTACGGTGTATTCTACTCAACCAGCTGTCCTCTCTTTGGGTCTGAGCTCCCAGCCTCACTCTTGAGGCTGCAGGTGGGACTTTTCAAATGCATTCTGGGGATTTATGTGCTTAACCCCTAATTACACTGTACTTCTGAAGATACCCTCTGATTTTGCCCCTACCCATTGCAGAAGAGTTGGATTAGATGACCTCTAAAGGTCCCTTACAACCCAAACTATTCTATGATTTTAAATGCAACGGAAAAATTACATGTAACCAAAATTAGTAACCGTGTTTTTAAAATTATCTTTATTGAAAAAAAAATTAGAATTCTATTTTAGAAATTTTAAAATACCTTATTTTTGACCAATAGCATATAATTCTCTGGCAACACTTGCATCAGTGGATTTCATTCACTTTTTAAATCTCCATATCCCTTATTATGGAGAAGTAAAAGTGAAAGATTGTGAAGCTCCAGTGGTTTCACACAGAGATATTGAGAAAACCCACAGGTGAACTGCTGTGTCCTATTACAGACAGGCACTTTAATCACCAGTGTGATATAGTAAGGCAGAGACCCAGATTTAAATTTTGCCTTTGTTCCTTTAGTGAGCAGTGGCCACTGTCAGTCTGTCATGTGTTTATGCCAAAGCTAGCACAATACAAGTCAGAACAGTGTGCAGTTACCGCTCATGTATTTCCTTTAGCTGCTGACTAGAACTGAAAGAATCTGTCCATACTGACCTATAATGTTTACACATGGATTTTATTTTTAAGTAAGTGATCACAATGGAAATCAGAAAAATAAACAGATGCTTTACTGGTTTTGTCTAGAAAGCTGAAAAGAAGTGGGAAGAGAAAAGACAAAACCTTGATCACTATAATGGAAAGGAATTTGAAAAGCTCTTGGAAGAGGCCCAGGCCAATATAATGAAGTCAATTCCTAACCTGGAGATGCCTCCCCAGCCTGCAGTCCTGCCTAAAGGGGATGCAGCAGAAAAGCTAGAAGTCTCAGGTAAGGTTTGCAAGAGCAGATGGTGCTAAAGAATTGCATGTCTGGAAAGGAGAGGTTATTTTTCTGAATTTCTAGAATGTTTTTAGTTTATAGATTTCTATGATCTTGAGGAAGGACAGAACAATCTCTGAATACACAAAAATCTGCTTTAAAAAGCAAGAATAACTTGCTGTGTGTGGATAGAACAGCAGTAAAAGTTGGCAATTGCAAGCAGGAAGATCCAGGTTAGGCATTAGGAAAAAACCTCAGAAGGATAAGGAAAGTGAAGCACTGAAGCTGCATGAGGCAATGAGGAGGATGCAAGATCCCCATTACTGGACAGAGAATTATATAGGTAGAGCTCCTTTGTGGTAGCAAGATGGCGAGATGTCCTTCCAGTCCTATTTCTTTCACAATTTAACATACAAATCCATGTCTGAATTTATTCAAAATCCAAGGAGCAAAGAAGATGCCTCAGCCAAACCTTGGATTTATCCCATTAGCCCAACATGAATCAGCTGTGACGTTCTTACCCAGCTACATAGGCAGGGGTCCATCTGGCTCAGTCTCTGACGGGCAATTGGAGACACTGTGTGTGGGGAGCACAGAACCTGGCTGCCTCCTGCAGTCTGCTAGTAGTCTTCCAGCACCCCCACATGATTTTAAAGGGAATATCCCAATCTCCTCCTTTTCATGTCCATTATGGAACTTTTATCCAGTATTTCCTCTTTACTTGCCTATACAATTTGCATCCCTTTGCTGTGGCAGCAAGCTCCCATCTTGTGAAGGACCTTTCCTTCATC
The DNA here is from genome assembly GCA_013398055.1 of Ifrita kowaldi. Classification (NCBI taxonomy): domain Eukaryota; kingdom Metazoa; phylum Chordata; class Aves; order Passeriformes; family Cinclosomatidae; genus Ifrita; species Ifrita kowaldi. The sequence goes on along the minus strand of VZRS01000476.1, from coordinate 1,045,260 downwards.
TCTTTTAAACTGATATCATAGCAGCTTCACTGAGTTCCCCATAGTTCTAATATTCTGCCATTTTGCAAACAGCTCTTCATTTCCTTTATGAAATCGTGAAGGCAGTGGATAAACCTTTATCATATCCTGGAGCTCTCAGCCTGCCCCACAGACTTCAAACTGTGAACTTGCAGCCTTTCTGGTCCCTCCATGCTGGCCAGCTGCTCCCTCCCCAGACTAGATTCAGTTACCCTTGTTTAACTCCACTGTGTCCTTCTGGAGCTCTGGAGGTCAGAGCTGCATGCTGCACTCAAGGTGTTGGCATGCCAACAGAGTAAATAGCTGAAAAATAATGCCCTAGGGATTGTGTAGACAAATTCATTTAGAATTTGGGAGGAGTATTTTCAGATCCAGCATTTTGTTCTGGGTGTACCTTTGACACTGCCAAGTTTTGGCTTCGTGGATGTTTTGCAACATACATGTTTAAAATAAATTCTGTTGAACCTCATGAAATTATTTTAGAATTCTGGCACTGTTCAGTGAGATAACTGGCTATCAACACAATTAGCTTGTATAATGTGTGGCATAAATAGAAGAAGCCAGTGAAAATAAGTACCATATGGGTGCAGTGAGCTGTGACATCTTAAAAAGTGCAGAGCACAGTAACTGAGAAGTTTTGTAAGTCGCCTAGTTAACTAATCCACTTCTAGGATACAATTTTGCACAGTGTGCAACCAGCAGATTTAAGAACAAGTTTGATGAGATTGAGACATTTGCCTTCTGTTGTGCATAATGAATCCTGCAATAGTAACATAAATACAGGAACAGCAAAACTTTTCCACAATATCTGATTAAATATCTCACATACTACTCAGCTCTTTTATGACTGAGGATGAAAAGTTCAGTACCAGTCTGCTGTAGACTTGAAAACTGAGCAGCTTAAGAAAAGACAGACCACCAATCTACCAATAAAATTCATAGAAAATTTTGCCCACAAATTAGCAGATCCCTCTGTTGGCTCAACTGCAGTCCCCAGATAGGTCATGTTGCCAGATTGTGTTGTCTCATCCATTCTCCACAAAGAACCTCTCCCAGTGAAGAAACTCTTTTTTTTTCCTCTGCAAACAACAAAGCAAAACAAAATTACACACTTTATACTATCTTTCAGATCACTCTCTAAATAGTTCTTTAATGTCTTAACTCTAACTCATATTTGTATCAAGATTGTTCAGTGGAAAATTTGGGGATTGTTTCTAGCATGTACTTTAGAAATTGGTCGTCTCCATCTCTCTCTGTGCCTTCATATGTGAGAACGCCCTGGTTTTTGCAAGTGATGAGTGATCAGTAGCTTCCATTAAAAAGAGTTTATCTGACTGCAGTGAATGTCTCAAGGAAGGCATTCTAATTTTGAAACCTTTTGGATTTATTTTGGTACAAGTAGAAGTCTGTATGGTGGGAGCAATTAATTCCAGTCTATCTGTGCCTGTTGAAAAATGCTGCAGTTTAGTCAAACAGCTGGCGACAAACAGCTCCCATTTTGTTCACAGAAGTGCTGAGCCCTTTGGCACCAAAGAAGGTTCCATAATGTGTAGATTTTTTTCATGGGTAGTCTCAGGCTTAGTGAGTTAAACTTGTTTATTTACTCCTCCCTCTCTAAATATGCCAGAAGAAAAAAAATAATAGACTAAGATCTTCCCTTCATTTTTTTTCTTCCAAAGTTTTTTTCCTTCCCTTTTGTATTGGGAAAATATAATTGTTTAGTAAATAAAACAGAAATCCAGCTCTGAAGTTTTATGACTAGCCTAGAGTCACTGCACTGACCATGAGCAAACCCCATCACAGCCTCTCCTTAATGACTCCAGCTAAGGAATGCAAGAGGGATTAGCCTTCAATAACCAGTGCACCTGCCACACTCAGTGACAATATTTCTTGCCTGTGTTCCTCCTTTTTATCTCCCATTTTGAAGATGGAGATGGATGAGTGTCTCAGAGATGTGAATGAGATGGTAGGAATCATGTTTTCTTTGTGCCTTCCATGTCTCTCATCCAACCTTGCTCTCATTAAGTGGGAGAAAAACTTGGAATTCTTGCAGTCAGAGTCACTACCAGTCTGAGGGTAATGGGTTGTGCCCATTAAAAGGAGTAGGGATTTGCAAAGGCCTGACATCATAGTCTGCTAAACACCATCTTGGAGAATTACTCTGATTTTACAGCAGAAGTACATCTGATGTAATTAAAAACTGAGTGGTGTGTATTGACCAAAGAAGAGGTCTAATGTCAAGTGCATCTGGAAATTCACTCTTCTTGCAATCCTGCAAGTGAGTGCCAGATAACCAGGGAGGGAGATAATACAAGTGAACATTTCTTTAAGCTTAAGCAGCTTCAAAGAACATTTGAGCTAAGAAGGAAACAAAGATGAGCCCCGGGTCAGACAAGGGCTCCATCCAGTCCCCAGGGCCAGCTGGAGCATTGGAGGAGCCTGACAGAGCCCCAGGAGGGAGCAGTTATGCAATAATTTGCCCAGAGGGAACACCTAGCCCTAAACAGCTGGGTAATCCCAAAAGCAGGATGTTTTATCTTTCTGGATTATATTTATTCCAGCTGTTTATGTAACACTGAGTAGCTGCAGAAAGGTCGTTCTTTTGCTCTTGAAAACAAACACTGTAAACAGCAGTGTGAAAATAGTGGCTGTTGCCATATTTATGGTGCTTAGCCTGTAACCAGAAACACACAGGGCCAGGTCATGAGCAGGGTAATGCTGCTTCTGGAAATAATGCTGTCCAGGGACAGTGGGGAGGAGGAAGTGGCAGCTGGTGGGGAAGCATCCTCGGGGCAATGCCAGTTTGAGAAACTGGTCTTCTCTAGGAACACTCTCCTCAGAAAGCAAGGGCTGACTCTGGTCAGCCTTTGCATTTGGTATTTGATTCTTCATGAGTTAGAGAAATATAGGGCTCTTACATGATAGTTCAAAGGCAAAACTGTGCATTCCTGGAATTATAGCAAGTTAAGTGAAAATAAATGCTCCCTAAGAAGAGGAGCAAGTGCAGTTGCCTCTGGTGATCCCCTGCCCTGCTCAGAGGTGAGAGGACTCACTGAAATGCAAAGGTGGCATCTCTAGAGCACTGCTTACATTTTCACTCAGCCTTTGTGTGAACTTAGCTAGTTGTGTCCAGCTGTGAGATGGACAGAACTCTTCAGCTCCTTGCACCTTGCCAGCAGCACCTCCCAGGCAGAGCAGAAACTTGTGCTGGTTGCTTCAGAATTGCTGAGAACAATGAGAAGCCTCCAGGCTGGTGTCTCACTTGCATCCATGTCAGTGGCCTTGCTTTCAAAGGAGCCTGAGGGGCACTGTCCGTAGCTGGGTACCCAGAATCTGCACCTCACCTGCTTCTTTACACACGTGTCCTCTGCTATCCCATTTGTACACCGATGGCTGGGACTCAGCTACAGTGGCCTGGAGGACAGGAGTTTTGCTGAAAATTTCTGAGTGAAGTGACCCAGTCTCTCCGTGCAGGTGCAGCACTATTTGCTTTTGTTCGAGATAGTTACACTTGAGTACCAGATGTGTTTCTGCTCACATATTCAGCAACATTTTAAGACATTTTTTTCCTTTCCAGTTGAGGCAGGTGTGCAAACACTGTTTTCCTCTCCTTACCTATGCTTACTTTGTGCTGCTCTTTTTACCTGCAGAAGAAGCTCCTGATGGAGAACAGGATAATGACAAGCTGACCAAGTCTCCACCTCCTCCACCTCCACGGCGCAGTTACCTGCCAGGGTCAGGACTGACCACGACGAGATCAGGAGAGGTCATCTATACAGCCAGAAAAGAGGCTGCTGCTGTCAAGGTTCGATGATTCATACTCTAGGCACTCAGGCTTTTGATGAGAGGTTGGCAAAGAGACAAGACGCAGGCTTGGGCCTATAAACCATAAAATAAGTTTGAGGCAGAGCTGTGTCCTGGAAAGCTACTGAAACTGCTTACCAGGATGCACTTCTGTTAGGCCAAATGAACAAGTCAGATTTGTTCAGTTCTGTTTACGTGAGTCTTGCTGCTCTTATCTCCTAGCAATGCAGCAGGCAAGCCACAGGCTGCTTTCATTTAGAGTGGTAAGAAGATTAAAAAAAAAAGAGAAGCATGCCTTAAACAGATGGGGAAGATCAGGTCAGATTTGAGAGTGTTTTTACAGAAACGTTGCAAATTAGTTTCTTTGGGCTTGTTTTCCCCATCTGTTCTGGGGAAGGAAGTGGAGGGAAGTCCAACTTAGGAAGCTTTTTAATCTGTGAACGTATAATCACATTAGCAATATTGGTTGCTTTTGAACTGGTGAAGTAGCAGGAAGAGGGACCTTGAAAGAGGGGAGTTGCAGTAGTGTTGGATTTTTGGTGTTTACTTTGCATCAGGAGGGTTCAGTTGTGTTATCTGTCCGTGCTTTCTCTTCCACTTGTAGGAATGCAGTGAAGATGCTGGGCAAATAGCACCATCCAAAGCCCCCAAAGAGGATCAGGCATTGTCTCGGAGCACAGGGCATGCTGTAGCACCAGCTGCAAAAGATGAAGAGGAAGAGGAAGGAGATAAAATAATGGCAGAATTACAGGTATGGGTTTTGGGTTGCACATGAGGACACCTGTGCCCAGTGTCACTTCTATGGCCTCAGTGCAATTTCCAGCTCAGAACATGAAGGAAAGTAGGTCTGGCTAGCCTCACCTGGTACCACTTTGTTGCACTGAGTGGTACACTTTTTGGAAGTACTCCCAAATTTTGTTCGAGAGGTCTGGAGCTGGGTGGTCAAGAACACAGTAGCTGCCACTGGAGAAGCCTGCACATGCAGGTGGGACAAGTAAAGTGTTGGTGTGCATTCGGTGTGGTTGTCCCTGGCCTAGTGTTGCTCACCTAGTACCAGACTGGCAAGGTGCTGAGAGCCTGTCATCTGTGCTAACTTTGGTGGGAGCAGAGAGTAACTGGGTCTGCTCCTGGAGGGCTGTGCTAGGGTCCAAAGTTTCCCACAGTGTTTGAACACTGAGACATTACCTGATCCCTGTGGTGCAACTGGTACATCACTCTGCCAGTGGCATAGAAGAGGGCTCTCTTGCTGGTCCTTCACTTGACATCACATAGGACAGTTCACTTCAGTGACGACAATGCCAACTATTCTAGCTACCATCAGTGAGCTCCAGCTTCCCAGGGGCACCCTCTGTCCTCTTCCATGCCCACGTGGGGAAAGGAGATGTGGATCAGCTTAACTGGCTATAACTTCTGGTGTTTTGGGGCACTGTCACAACATGAGATGATCCCTGCTGTCCACCTGCCAGCAGCTGGGCTTGGTGCTGCCCAGGCAGCATTTGGAGCATGGGAGACATGGGCATTGAGCAATAACTGTGCTGTCTGATAGGTGCACCCTGCTCCTTCCCTCAGCACTCACCCACCAGTGCTGGTTTGCAGGAGAGAGCAGCAGTTTACCCTTACACCCCCTCTGTGTGCTGATGACCAGTGGGGCAGGAGAGCTGGGGACATGGAAGCTGTCATGGCATCTCTGTCTCTAGGAAAGCAACCCTCTGCCTTGCAGCTGGTGACAGTGAAGTGGAGGTTAAGATATGGAAAGGGGGGCGCTGAGGGAAGCTGAGGAGGAGAAATAGGCATGGTTACTCAACAGGGAGTGGGTGTTCAAATGCTAGTTTTGGGGGCTAGCAATACTCATTTTAAACCAATACCAAATACCAGGTATATTTTAGAAGTTTAACAGAGTACCATGTTTTAGAAATGGCAAATTGCCTGATCTAAGAGCTACAGGCTCATTAGTTTGGTATCAGTCATAGGAAGAAAGATGGAAAATGAGATGTGGGATTCAGTCACTGAATAACTAAAGGACAGACATAAACAGTTATGCCAGTGAGCACCATGTAATGGAACAGAGAGCTGTCAAAGCAAACAACACTCTTCGATCAAGTAACAGGTTTGACTGCTTGAACTGAATTGTGTACCTATAAACGTTCTAGTAAGGCATTTGATCAAACGTCACACAACATTCTCATAAAAATCTGGCACCTCTGAGTATACCAAAAGAGCCCCTATCACAGCATAACTGAGAGCTGTCTGGTTTTGAAATCACTGACCTTGATGCAAGTGTTTATAGACAGGTCTCATAGGGAGCAGCAACAGGCCCAGTGTCTCTCTGTATTTTCCTCAAGAACCTGGAAATATGTTTAAAATCCTTACTGTGTAAATCATCTTAATTCAGAACAGTGGAGTATGAAAGCAGAGACATGATAGCAGTCACTTAATGGTCATAAAGCTTGGCTGAACTAAAAAGTCCCCATGAAGAACAACAACATATAGGCCAGGCCAACACTGCATGTCTTGGAAAGAAACAGGAGTTGCAGTAACAAGTTGACTGGAGCTCCCAGGTCAGTGCTGTAGCCACAAAATTGTGTCTGCTTTGGGTGTAGATGTGAGAACGTGGCATGTTTTTATCTCTGTGTACAGGATCAGTGAGATCCACACTGTGCTGCTGCGTCCATGACTAAGTATCCATGTGTCTCCCATTTGAAAAGGCTATTAAGAATATGAAGGTTCAGAAGAAACTTGAGTAAAATGTGAAGATTTTTAATGCAGCAGAAAAAGGCATCGTAATAATCAGTGGCTGTAGCACAAACTATTTGAGAGACTGTTATAAATATTTCAGAGCAAAGCTGATTAAAAAATATGAAAGGGAAATAGCTTTCTTGACACTTAAGCCTGAAGGACTTTGAGGATGCTTATCTCAAACCCGCATCACTGGTCTCACAAATGGGTAAGTTAGGGAAAAATCCGTATCCGGTATTGTGAGGAGCAAGACTATTTTTTCTATTAGTTTCATGTCATCTTAAGTATTCTGGTCTATTAACACATACAAATATGATGCAATGGAAAACCAGAAGAAAGTCTACATCCTGATTTTTTGCACTGGTTTTTTTTTGTTGTTTTCCTTACTTTTCTGATTTTGCATAAACATGCAATACATATGAAGAACACAGTAAAGACAGGCCTGATTCTAATCAGTCATCAGGGCTAATAATTTCATGACTTGCCAGGAATCAAATAATTTCCCTAACACATGGTATAAAAATGTAATCTTACTGCTTGTCAGGGTGTGTCTGACTCCTGTGAGCACTCCCCCCTTTTTGCTGTGTCCTCCCTGTACATCTCACTGAAGGCAGGCCATGTGCCAGTAGAAGCCTACAGAAATTCTTTTGAGGAACATTTGCTGCCTGCACTGCACAGTGATAGTGGAAGGGATAGTTTTGCTCCTCCAGATCTGGGAGCCAGTTGGATAGAGAAACTCAAAGGAAATAAAAGGAGGATAGCAAAAGAAATGGCTGAAAAGTCTGGGCCATGCCCTGAGGGGCACATGGTGGGATGTCAGTGTCCACAAACCCATAGGTTGAGACAGTCAACTTATGGCTCATTATCAAAGACTCTGACAAAGGCACATCTCCATGTTCAAAGTTTTAATAACAGTTTGTGTGGGAGAAGTGGAGTTATGTAACTCTTGCATGACTATCAGCCACAAGGAAATAGGTGCTGTCACAAGCCCTAAGCTTGTCATGGGCTTTCTGCTTGAGTTTGAATAGTTTGTAGCACCTCTGTGTGCCTTCATCATCTGCAAAGTCAGAAATCAAGCTTGTCCTCCTTACAGGGAGCACTGAGGTCAGCATGATGTTAAAGTCTTGACAGGTTGGAGGGGATGCCCTGGTTCTCTTAGTCTGATAGTCTAAAATCTCTATTATTATCTCACAAGCTTGTAGATAACATTGTTGAGCTGTGACTGTTAAAAACAAGTGCTCTCTATGTAGTTGGTCGTCTCCAGATATTTCTGTGTAAAAGTCTTGGTCTCCTGATAACCTGCAGTATTTATTTCCTAGGCTTTCCAGAAGTGCTCTTTTATGGATGTAAACTCAAACAGTCATGCTGAACAGTCCAGAAATGATACACATGTTAAAGACATAAGGCCTGGGACTTTAATGCATCACAAGGAAAAGAAGGTAACAAGTGGCAATTGTAGACAAGCCACCCGGTCTTGGCATAACCTTCTTTCCTTCAAAACTAATCTTATATCTTGCGTCCTGTTCTCTTTAACCCCCACCCACCACTGCCCAGCGGTTTCCTTCCTTTCATCTCCGAATGGCTCAGAAACGCTCATATGGAACTCTATATTCAACTATATGATGTGTCTCGTTAGCAATTGTACAATGGTTGCATGCAGTTTTATGATTCTGTGAAATCCAAACAGGATCTGCCAGTCTCTGTCAGAGATGCTCATACTACTTAGGACATCCTTCCCCTACTGTTCTGGCGATGGATGGCGAAGCATCTCTCCTAAGCTCGAGGGGAATTAATGGTTCCTCTCAGTCTCTAGAGCCAATTTAGAGAGTATGTGCTTTATTTTGTTTCATCTGTGGGTCCCAGAAATAGCTGTTAGATATTCAGAAATCCCATTCCGTTTGTTGGATGACAAAGTGGATGGGGGAATTTGCTCTTATGCTGAAAGTTAATGCCCAAAATTCAGTTGTGGGACTGAGAAGAGGTGCCGTGTGTCTGGGGCTGTAGCCAGGCTGGGGTAAATTTCACAGCTGTGCATGGACTGGAGTTGCCAATTGAGTTGATTGGACTGAGCAGGCAGCCAACGTGCAGGACAAGAAAAGGATAAGTATTTCTACCCTTGCAGACCTCTATTTTACGTTTAAGAATAATGAGTTGCATCACTGCTGGGGTTAGGGTGTTGTGTGAGCATGACAACTTGTCAGCCAAATGCCCATTTGCAATGAAGGTGGGGATGGTGGGGAAGGAAACACAGCTCTTCAGCACAGCACTTCAGCCTTCTTGTGCATTTTGTGTGTGTATGCAAGTGCTGCCAGGTCAGGGCATTGCACTCAAGGACTTGTGTTGGAGCTGCCCAAACAGAGGTTCTGGTCTAAAGCTGCAAACAGCTGGCTGGGTGAGGGTGCAGGCCATGGGTATGAGGGGAAGAGGAAAAATTGTTTTGTTGTGGAACGTATGACAGTGTTACAGAGAAAAAAAGTGTGAATTCATCCTTATTACTTCTGTTGTCAGAATGAGAAGATCATATTGTTATATAAAATTCCGGGTCATCACTCAGCACACTGCACATCCTGTAGCACAAACATTTCTTTGAAAGGTGCTGCCAAGTAATTGCCATAAACTGGTATTTATTTGAATAACACAGAGTCCAGAAAATTAAGGTTAATGAGATCTGTTTTTGTAATCTGACATGACAGAGTGTTTATTGGCTTTAAATATGGAACATTATGGTCATGATAAAATCATTGAGGAAATGAGTTCTGTTGTGGTTTTATTTTTTTAGTAGAAAAGCAGCAGTTCCTAAAAGGACATGTATTGTACAAGGACACCATGAGGTGTTGCACTGGTGCTTGGAACTACAAGTGGAACTCACTAGCAAAAGATATGCAGTCAGCATATCCGGAGGCAGTGAGTGCCATTAAGTGGCTTGGCCTAATTCTGGGGGGTCTGACATGTCATGGGACTGGGCAAGTCAGGGCCTGGGGGGATCACAAGCCCTGGTGTTTGGTTCCCACAGTGCCCCTCAGCACTGTCAGCCTGCCCACCGAGGTTTGCATGACAGCTCCTCCTCATTCAGAAATATGAGGGATGTCAGGGTAGTCATGGAGCAGCTGAACAAGCCTTGTTAGTGCTGAACAAGCCTTTGTGGAGGTGAACTGTGACTCTGGTGTGTGAGTGACTTTCTTGCTTCTGTGTTCTGATTGTGAGTGAAGTTTTTCTGTGTAAAATCCTCCAACTGTACATAAGAAAACATCACATGAGATGTAGAAACTGTACCTGGTGAACTTCTGTATGTATGGGGCGTGCATGCACAGCCAACCTGGGGATTTCTGCACTGTCACTCATCCATCTCAGTTGAGAGAGCAATGCTCCTGACTGTTCTGCATGTCTTGATGTTCACATAAGTATAATCTGTCCTTCTGGTGTATTAGGAGTCAGCTTCTAGTCTCAAACAAGCAATGTCAGCATTATTGCTTTTGGTTCACTGCCTTCGGGTACTCGAGGCCAAATTACTTTCCTTCTTGGTGAGCTGTCTTTTGACTGTAGATTTCTCTCTTACTCATTCATAGTCATGGTGTCTCCTCAGGTCAGTCCTTCACCCTGATGATTGGTGTTTCTCCTAAGTTGTCACAAGCACTTAAACCAAGCCCCAGAGAAAAGCCTGGTGTTCTGAAACAGCATTTCCAGGGGTTCTCACTTGCCAATAAAGAATAAATTCTCCCTAAAGTTTCGTTGTTGGGAATATACATACTTCTTTTGAGCCAGTGGATGACCTCTCTGTTCGCTGTTTGGGATTTCTGCTATAAGTGAATGTAGCTCAGTGTTTCATTCTGCACTTCCACAGGCACCACAGGGTGCCACTGGTAATTCTGATGGAATACTTCTAAGCTGCAGCAAGGATTTAGAAGTGCTCAGACTGTAATGATACTAATTGTGATGGAGCAGCAGTGCTCAGGTGTGAGCAACATTAGAAGAAGCAAAATGTAACTTGAAAATCAGCTTTTACTGATATAAAACTTCCTTTCAAGGCGAGCCAGGCTCTTGCATTTGGCTCTCTGGAGAGCCAGCAAGCCGCAGTGCCCTGCTGTCAGCCCTTCCACATCAGCCTCCCTCTGATGTGTCCCAGCAGAATGTGACCAGATAGTGTGAGACTTTCAACTTCAATCTTATAAAAACAGGGGGGTTTTTTAGCTGGAAGGTAAACAGGTCAAGGAGCACTGTGTTGGAAATAAGGTAATTAATGTGCTTTTGCATATTGTGGAGGCCTTGTTAAAACATGATAGCATCCCATCCTGACCTAATGCATAGCACAAAGCAGTAACATCATGCACTGTTCTGCCAGAATTTGGAATTTTGCCCCGAAGAAAGACAGGAATCAGATGACAACTTGAGACATGTCTCTGCAGCAGTAAATGGAGTGGTGAGTTCATGAGGTCTGCGCTTCCCCTTAGATTAATCTTGGGGGAAAAAAAAGTCCTGTAAAGGTAAAAGCCCTGAATAACTAAGTAATCCAACTTTCCCCCTTAGGTGTATGGGGCTACAACAGGATCTCCCACAGATAGTGACCATCCTAAAGAGAAGAGGGAAGGGAGAACTGAAGAAGAATTGGGTTCTGATTCATCCAGTACAGCTGACAGTAAAATTGGCTTTTCAATGAATGACAGTCCTACATTTAGCAAGGGTTTGTTTGTAGACAGTACAGACTATTCTAACAAAAACCTTCAGAATATGAGCACAAACCTGTCTGGTGTCAGTTTGCCAGAGGAGGACAAACGAAGAGGGGCTCAAGATACCTTAGGATCACATTTTCCAGCTGTTGAGACTGGAAAACAAAAGCCAAACTACAGACTGTCAAGAGATGCTCACCAGGACGTTCTGCAGGGTGAAGCCTTGCAGAGCACGGGCAAGCACATCCCCATCAGCAGCGTTGCCCCTGTCCTGAGGCACACTCAGGAGGCTGCAGGGCCTCAACCTTCCTCACAGGAGCAAGAAGTCTCTGCAGTCAACTACAATCAGGTTGTGCTGAGACCCAGAGTGTCCAGAGCAAACAGTGTGAGCAGCATTGAAGACACAGACTCTCCAGCCAGCTCTCCAAGTGAAGACAACCCACCAACAGAAAACATTGCCTTCATGATTACTAGAACAGCTGTCCAGGTGCTCTCAAGCGGGGAAGTTCACGACATAGTCAGCCGGAAGGGAGGAGATGTGCAAACAGTCAACATCGATGCCAGGAAGGATGGGGCATCAGAGAGGGGCATCCCTGAGAACACAGACAGCGAAGAGCCAGTGGTGTGTCTGGACAAAAAACCCGTCATCATCATTTTTGATGAACCGATGGATATTAGGTCAGCGTACAAACGGCTTTCTACAATTTTTGAGGAATGTGATGAGGAGTTGGAAAAAATGATGACAGATGAAAAGATAGAAGAAGAGGAGGAGGACGAACATGAAGCATGTGAAGTCTCTGAGAGGCAGAAGGAAGAGTCCCCAGTAGCTAATGACAGAAAAGCAACCACAGAGCATTCAGCAGCTCACGGTCCCCAGGGGCCATTCCTATTTAACCTTCAGTCTGACTCTGCAGAAGGCACACCTCCTGCAGAGGAGGAAAGCACAAAGACAAATTTTAACAAATACCGTCAGATCTATGGGCTGAACACAGAAGCGAACTCAGACTCTGCTGATCAGTTGGGAAGCAGGCAGGATTCTAAGAAAAAATTTAAGTTTAAATTCCCTAAAAAGCAGCTGGCTGCTCTGACGCAGGCGATACGGACAGGAACCAAGACTGGGAAGAAGACTTTGCAGGTTGTGGTCTATGAAGAAGAGGAGGAAGATGGCACCCTGAAGCAGCACAAGGAAGCAAAGAGATTTGAAATCACTAGGTCTCAGCCTGAGGAGAGTGATAAAAGTCCTTCTGGGAAGCAGGAGGGACCCTCTGGAGCTGCAGTGTCCCTGTCTAGGACTGATGAAATTCGACAAAGTACATACAGAACGCTAGACAGCCTTGAGCAGACTATAAAGCAGCTGGAAAACACCATCAGTGAAATGAGTCCAAAACCTATCCCTGAAAACACATACACCTCTGAGGGAAGCACTGTCCCCTTCTCTGCCCAGATAGTACCAGAGACCCTATCCCGAGAGCATGTAGTGCTGGATGAGAGCCTTGCTGGTGTAGAGCCCCCTGCATCACTCCCAGCCACTTCACGTAAGGTACCTTAGTCCGAGAAATCAAACCTCCAGCTGCTTTCTAAAATCTGCAATAATCACCATTAAACAAGAGGGTCTTGTGATTTGTTTGCTTCCTTTCAGGTGGCTTGTTTGGGCTCCCCACGAGGTGTCTAACAGCTAATAGACCATTGGTTTTTGGGGGTTTTTTTAATCTTTGCTGCTGATTGGTGATGGGCAAATGCAGGGGAGCTGGGTAGAATAATCCGCTGTGTGAAATGACAAGCGTCACTGACATGAAATCCAGGCTGATCAGTAGCTGAGCAGTTTTCTCCATTTGATTCTGGAAATTAACACCTGCGGTGTGAAGCTCCTGAACTTTCCCTGCATGTAGTACTGTGGCTTTTTTTTTGGCGCATGGTGTGCAGTCCTCTCTCCAAGCACTCCGGCACTGACCACGCCTTCTTGTCTCCCCTCCCTGCCCCTCCACTCGTTTCCGCAGGGCTCCAGCGCTGCCTCCCAGACAAGCCGGATGCCGGTCCCCATGGCTTCAAAAACTAGACAAGGAAGCATGGAGAAATCAGGCAAACAGCACAAGCTGCAGGATCCACGCCAATACAGACAGGTAGTTTTACCCTAAACCCAGTGTTTGGATGGACATTTCATGTTGTTTGTTTATTTAAAAACTCCAGTAACTGACTGAGATTATACCAAATATCGGATGCCTGAGGTCTAACTGGACGTCCTGGATCCTGGGGGCATGACAGTACTGATCTTTTCACCATGCTTGTGCATGCATGTCTGCAATAAAACACCTGCTGCTTTTTTTGTTTGGTTGGTTTTTGGGTTGGGTTTTTTTTTTATTTGTTTGTTTATTGGGTTTGGCCTTTTTTTTTTTTTTAACTGTGGTATTCAGCTGTAATTTTAAGATGTCAACTACCTGTTTACTTCCCATTTGGTGAATGTGGTGGTTCCTTAGGAGCACTGGGAATGCTTTTGTTCAGAGTTTTTGCAGGAAGCCCTGGACACTAACCTGTCGGTGTAGGTGGCGGTGGGTGCACATTAACCTCGGCAGGACGTCTCTCACACGTTAATAACGCGCAGCATGGCCGATGTAGTGCCTGGTCTGTAACTTGTAGGTCGCTCCTTCTCACAAAGCTCTCCTGGCTCTTTCTCTATGCACTCTCCGTTGGGCACTTTGGGTTTTCTACCAGGTCCAGTCCGTGGCTGCAGGACTTAGCTCAGGCCTCGAATTGTTAGTTCTGATTCTCTGTAGGGCTGATTTCCCAGGTCCTGTTGGTTTATCGTGTTACTGGCTTTCTGACAAACTGTCTCCTGACATCTTTATTTGCAGGCTAATGGAAGTGCTAAGAAAGCTGGTGGGGACTATAAGGCTACTTCTCCTACCCTACCTGCTTCTAAGATCCCAGCCTTTTCTCCCACTTCTGGGAAAAGCAGCTCAGCACCTGCTTCTAGCGGTGACAGCTCTAACCCTCTTAATCCACCTACTAAAACCTCCATTCCTTCCTCCTCCCTTCTCGGTCCTCAGACAGGTCGAATAACTTACTCCACCTCCCTCATCCCCTCTGTCTCTAACGGCTCCTCCAAGTTTCAGAGCCCCACTTACCCCGGGAAAGGTCACCACCTCTCGTTCTCGCTGCAGACCCAGAACGGCCGACCCCCCCCTCCTTCCTCCTCTACTTCCCCCCCCTCCTCTCTCTCCCCCCCTGCCCTGAGCCAAGGTATGAAGAGCATCAGGACAATCCACACCCCTAGTTTCAACAGCTACAAGGCACAGAACGGGAATGCCGGCAAGTCCGCCCCATCCACGGTCAAGGAGCCATCCTAAAGGCTAAGCACAGCACACCTGCCAGGTCACCAAGGCTTTTTGTTCACTTTCAAAGAATCCGCAGCCAATATTTAACCAGGGAATGTAACCATTTTGCTGTATTGCCGGAGGCTTAATACTAATCACGTGCTAAATACTGAATTACTACACTAGATTAGAGTGAAGCTTTTTGGAAAACTGTTGCTGTTGTAATGGTTAAAAGAGCATTTTCTTTCTATAGGCAGCACCTCTTACAAAAAGTGTGAAGGTGTGTGAGTGAACTTGACTGCGTGTGCACAGCGGTGTACTGAGCATGGGGAATTGTATGGTTAAAAATTTACTAAGTTGTTTTGTATAAAGCTATTTTTCATTATGGGGTCTAGAAGTGAACAGAGATATACTAAAGTGTGATTATATTCAACTGTAAAACTGAAACTAAAATATTTTTCTTTTATTTTGTTGTTATTTAGCTTTGTTACAGATTTCTATTTTTGTCAACAAATGTCATGGTTCCTTTCGAGATCTTTTTGCCAAAACATTTTGATACTATTGTAATGTACATTTGAAAGTAGTATGCTGGACAGTAAACCTCTGCACAAGAAACAGAACAAGACTGGTCTTAAATGTGTATGAGGTAACTCAACTTATTGCACTGCCATTCAGATTATATTTAAGAATTTGCCAGCCAAGAAAAAAATAAATTGTTTTACACATATAGATAGTTGCTGATTATTTTTTTCTTAGCTAAATCCACCCTTTTTCCTTCAGTTTTATTTTACTGAGACCTGGTAGCCCATTACTGTATTGCATTGTGGATTTTAAAATGTACACTTCAGTACTGTTCTGTATACTGGCAAACTTTTGTATATATCTATAAATATCTATAAATAAATAAATACTGTATGTGGCTGGGCACATAGAGTAGTTTTACCACACCAAAGTTAATTTTTATGCATGCTTAAAAACATATATGGGGAAGGGTTGAAAAAGGTGGATATCAGTTAAATAGGAGAAGAGCAAGAAACTTGCATAGCTAATGGTTTTGTAAATAAATTTATTTGTATAACACCATAATGTAATATACAGAACTATGATAAGCAAAGATCTTTACAAAAATAAAGGGCTGCATGCTTATATATTTGTATTTTGTCACTAGTAACTTTGCGGATGGTCTCAATTGGCTGTTCAGCTCTTTGCCTGAGGGTGTTAAGCCACTAGGAGAAAACCTGACTTCATTCTCCCCAGATTAAGGCCATACATAGTTACTCATTTCAAAATGGTGTCTTTCAAATTTATGTCAATAAAAACTTATTGCTGGAACTCCAAGTTAGAAAACCAGCAAGCAAAGAAAAACCTTTGAGTGATTGAATGAGGTATCATCCCTTCCACCTTGCAGTACTCCTTGTTTTATTTCCCCTGGTGAAAGGGGAAGTTTCCTGGAAGCATCATTCCAAGGCGCTGCCCTCGGATGGTGCATCACATGCAGCTGGAGAATGTAAACATTGAGCCATACCTCGGAGCACAGCACACAGTCTGCCTGCAGCGGGCTCCAGCCGAGTGCCATCCCCTCTGCTGCCACGGCAGCCAAGGCTCTGTGGAGCACAGGAGCTTCAGTACCAGGCTGAGCTGAGCCGGGACAGGCCGGGGTGCTCCAAGCCAAAGGCGTGGTCAGAGCGCCCACACGGACCCACCAAGCCAGGGTGGAAGCCAGTTCCCTTTCAGCCGGGGCGGAACAGCGGGCACTGGTGGCTCCAGAGCCTGCTCTGTTCTCTGCTTCCTCATGCATGGAGTTCATAACTGCCTGGCTCTGAAGGGAACCTGCCTGATCCAATGCTGTAGCTTGTTACCACCTCCAGACAGGCTGGGTACCTGCTCCTCCTTCACACAGCCAAAATGTAACCTCAGGCTAAATGATGGACAGAGCAGGATTTGTTCCTAAACTGTTTGTCCGACATCTCCCAAGGATCAGACACACTGAAAAACAGTGACTTACTAATAACTGATACTCTGTAATGGCACGTGGTGTCCCCCATGAGCCATGGCACAGGCAGGCAGGGTCCCCAATGGCTCTGGCACTGCTCCCATGGCTCCTTCTCAGAGCCTCTTCAGGTGCTAAAGCAGCACATTCTCTGTATCTGGCTGAATTTAGACATGGACAGCGCTTGTATAATTAACCAACGACCCTGCACAGTCACTGGTGTGCACAGGCAGTGAGGCAGTGCTGTGCGCACTGCTCGTGGTAGTGAGTGTGAAAATTGCCATCGGGCAGTGAACACGACACCCACCTGAGGCCTCAGTGCATTGTGACCTGCACTTTCGGTGCACCTGCTCAGTGCTGGGGTGCTGCACCCGCTAGGAAACAGCAGCACGCTCAGCCAGCTCATAACCCACTGCACAGGCAGCACTGCTGGGACTGTCTCGAGGCAGGCAATGTTTATTCCCTCTCCATCCTGCTTGTTCAGCAATTATCCGGCTTTCACAAACACAGGGAAGAGCTGTACACAGGTTGTAGCTCAGCACAAGGAAACCATCAAGTCTGTAAATAAATTCCTTGCACACGGAAGAAATCAGAACGGGACAGTAGTGAAAAAGACAGGCTTCCCACTGGAAAGCAGTTATGAAGAGCAGTTTTGGTGGAGCTGGCTGCCGCTGAAGTTTGGGACAAGCCATGGGACAGGTACCACTGCAACAGCAGCTCTGCACTGGCAGAGCAGCCCCAGCCTCACTGCTCTGAAATCCAGCAATGAAGCAGCTCACTGAAGGAGCTGGCAGGTGAGCACGACCTTCCCGCTGCCTGCTGTAGTCAGAGCCAGCCAAGGACTTCATAGCAGAGTAAGCACCATCCCCATGTCAGCCAGTTCTTCCTACAGGGAGGGACTGCAGCCAAGCCCGAGTGACACAGCACAGAGCCCCTGCGCTGGGCAGCACACAGAGGTGGGAAGGCAGAGCCAAAGAGGCTGCATATAGCAGGAAAAGGGAGGGATGTGCAGGACATCTGAAGTGCACAGGGCCAAAATCCATCTGATCCCCACTGAGAGGCAGCCCTTCCTGCAGGCTTATAAACTCACGGATTCTATAGCAGATGGTTAAGGCAGATTTTTACAGTCTCATGACTGGGAGCCACAGGTCCGTGCACCGCTTCAAGGATTGCAGGCCTGCTTTAAGCCATTCCCCCTCCAGGCCACACATCAGCCCACAGCCCTTTCCAAAGGCTGGCACAATTAATTGGTTGATTACTATCTAAACGTGAACGGTGTTACCACCCGGCTTTGGGAACAAAACCACAACTTTCTGTAGTAAATGAGGCCACATTTCAAACTCTTTCATCCTGCCTGAACGAAGTGGAGAGGTTCTCAGAGGCTACACAGGAACCTGAAGTCCTTAATGTGCAGCTTGGCAAAGAATTTCCCTTCAGCTCTGCAGCGGCACAAAAGAAGTTATGAAACTGTCTGGCCTGTGGCCATGTCTTAATTCCACATCAACAGTGCTGTGATCGATACTAATGGGGATGGTAACAAGCCCTTTAAAGTCTTAAAAAGCAGTCACACAGCACCTTCTAGCTACCACACTCCAGAAAAGGCAGTTCAAACTAAACCACTGATCACCACTGAAGCAGGAACTGCTGTTAGGAACCATTTAAAAAATCCAAACACTGCCATTGCTACCAACACAGTTCATACTTTTATTATTTCTCCATCTGATCTCAGCTTATCCTGTCCCTAACAACTTGCAGCTTCACAGCTCTAAACAGTCCTCAGACCAGAACTACGTTCCAAGCCAGTCTGAATCGTAATGAAATAGAGAAACAAAAAAAGGACACAAATAGCAATGTTAAGAAATTCTGTTTCAACATAAAAAACCACCACTTTTTATTCTATGACCAAAGACTGGCACAGGTTGTCCACGGAGGTTGTAGAGCTTTCAGCTGTGGAAATCTTCAAAATCTGGCCACAGCCACAGCCACAGCCCAGAGCAACCTGCCCTGGCTGCACGTGGCTGAGCTGGGGGTGGGCTCAGCGATCCCTGCCCACCTCACCTGCTCTGCAACCCTGTGGAGCTGCCCATCCCCCTGAACCCAGCTTCCAGAGGGAACACTGACAGTAACAGCATCCACCTCAGGACAGTCTACTGTATGCATACATTTCCCTTCTTGAGTCAATCAGACTCACCCTTCTCTTCCACAGGAGGGGGAAAAACAGCAAGAAAAAAGAAGAAAAAAAAATCCCCAACACAGTAAAAAAGCACTACAGATAAGGGTCTGAGGTAGTTGCTGTTAAGATTAGGGCATAGCAATGACTCCTAAAAATGTCTATTTTCTCAGCTGCCACACTGGGTGAAATTTAAGGTGATCCAAAATCTTGGCAGTCTTCAAGAAGCAGAAAAAGCATCAGCGATTTTCCAGCCTCAGATATGCAGTCACTCACTGCTTTCTTCAGGGGGAGCTCAGTAACCTCCTCTCCCTGATGCCCCTGGCATATGTTCCCTCAAGTGGAGCAGATCTCCCCCCTCAAGTCATGGGTTTCCCCTACATGTTCCGTGCTACCAGTGCAGCAGCAGAGAATACCATGGAGGCTGATGAGGTTAAATAAATTTGTACCTGCAGCACTGTCAGCCAGTACAAGTCATGTTTTGCATGTTTGTTTTCTAAGTTCCTAATTTTTCAGATCTTGTGTTCTTCTTCATTTAATACAATAAAAGTTCTATGTTCTCAGACACAAAAGTTGACAGCCACGTGTCTGGGTTCAGGAGTTAAATTATCAGTTATCTATGAACACAACAAAGTGGAAATTAACCCATTAAAATGGCTGTCAAAGCAGAGTAACCTGCAGACCCCCAGGCCCCCCTGTGCACCTCCCTAAGTGCACTGCTTCACTGAGGAGACCTCTGAGACTTCCTGTGGATGCTCAGCACACACTGATGAGCTTCTGCAACTAAGGACGGGACAAAATGCAGCTCCAGTAGAAGATAATGGGTACTCGCTGATGAACAGCATTAGAGGCATCCCAACGCTGTATTCTGAAAGCCCTCGTTCACACTTTACTGTTAGGACTGAAACAAAACCCATCCTCAGTTACTCAGGGGGTCCTAAAACACACCCATTCCTCCCAACACTGCACACGGGAACACTGCTAACACACCCACCTCCTGTCTGCTCCCGGAGGAAAAGACATTTTAGTTTGCACAGAGACCACAAGAACATGGCTCATTTTTATGGGACCTGGTATTAGATGCACCCAATTATGTGGTGAGAACTTTCAGAGGTCAGCTGTCGTATCTGGAACTTTTCTTCACAGCCAATTTTTATGATGATTTCTCACAAGGATCAAAACCACAGCAGATCAAAGCACAGGACTGTTACAGTCTCTCTGGAAAGAAATGAGGTCTGCCTAAAAGCACGTCAGCCAACACATCCTAGTACCACAATTTCTTCTCCTCACAGTAACTGGACATGTTGATAGAGTTTTAATCCTCTGCCAAGCAGGAAACAGTGTAAGACACAGGGACACCCAAAGTGATGAACAGCTGCTTTGTTTTCAAGCAGGTGTGCAAGAACATAGAATAAAAATATAAGTGATAGAGTTTGCACACAGGTGAGTTTTTAGGGTAGAAACACATTTTTTAGTTAAAATTATAAAAAGCCCAAGACCCAAACTACAGTATTGTTCTGATTGGCAGATACTGATGTTCATTCTGACTTCACAAAGCCTGCACATTAAACACAAACCCACTTGCTGCATACCTTAGAATCAAATTATGTATCAAGATGAAAATATTTGACCAACTGAATCTCTCTCACCTGCTGACCTGCACAGTGTGGCCCCACAAACACAAGATTAATGGGAAGCGTCTTTCATCCAGGAGGAACTGCAGGTTTGGTGATCCCGAGAGCAGTTGCTGACTGCAACTTAAAAACGTGACATTTCAGAACCATTCATCAGAAAGAATTTGAATCACACAAAGAGTCACCAAAACAATTTTATTTCCAGTGTTTAAGTGGGTATGCACACAGGCATGATACAGGTTTGGATTCATTAGGTCTTCATGCAGAATTATATTCTCGATAAAAGAAACCAGTTCCATCCAGTATCCACTATCTACACGCCTATGTTACAACATTTATATCAAATCTGGTATCTGAAGAAAAGATACACATGTAATATGTACAGTTAAGTTACTTATTTTACAGAAAGATTAGAAATTCAAGTCACATAAAACTCAAAATCTGTATTAAAATTGGAAATATAAAACTCCAATATTTACTGGAATGCCTAAGGAATGGAAGCTCTGTAGCCACCTGTGTTAACATTTGTAAAATGTAATGAAACTCGTTAACAGTAAAATGCATTCATTTGTTTGTAATAAGTTTCTCTAATTTAGCAATATGGCACCCTAACAAACCAAATGAATTTATAATGAGGCACTTGTTAGTGACTAAACCAAAAGAACAATTTTCCTGCATACTAATGCCAGGCCAACTCTCAGTCAGAAAACCATGTATACACTACACAGCATGTTGCATCAGATGCTTTGTTCAACATTTGTATGCAGCCATCAAATATACTTTTTCTTAAAATATATATATATACTTTAGTGTTCTTCTGGCTGTGGTAATGCACTGTGAAGACGTTCCACAGAGCACATTGATGAAACCAGCCCAAATGAAGGCTGCATAACAACAACAGTACAGGAAAAAAATATTTATATATGTACACACACACACGCACGCACACACACGCACACACAGAGTTACTGGGAAGTATAACAGTAAGTTAATGAATTGCTGCAGTGGACGTATCTCCCCATTTCAAAGATACTGGTAAAATCGAGATCTAACCACTTGGGTCCCAGACAGTTTATGAGGATGGGCATCAACTGCTGGGCTGAAGTTGTTTTTGTTCATGTTCTGATAATTTTCACCATTTACCTGGTCTGGTGGCTGAAATGGTCCCGAAGGTGGTGTTCTATTCATTAAGGTCAAGCTGCTGGAAGAGCTGCCTTCATCTTCCTGCATCTCTGCAGATGAGGGCAGTTCTACCTTTGATACCTCTGCTAAGTTAGTGTTCTCAAGTCTGGGCTTTCCAGTTTCACCCGTATTAAGGTCAGTTGTGCTAGTGCGTAAACGTTCTCGTGCAAGCCAGTCCGAGATCGAGAGGTCCTGGGCTGGACATTTTGGCTTCAACCGAGTCACAGCTGAAAGCTCAGATTCTCTCTCTCTACTTTGACTTGGTTCTTGAGCTTTCCAAGCATTCAGGACACTTATTTCAGCAAAATCCCTCTGCCCTCCAAGTGTGTGCCTTCGCCTGATGTTCTTTCTCTTTGCAGTCTCTGCAGAATTAGCTTTTTGATTCCCAACTCCAAACATGTCATCAGCAGATGATTTGAGTCGCAGCTTTAACCTGTCTGTAATCTTAAGTCTCCACGTAGGTTCTTGTTTGTCAGCCTCATTTTTGGCCGATGTAGCTAAACTGCTTGTAGATCTTCCTTTTTTCATGATGTCAAACATTTTGGTCACAGTAGGCAAGTCCTTCTCACTCTTCGCATCCCCTGACCCCTCACTGTCTGTTTTGTGCCGTGCAGACTTTCTCCTGGAGAGTGTATCACACTCAATGAGTTTGTGTGAGCTAAAAAGTCTGCGACTCTCTAACTTTGGCGTGGAACTTCCCTCAGTACAACTTACTTCGCTTTCTTCAGAGTTCCTCCGACTGGTCTTTACCGCTTCTGCCACCTTCCCTTTGGACAGCCTCTCGGCAGCAGCGCTGGTAGCAAAGACAGGGAAGTCACTTTCACTGTCCGTCTCCATAGGACGCCCTTCGCTGATCAATTCACTTCTTTCATCATCAGCATCTTCTCCCTTGCTTTCTGTCACTGACTGCACCTCAGGGCTCAGCATACTGGCATCTAAACCAGTCAGATACATAGTAGATGAAGTAGTTGAGTAATCTGAGGTGATGGAGCTGACATCAGCTGCTAAAAACTCATTGTGTTTAATTTCAGGGCTGGCTACTTTTTTGCATGAGTATCTGTGCTGGGAAGCCTGGGAAGAAGTGCTTAGCATAGTGCCAGAGTCAGACACTGTCTCTTCAACCTGGGAAGAAGATTGTGAAATAGGCATTTTTGGGTTATTCTTCTGCATGGTTTGCAGACAGTTGATATTTGATGATTTTGTACATTTTTCATGGTAAGGCAGTGAAGGTTCCTCTGTCAGGATATTTTCTTTCTTTAATGACTTCTTTTCATCCTTTACAACATTCACATCTTTTTTACTGCTGTTCTCTTTTTCCTTCAGGACAAACATCCTTTGTTTTCTCCCTATCTCTCTCTCTCTTTCATATTCCCCTTTAGCTGTGTCCTCTTTTACTGTGTCACCACGAGATTGTTCTGCAAGCTCCTTCTTGAAAAACACATTATCCAACTCATCCTCTGAACTACTTGGTTGTGGTTTCTCTTTAGTTTTTTTCCGCTTGCGACTAGCTGCTGCAAAAATGGAGGACACAAGCAGTTCCTTGCTATACTGATCCTTTCCAGAACCCCAAGAACCCTGTTAAAAAAAAGGAGAGGGCATAATTGAAGTCAAAAAGAAACATTCATTAACCTGAGACAGTTTAAAAACACATCCTGAGCTTCACAGTAGAAAGTGTGTCTTCATTCAGGAAAAAATTACGTGCTCTTTCTGTAGTGTAAATGACATCGCCCAATAAGTCAATTTTCATCCTGAGCCTTCCACTTTTTTATCTGAGTCCCTTCAACTTAACAAAGACTAGTTTGTGTATACTATTCTTTAGTTTTTGATTGACTAATAAAGCAGGCCCCATTACAGTAAGAAAACCTTTTCAAGACTGGTTTGCAACTGCTTCACAGATGCTTCACAATCCCTCCTTTCAAGGTCTTACCTATTCAAAAAGGCTAATTACTCCATTTTTCAGTTCATCTTTCACCTTTCAGACTGAGCTTGTAAATGGTATCAATTAATCACTGCCAGTAAAATGAATGTTACTCATAACTAGTTTAAGTGTAGAAAATTAACAAATAAACTTCCTTATTTTAGAGGAATCTATCTTTAAAATGCCACAGAAACAATAAAAGTGCAAACCAAATTATTCCATTTTATGAATTAAAAACTATTTTCACTACTTTGACAACATTACCACCTGGCCCCTTGGAAGCTTTGCACCTTTCCTACTTACTGCCCCACTATTACAAGCAGTGTGATGTGGTGTCCTGGAAATTGGGCTATTTTGAGGAAACAGCCGAGCCACCAAACATCCTCACAGAGCAGCTGTGTTGCCATCGCCACAGCGAACCAGAAGGATGCTCTGAATCCTGTTCCCAGCTCCACGGGGGGCATCAGTGCCACACCTGGAATGCAGGCCAGCACAAAGCTGTGCCATGAGCTCACCAAGGTCAGCTGTGCGCTGCCCTGTCACCCTGTGCTACCCAGTGCTAGAACTACTGAACAACAGCCCAGGAGACAAAGATTCATCCACGTGTCAGATGAGAGCTTTGGCATTAAACTGAGGACTGAGTGAACGCCCATGTTCCAGTCTTGTTCCCCTGCTTCACAAGGCACTCCTCCCAAGCACAGCAATGCTTCCGAGGGAGATTCTGCAGAGCAACCTTCAAGCACAGCCTTTGCCTTCCTCTAAGACAAGGAGCTATTACCTCCTGAAGAACAGGCTGAATTCTAAATATATTTTTCTCAGTGAAACACAGAAACATAAATACCCTCTGTGAGTTAGTACTATCCCAACAACAATGGGGAACATACTATATATACATTTACCTCTACCAAATGAGATGCAAGAAAGAGGTAAGTGCCCACAATTGTGAGAGCTTGGAACAAAGCTGCTGCTGTGTGCAGCTGACTGCTTTGGTAGATGCAGCTAACTGCACACAAATACTTCTCCAACGTAACACTTCAAAAATAGGTTATGAGAAAACAGTACTACCACTTACTCAAGAAATTCTACATAAGCTCTGAAGTGTATCTGCGCATCAGTGATTTAATAAAGCAAGCACCTAACAGATTTCAGAAGCTTGTAACTACATCATATCACAAAATGATTTACCTTAGATTTTGCTGAGTCACTAGTAGCTGAATCTGTGGAAAAATTAGAAAAAAATTTTGCTCAGTTCTGTGCAACTTTTTTGTTGTTGCTACAGACAATGCTGGACTTATGAAAAAGACAAGCACAGAACAAGATGTGAAGCAAATTAAAACCAGAACAGAGTGAATAGTCAGAGCTCACAAAGATGCAAGCTGCACCACAGAAAGCCACCGCCATGAAAGGATGCTGTGAATTGTAGGCAGAACCAGCTCAATGATAGGAATGGCAAAGGAGCCCTGTTCTTCAAAATAAAAAACAGAAATACTAATGTTTATTTGATACTTAAAAGTATACAGCCCCTGCAAAACCACAGCTGAGAGACCTTTTCAGGATGGCACTGTGTACTCTCCTGAGATTCAGGATACACAAAGCATAATTGGGTGTCTTAGTACAGTTGGCTCCCTAGGTACAAATCATGGTTCTTGTAGTCATACTCTTTTTGTGAGTTTTTAAAGGTATTAAGTCATATTTTGTGTGTAAAACCCCAATTATACATCTCTCTCCACCTCTTACTACATACAGGCAAAATTTTAGTTTTAAGTTGTCTAGATGTCAGCAGCTACTAGTTTTGTACTTTCCCATAACAAGCGCTTTTATGAAATGAAAAATGGACACCATAGTTTTACTGTCTCGCAAAACCCAAGATTATACAATTATAAAGGGGGTAGGAAGGGGCTAGCACAATGACTAAAAAACATGAACTTGGGACTTTCTCCCTGGGAAGAAAGAGCTGAGCCCCCTGCCACACCCCTTTTTGACACATGGCTAATGCTTTATGACTAGAAAGACTGGTAGACCATACCATGCTATTTCTCCTCAGGGTCTGCTTCAGAGATAACAAGAAACAGCAGAAAAACTTTTAAAAAGTAGCATTGATCTGTTTAAAATACTCTTAAAAGAAAATTTACAGCACAGATCAACTTGGGTTTTTTTCCATTTACAAGAAACGGGGGTTTCTGCAGACAAGGCAGCTACAGTGTGGGCAACAGTCCTCCTTCTTCCTACAGTTCCAGTTGTCCATCAGTGACATCACAGAATCCACTAATGACATCACCGTGTGATAGACTCCTCCCACTTCTCCTGTTACAACATCAGTACAAAGTGACTGTTTCAGTAAGTGCTGAACAACCCTTTGAAAACTGAAACAAAAGCTAGAGACCAAGGGGTAACATTCGTGGGATACAACATGCTGGGTTAGTGCAATAGTAGAGTGAAGGGAGGAGGGGAAAAAGTCACCAAAAAAGAGCCTGTAATGCTTATCCTTAGCCACAAAAGAGGATGGCATTTATAAACAGAAGGAAACCAGCTTTAGTATTAACATACTGCAACATACTTAAAGTGTCCATCACTTGACAAGAAAACATAACTCAATTTGCATTCCTAACGTTGGGAAGGAGCAGTATTAGAACACCACTGAAGATCAGTCTTTCTGCCATCACAACAAACCACTTTATAGCAGCGTATCTGCTTGACCTCACGATGATGATTGCATGGGTTACTGTGAATAAATAAAATACTATGTGCAAGACTCATCTTTTAATGATTAAATTCCTGTTAGACAAAAAAGTCTTCCAAATTATATCATGCATGATTATCAACAATTCAAGTCTTTAAGGAGTGTTAAATGATCTTTTGGAAAAGAGGAAAACATTTTATTAGTAAAAGAAAATAGGAAGAGAGATTTACAGTGAGTTAACAGAGTAGGTTATTCTAGCCTATGGACTAACACTGTCCAGGCAAGAGTTACCTGATACGTCTCCAGGAGATACTCCCGTTCTTCCAATGTTGGTGAGTAAATGATCTATGTTTGGCACTGGCTGAGATTCTACAGTGTTTTCCTCCTGAACTGCTGTCTACAGTTAATAAACAAAGATCTCTTCATCATCGTTTCACAAATAGTTCATTACGATTCAACAGCATTTAGAAAACGGCATTATTCACCTGAAGAACACGAGGAAAGTGTGTCCTATTTTCCTTTATGCTTTTAAAACAAATGCATGGCTTGCTTTTTAAAAAAAAATAGAATTCATTACTATAAGGACTGGAAAGCTAAAAAGGTGCTTCTGAAGAGCAAACCATACAGTGACATAGTAAGGAATACACAGGCGTTCTAGAGGCTGCAGAAGCAGATTCTAAACTAAGGCAGTTAGAACACAAGTATTTATACCATAATACTTACAAGAGGTTCTTCAGCATCATCTTCTGTGAAAAACCAGTCATGCTAAAAGTTAAAATAAAAAAGGTGAAAACCCCACAGGAAATACAAAACCAAAATGTGGCACAATCAAACATGGATATTATTAGAAGTGAGAGTTTGATGGATAAATACCAGGCCCAAACTGGCCCAATGAGAAAAAAGCTGCCTGATCTCTGTACGATCTTATTTTTTAAATAATGAAATGCATCCACTTACTTTTTGGATGAGTGTTTCTACAATTTTATATTGGTCTGGCATGTGCGTAACCATGTGTGTCATGTTATCATCAGAAGTCCTCACAAGTGTTGGACCAAATACTATTGCCAGGTTTCTTGGTTCCATCTAAGAAATGAAATATTTCCACATCATACATTTATAATGAGAAAATACTGTAATATGGGCTAAGTACATTAACATAACAATATTAATACTTATGAGAACCATTTTAAATAAGGACGTAAGAGAGTTTTTGAAAAATATGTTACTGACTCAGGTAGCACGTTACACTCCACCAAAACTCTCCTACTATGCAGCTGCAATAAATACACCCAACATTTACACAATTCAGAATTCCAACCTTCCTTAACCTACTGCAAGAAAATGGCTCCACAAGCAAAGAAAACTCACAAACTCAGATATATTCTTTACACTTTCAGGGGGATCTTTTCATCTTTCCTTAAAGAAACACTGATGCTTGGAAACATTGATGTTCTAAGAATTTTTTGGTTTGTAAAAAGGCATTGATAGCTCCGTGTTTTTTTTCCTGAAAATGCTTACATGACACACACAAAAAATTAAGCTGGTAATCAAATACTGTATTATATCTACTGATAAAGACCTCATTCAATTTGCACCAGCTTCAGAGGAGGATGCAGAACAAATATCACACATCTATTCTAAACACATCTATTTGTGAGACAGGCTCAGGGTTATGTCATCAGGTCACCACTTTAGAAGTGAATTAAGTATATGACTGATGTTACATCTCTGACAAATAATTTCAAGAAGCACCAGCAGAACTTACCTTCTATTTTTGCTTACTCCTTTAACTCTGAGTTTACTATTCTGGTATAGAACAGACCAGTAATACACAGGAGGCAAGGTCTTTGTGCTTACCAGAAGGAAGTTGCAAACATGACACAAGCCCCTAACACTCTCCTGGACTTGAACTTTTGACAAGTCTTTTGACTTGTCTTTTGACAAGTCACACAATTGTAACAACACCTCACTCATCTAGCCTTTTGTATTCAATAATATTAACAGTATTTAACAACACTCATACAGCCCACCAAAACCAGAAAATTATAAAAAAGCTTCCTTTAGGCACTGCACTTAAAAATTACATTTACTTTAATTTCCTTATAATATCAGCTGTAATTTCACTGAAGTTAATAATCTGTTGAATTTTTTTTAATGAACACACAAATACTTCTCTTTCATATTTACCTGGAAGGTATTATTTGCAGAACCTACCATACTCACCTCAACTGATCTTTTAAGTGATTTAAGATGATTTAAATGATTTGGCCACAGGCTCTTCTATATACCACCAATTATATCAAATTTTTTCCTGTACACTGCACATTGGTAGCCAAGCCACCACATTACCTGCCCTGAGGTAAACATCCATAAGCACACCCATATTATGGACAGCTTTGCACTCAGCTGCCCCTCCCTGAGAGCTGAGAAAGGGAACACTATTATTTGTATTTCCTGTGGGATTAAAGCATGCACAGAAGCACTTAACACAAACTACCTCTCTCCCACCCTATGGAAATTACAAAAAGTTATACTTAGTGGTGGAAAAAGACCCAGTAGTGATGAACTACCACCACTAACAGTATGTATTTTCTTTCTTAAAACCAGCCAAACAGCATTTATAGGGTAATCAAATATTCAAGTAACTACAGCAAGTCTTAGTCTTAAAAATTTCTCAAGCATACAGAAGCCAGGCTTCAAAGAAAGCTCATGAGACAACCTCTGTCAGCAGGTTTATTCACCTGTGCCCTGCCCAGGCAGTCTCACTTGTGTCTGGATTGGATTACAGGAGATTTACAGACTTGGGATAAATTTAGGATGCAAGGAGTTATTCCCAAAAGACTGACTACCAGTTTGAACAAACTTAATTCACACTAAACAGGTGCATATTTTGCAGGAGTACTTAGCCTAATACAAAAATCTTCTCCACATAGCAAAACTCCCTGATTTCATCTACAGCAATAAATTATCACCTTAATTAGAAATAATCCTGCACAAAAATAATATTTAATGAAACTAACCAAAACACATTATATGTTTCTTTCTAATACCTTGTTCTTTTCTGAGTTCTCTGCTACTGTCTTCAGGTGTGCAGAAAGAAACTTGAGAGTCTCATAATGGTGTTCAGGTAAATCATGAATCTGAAACAAACAATCACTATTCAGAACACTGAACACTTAATGCTAATTTTGTAGTGCACCTGCAACACAACTGATTTTAGTTTACCAGTCTCTTCAGTGTTTTCAGACGCTCAACAGGGTCTTCTTTTCTGTTGGCATCTATAAAATCTGCATATTTATCTGTTAAAAAAGCAGAAATTATTCATATGAGTTTTTATATCTATATATGTATGTACATACACCCCCCATCTGCCAGCCCCACCTCCCCTTGGACACAAGTAACATATACATAAGAATGACCTCTGGAAGTCATAAATTAGGCCATTATGTTGTATGTATATGTATTGTATGACAGTAGGGAAAAAAAACCCCAGCTTTCATAGAATACTGCAACAGCAGAATTGAAAATTTTACTCTTTAAGTTGCATATTCATAATCCCTTCACATCAGAGAAATTCTATTTACACCTGTCATTCTTAAGATGATCACCATGATCCCCACTCTTTAAGGAAGACAACATTTATTGCAGAGTGGGGATGATTTCACTGGATTTTCTCTCAAATCATCTGAACGTTAAGACAACTGTTCAACAGCAATTCCTGAAGACAAAACTGTAATGAAAACAACCTACCATTGGTAAAGAGGGGCTCTGGGAGCTTCCGGAAGAAGGATTTCAGCAAACTGCTTATCACGTTCAAGTCACGCCATTTCTATGTGTTTGAAAGAAAAGGTCAGACATGCTTTATATTTCTATAATCACAACACAACCAGAAGTTTTGGGCATTTTAATATGAAAATAGTGTGATCGAAGACTTACATCATCATGAACATCAATGTCAGTCATTCCTTTGTTGAGCTCTTCTTGCATACTTGAGATGGCAGCATTATTTCCAGGCACTCTGTAAATACCTGTGTACTCAAGACCTCTTTCTTCAACCAGTTTGCAGCATATATCAACAATCAGTGGAATATACTGAAGAAAAAGAGTTGTATAGATAAGTAATTGATTTAAAAAGTATTTTAAATTCACAGTGAAAGAAAAACTCTACTTCCATACTTTGTTGGTATGAGCTGGGGGGCAGTCATCTAGTCTAACACCAAATGTTCCAACAGCAGAGGGCTTCTTTTCAAATGTCTTCCTCATAATGCTTGGAATGCCTTTTCTCCACGTCCCTTTGTCTTTTGGTGGGCTTGTCTCATCTTTTTGTTGTTAGGACCGTGGAAAAAGAAGAAAATGAAGAAGAAAAATAAGAACATTTATGCCACACAGCTGACTGTAAATACAGGTAACAGATTTGCAAAAAGCAAGTGGCACCTGCTGCATTTTTAGCTTTTACCAGCCTGGCTTTATGCAACAACTCACTAAACATTAGTCTGTCTTAAACATAACTTCTCTTACTCTTCTGTGGTTCAAAAGATAAATCTAAACATACTCACACCCCAGACTTAGAAAAGCAAGTAGCTGGATGGAACTGTGGCATTTCATCATTCTAAGACTAAAGGTATATAAACTATGCAATTTAAACTTAAAATTTATATAAACTACTAAAGTTTTTTTAAAAAAAATCTCCATTTAGTAGCACAACACTAAGGCTCTACGGAATCACACTGCTGCACAAAATACCCATCAAACTCTAGAGCCATGCGCACACTTGTGCAGACTTACTCACTCTTTCAGAAATTATCAGATTTTAGTCACTCCTAAATCAGTCCAAACGTTACTCACTTAAAGTATTCTCTATCCAAAACTCAGATTAGAAGTTCAGTTGCTCTGTCTACCTCTCCTATAGAATTCTGGCAGCAAATTGTGATTGCCATTTATCCTGCACTGCAAGTCACCTAACACAAGTACAGTTAGTACTTCCTTCTTATGTCTGCAGATACTCTTTCAGTAGATTTGACATTTACCCAACACGTGGAATTTAGTCACATGTGTAGCATTGCAGGGGCAAAGGGACATTTGTTGGCAACAAAAACCAGAATTCACTGACAGCTTAAATCAAGACTGAATCATTAAAAAGTGGTTGATCAAAAGTGACTGCTTATCCAATTGACTGAATTTGTACACACCGTTTTTTAAACAACAGTCTGATCTGAAGTACCATATGTTTACACACTACATGGAAAAAAAAGAAAAAAAAAGAAAAAGAGAATAAAAAAGAGCAGCTTGTGACATTATTTGATGGAGTTCAGATACTGATTCAAGTTTCAGATTTCATTATTTGATGGAGTTTCAGATACTGATTCAAACCTCATCAGGCTTTTTTAGAACTCAGGAGGCATTAATTTTATTCCAGAAAAAATAATACAGGTTCACACCAGTGTTTTAAAAATTAAGACCAAAAAAAAGCTGTTCTTCTATACTTTTGAAGAACTTTAATGGAAAAAATTCACCTTGTCACTTCCAAGTCAGCTGGAGACAAAAGTATGTATTACACACAAACTTATTTCCAAAGCTTGGCAAAATTTTCTCACAAGAAGCCTAACACCTGTATTCTACTATTGTTAGCACTGCATTGAGCTGTTGGGGAAAAAAACCCACAAAACTCTCTTAAGAGGGATCTTAAATAAAAGCTTCAGGGATCTGAGATGAAGTAGTTCCTAGTGACTAGAGTGACCAGAGCTGCAGCTTAAAAAGCCCTGGCTAATACTTGGTTTGCATCTGCGTATTCATGAATTGAAAAATACCTGAGAAGGGCACCTCAATGGCCTTGCACTGGGGCAGAAGGGAACTAAAGAAATACACAAAACATACAGACCTTTAGTGAGAAGCTTCCTTTCAGTCTCATCCTTAGGAGAATGTGGACTCTGAGTCCTCTGTTCTGCTTTAGTTCCAAGTAGAGTCTGTCTGATACTCAGACTCTGGCGAGGTGTTTTGGGGGATGGCTCTGTTTTGCTGCTTGAAGAGCTTAACAAGAGAGTTTACTTCAGTTAAAAGAAGCTAAAGAAGAACTCTACAAAAACTACTGGCAACATATAATCCACCTACCTCATCATTGTACTGTACTCTTTAATCCTTCGACTAATGAGATCTCTACTAGTAACACCAGTATCCTATAAAATAAATTCAGAAATACATAATCTTATAAAATAGATTTTTTTTTTCCTTTCAGAATATGATCAACTCTTCTGGTCACCAAATAAATACAGAATTCAACATTTCGGTCCACTTTAAAAAAACCCAAACCCTCAACCAAACCAAACATCCTAACAGGCAGTTCTTGAGAACAGTAAAGACAAAACATTTAAAAACCACAAGGCAAACAAAAGTGAGTAATTACAAATGAAGTACTGCTATTTATATGGGGTTTTTTTTTATTTATATGGGTAGTACAATCTGATTAAATCTTTTTAAACTCGAAGTAAGTTTAAACAGAAAAAATGCAAGTAAACACATATTGCTACTCTGAAAAATCCAATCCTATGTGCACACAGTACTTAGAAAACTAATTGCTACTACAAATACAGCTGAATTCAAATCTGCTTTTTTACCTATCTGTGTAATACTTTGGATAATTATTTTGAATCTTAGCAGATGCGCATGACCACAGACATGAAAATATTCCTCTATTGCTCCTCACTGCAATGAAAATGCACCATAGACAATATTGGGACAGATATTGATACCTTATGTACAACAAGAGATGTTTGCCTTTGGCAATGAGCATTAACTTAATTCATACAAACATCAGCATTTAATCAGAGAAACAGGCATCCTTCAAAGTTTCACTTTTTAACTGCTGAGAAACTCTTCACATTGTACTACTGCACACACCACTTTGCAATGCAAGTCTGAAGAGAGACCCCACTGGTCCTAAACCTGCAATTATCTTTTAAAAAAGATTAGGTATTTTTGGCAGATCAGTTTACTATAAAGTGTATCTTTAGTCAAATCAGCAACAGCATTAGTTAATTTCTTTCAAAAGTCTATTTTCCAATTTTGACTGTATTAACCTTGTTTTAAACTCTATTCATTTACTCAGTTACCTTTCCTTTCACCTCATTTTCTTGTATGGTCCTATACACATTCTGGTCAACTGGTTAATGAAAAACTAATTCTTCTGTTCAAGTACTAATTACAAGAACACACAATACATGTAGAATTAAAATGAAAGAACTACAACTTCTGTTTTACATATTATAGAATTACCTCATCATTTAAGTTGCTGTTGTCCTGTATTGCTTTAATCCATGCTAACATATTATCTCTGTCCTCAGCTTGAAACAGATACTCGCGGTCTGATGTGGTGAGTCTAAAGACATTTTTCCTCTTGGTTTCACAGTACGAGATGTCTATTAAGCAAGCATTGATGCTTATAGGTTGTTCTTCCTCAGAGAGGGTCACTTGTTCCTTTTTATCCTTGTACAAATAAAGTGAATGACCTCGAAGAACAACATACAATTGCTTCCACGGCCGAATGCTCCCACCAACTCGCTGAAAAACAGCAACCAAAGTGTCAGTTTGCTTACTTGTTACAGTGCACTGGGTTACAAAACTACCTCCAGAAGTTCCACAAAGAAAGGCTACCCACCTGGCTGGCAGAAAGACTACACAAGGTGGGATTCACTAATTGCTCTCCATTAGAAGAGTGAATCGCTGGATAACCTGCCCTCCCAGACCACCCACTGAGTGTGAGTTCACTTATGAAGTAGCAAGAAACAGAATGGAACAAATTCTGGTCTGGTATTTAGGAACTCTTGCCCATGCCTTTGAAAGGGCCTTCAAGTCAGAATGGCATTTTCACACCACTGCAATTCCAGACTCCCAGTTTTCTTTAAGTGTTAGTCTACATTTGTGCAGAAGGTTAATTTGAACTCAACTCCCCAACATTCACAAAAATTACAACTTTTTTCATTATTAGGAAAAAAATACAACTACACCTACCAAGGGACTGATTCTTATTATTTAATTAGTCATTAGAAATTAGTTTACTTCAACAGATGCTTTGAAATGTAAAATTTTTAAAAGAGTTTGGAAAGCAGTCTGTAGAATAGGCTGAGGAATTGATTGAAGTCAATTTCTACCAAACAGGTCTAAACTTTTGTCAGTCTTATTGATGATCTTATCCCCTCCAAAAAAATAAAAAAAACCCAACCAGGAAGGATTCAAGTTTCTTATCTTAGTTTGTCACCAGCTTAGTGTTTGTCCTAAGTTAAAAACCCAAACATGACAGGTACCTTTCCTTTGTCTGTAAAAAGCTGACGAAAATGGAGCCATCCTTCTTTGGAGGCATCAGCAAACACCTCTGAAGAAGAATCTTTTCGGGAGCCAGAGTCTTCTGAAGATTTCTGACTGTCTGGGACCTAGAGAAAACATCACAGAAAGAACCCCACAGTGTAATTCTATACACATTTGTCTACAGTTCCTCTGTTCAAGATGCTTCTCCCTTTAAAAATGTCCCCAGGAATATTCCCCTGGGAAAATATAATTTCTAAAGTTTACACACAACAATAGTGACCTTCCACATGTCAAGAATACTTTGAGAAACTTCAGAAGCCTTAGACTTCCATTAGTGAGTTTTCACAAAAGGCCACCATATTTAATATGCTTTGTTTACAGAGACTAAGGAAAATGAAAATCAAGGACCATGTGATGAGTCCAGGAAAAAAGAGACTATGTTTACTTATATGATGTATACTGATCAGCAATCTGATCAGCAGCAATTCCAATGAACTTCCTGTCTGTTTAGCACATCACTTTGTATGACAGACTTGAGTAATTCAAACAATTTGTCACAGCAGTATGGGTAATGTTTAGGTGTTGCTATATATACATATATTTACCTACCTTAATCCCCTTTAAACTAGATACATGTTTGATGGATCTGTTGGAAGAAAAACAAATGTTAAAATGAGATTTTAGACACTTTAAAAAACACATGCCCAAATTAACTAAATTTTTCATGAACTCACGATTTTCCCTCTTCTCTGTAGTCGTCCAGTCCTTCATCATACGACTTAGATCTCTCTGTTTTTGCAGCAGGCTGGCTATCCAGGACACTAGGCCGGATGGATTCTACAAACAAACAGATATTTTTGAGTATGCAGGAACCTGAATCACATTTTTGCAATTTATTTCAAGCAATAAAGAGTTTACAGTTTTCACCCCTGATCTCCAGAGTGTGAACGGAAAAAAAAGTTGCAAGAGAAAAAGAATGAAATCAACGCTCACCATGATCATGTGAAAGTTGTCGCCGAATTAAAGGGATTGGAGATGTAGGACTGGGAGGAACAGTTGTTATAGCTGGTGCTTGAGAAGCAGATGCAGAAATAACAGCAGAAGCAGGAATGTGTGCAATATCATGGTCAATACTAGGACTAGTCGGTTCATCTACAAAGGTAATATGTCATATATTAACATATTAAATGCATTAATCAAATGCTCAAACCAAATAGCTGTCTGAACATTCTCACTACTGGGATATCAGATATCTTAAAACATGAAGTCATCCTAACAAAAAGTGTCCAATTAATTCACACTGTCAAAGGTATTCTTTTTTTTCATGAAGAGAAGCCTGTTTCGTTTCATAGGGATGTTAACTGTACAATAGAGAGAAAGGTAAAGAACATCATCGATTTTGCTGTGTGTGAAAGAAACAGGAATTATTTGCTAATCTCTCAATATCATTTGCAAGTAGAGTCTTTTTGTTTATATGCATAAGCAAAACCTACACTTATTATATAAGTAAGTCTGACCTCAAGAGACAGATAACTACAATAAAATATGGAGAGACTATCAAAAGCCATTTGGTTTAAACAAGCGTTCAATTAGAAGAGGCAAGTTACAAGCAAACAAAAAAAGCATTTTAAACAGCTATCTAGCATTCGAAGAACCAATCCCCCCATCCTCCATACATTCAAGTAAAGCAGCAAATACTCAGACTTTTAAAAGATGGGACTACTACATACCAATCAGTTCTTCCACTAATAGTTCATAGAAACGATTGCATGCCATACATGCCCAGCACCTCTCAGTCTCAATAGCCACAAGAGTCATCATGAAAGATTCCAAAAAGCTTTAAACATTCTAGTATTTAACATGTTTCTTACAAGATGGAAGAAGCCAAAAGATGCATTTTCCATCATTTTGAGAAAAAAGCCATAACATCTTCTAGAGCACATTACTAGTACTAGAAAAATCATTCTACTTCATGCTCTGGTAGAGGAGGGGATGGAAAAGAAAAAAAATCAAGTCACGAGCAGGGGCTGAACTGTACTGCCGTAATGAATATGAATGTACTCTAGGTGCTAAGAATTGTAATATGCAGAGCTACTGAAAAGCCTATTGAAATCAATGAACACTCACAGACAGAGGTTTATTCTTTGCTTTGTGCGAACACAACTGCGTGTGCTGCATTGTGCTGTTCCAACAGTCACTAACAGTTCTGTTAAGGCAGCACTTGTACCATCAAAATTTGGCAATGTACATTTAGAACAAGGCAATAAACAAAGCACGGGACGGTTTAGAAATAACACGCCTCTACATTGTCTGGGGTGAAAAATATGGTAACTTCTGAAGTTAAAAAAGCATATACCAAAAAACCCAGCTGCAAACTAAAAACATTAGTAAAAAGGAAAAGCAAAAGAATTCACACCAAACCATGACACTGCAATTAAAAAAATTTCATGTTTACTTGCATCCAAAGTGATAAATTAACACCATTTACAGATCACTTTACTACAGCAACTAAGACACAGGAAGAACCTCAGCTACACTTCCATTTCTAACGTACAACAGTTCAGTTTCCTATTGCCTTTTTTTGTCTCCAGAGCTTCCCTGAAACTAACGTTGACTAAGGAATATAATCACTCACTGTGCAATTGATTGACTTACAGCACACAGACTGGAAGTGCTCAGGTTTAAGTTATTTATGTTAACAAACATATCTCAAATATCATAGTCTCTACTCCCAAAAGTTGTAAAAACACTAGAACTTGAAATAAATCTCTGCAAGCTGTGAATGCAAACGTGTTTGGCAACACTACATCATTCCCCACAACACTTAAATCCAAGAATTCAGATGAGGAAGAATAGTTTTTAACTCCCTGAAAGCAACAAAAATTATTCAAATCATTATTACTTCACAGTGGATCTAATTCCCAGTTGAATCAAAATTAAAGCTGTTTTAGAAATACGCAAACTTCAGAGGAACTGCAAATTACATTGGTACAGGAGGGGCATAACTATTCAATCCCTGAAGGGACTGAAGGTCAGCTAATAGCAAGTTTTTATGTAATATAAAGTGATTATAGAGCAAATCTTGACGTATACCATACGAGTTTCTGCCTATTAATTTAATGCACTAGCAAATACCACTGCTGCTGTTCAATAAGAAATAAAACCCAAACAACTACATATATTCCTTGCATTTTTATCTTTCTTTCAAAGTGCTTGCAATATTTATCTACCTTTTCAGTTTCCTCGACTGACGTATTTGCACCCCAAAACTCCTCGCACAGTACGTGAATGGATGCGTTCAGCTCATCAATCAATGAAAATGACTGTGTCCAAAATGCACTGAAGCGCACAGAACAAACAAGCCAGAAGAAAAACCACACAAAATAATTCCCTTTCAGTTTCCTACCTCAGATTACTGATGTCTCTTTAAATATTTGCAACAAAAAGGTCAAAGACTCCATGGAAAAGATTGGGAGGTACTGAAAAACACCTGGAGGACAATGCAATCTTGGTCAGAGCCAGCATAGCTTCGTAAGGGAAAAGTCCTGCTTGTCAACCCCAATTTCCTTCTACGACAGAGTAACCCACCGAGCTGATCTAGGAAAGCCTAGGATGTAACCTTTTTGGACTTCAGCAAAGCTTTTGATACTGTCTCTCACAGGGTCCATCTGGACAAAGCGTCCAGCTCACAGCTGGATAACCCTGTTACACGACGGGTGAGCAACTGGATCAGGGGTCAGGCACTAAGAGTTACAGTGAATGGGGTGACATCAGGCTGGTGACCTGTCATTAGTGGGGTTCCACAGGGCTCCATCCTCAGCCCAGTTCTCATCCACATCTTCATTTTAATGACTCGGACACAGGACTCAAAGGAACACCAAGTAAGTTTGCTGCCAATATTAAATTGGAAGGAGCTGTCAACTCCTTCAAGGGCGGAGAGGCCCTTGACAAGTTACAGGGCTGCGCAACCAGATGAAGTTTGAGAAGGGCAAGTGCCAGACTCTGCACCTAGGATGGGGCAACCCTGGTTGTGTGCATAGACTGGGGAATGAGAGGCTGGAGAACAGTGCCATGGAAAGGGACCTGGGGGTCCTGGTCCATGGCAGGTTGAACATGAGCCAGCAGTGCCCTGGCAGCCAGGAGGGCCAAGCGTGTCCTGGGGGGCATCAGGCACAGCATCACCAGCCAGGCAAGGGAGGGGATTGTCCCGCTCTGCTCTGCACTGGGGCGGCCTCACCTCGAGTGCTGGGGGCAGTTCTGGGTGCCACAATATAAGATATTAAAGTATTAGAGAGTGTCCAAAGGAGGACCCACAAGGATGGTGAAGGGTCTGGAGGAGAAGCTGTATGAGGTCACTTGGTCTGTTCAGCCTGGAGAAGAGGAGGCTGAGGGGAGACCTCATTGTGACCTTCGACATCCTCACAAGGAGAAAAGGAGGGGCAGACACTGATCCCTTCACTCTTGTGACCAGTGACAGGACTCAAGGAAATGGCACAGAGGTGAGTCAGGGGAGGTTTAGGTGGGATATCTGGAAAAGGTTCTTCACCCAGAGGGTGGTTGGGCACTGGACCAGCTCCCCAGGGAAGTGGTCACAGCACCAACCCTGGCCAAGTTCAGGAAGGGTTTGGACAATGCTACTGGGCACATGGTGTGGTTCTTGGGGTGTCGTTCATAAGGCCAGGAGTTAAGACTCAATGATACTGATGGGTCCCCATGATTCTGTGATTCCAGGACTATTTCATGTTACACTTTTCAAACACAATCGGTTCTGCATTATTGTCTATGAAATTACATAAGAGACCAGCCATCAGAACAAGCCAGCACAGTGAAAGAGCATCTCTGGCCAAGGCAGGGGATGCCACTTGTCACCTCTATTTGCACATGAGCGTGCAACTGGTGAACAGTTGCAACTAATGATTTTCAGGAAGATCCCTTCAACGCAAAAACATTTATGGGCGTAAGACACCAAAAACTTGTAATAAATAGGCAACACAGCTCCAACCACAACTAACTGATCCTCTAGCTACGGCAGAGAGGAATTCGTGCATCAAAGGACGCTTGTATTGCCATGCAGCTGGAAATTGCAGACCTACAAAGATAGGGAGCATCTGTACACAATGTAGGTGAGCTGAAAAAATGTAACTGATTCTGCAAAGACACAGATTTACACAGAATGGGCTCAGAGGCAGAACCGGAGGCAAAACTGAGGACTTCAGGGGCGAGAAAGCATAACAAAGAGGACATTCTATCCCCACTATGTGAAGGAAGAACTAAGGAACAAGTATTAACCAACTTATCAGATATTCAAAGAAACAGGCACAAAATCAGTGAAAAAAAGCACAGATCCATATAATAACCTATTAAGCTGCTACAATACAATTTTATCATGATTAATGTAACATTTCATGTGTCTATTCCATCTCCTGAACAGTCCCTTAAACATTAAAGTTTGAAAGTAACAACCTGAACACGAAAGGGGGCACATTTTGAGAACCTGAAATGTAATTTAAAAGAACCACAGAATTATTTAGGTGGAAGCAAACCTTGGAAGGTCTCTTAGGCTCACATTCTCCACAAAGCAGAGTTAGTGCTGAATTCAGACCATTTTGGTGAGGGCTCTTACCCAAGAAGTGCCAAATAGAGGGGAAGATGTCCATCAATATCCTGGCTACGTTATTTCTTACTGATAGAGACCATGACAGTGTTGCCAAACTTAGTAAGCATATCCTGTCTCCTCTCTAGGTCATGAAAGTTAAACAAGACGGACCCTGAAGAATGCCACTTGTAACCAGCCTGCAGGCAGAATATGAACACTTAGGCAGTACCCTTGATAATACCCTTGATAAAACTGATAATTCAGTTTTTCTATGT
Source organism: Ifrita kowaldi (assembly GCA_013398055.1). NCBI lineage: Eukaryota > Metazoa > Chordata > Aves > Passeriformes > Cinclosomatidae > Ifrita > Ifrita kowaldi. The sequence goes on along the minus strand of VZRS01000476.1, from coordinate 1,004,984 downwards.
ATCTAGCAGTACAGCCATCTAGACTATGGCACAAGGATGGTGTCATTGAAGAGCTCAAAACCCTTGCTAAAGTCAAGGTTGGTGATCACCTTGTGTTCTCCTCTCATTCACAGATCTACTCATCCCATTACAAAAGGCAATCCCATTAGTCAAACACTTGGTAAATCCATGCTATTCCAAATCATCTTCTCCTTCCTTTGCCCAGAAAATAGTTCCAAGAGGACCAACTCCATGATTTTCCTAAAGACTGAAATAACATCAATTGACGGTCTTCCCTGAACTGTCCTTCTCATCATTTTTCAAGATGGGTGTACCATTCGCTTTTTTCCCGTTAATAGGGACCTCTTCCAGTCCTCATAATCCTTCAAAGATAGCATCTCTGCAATGACACCAGCCAACTCTGTCAGCACCTTCACATGCATTTCCCTGGGTTGCATGGACAGGTATGGGCTGAGCTGCACTGGAGCTGTCTTAAGAATACCTTCTTTATCCAAGTTGGTAATGATTGTGGGGTTTGTTTGTGTTTGTTGTTAAGTTTTGGCTGGTTTGTGGTTTCTTTTTTTTGGTGGTGGTGGGGAAGCAAGGGAGAGAGGTGTTTAAGGAAATTGTGTAGTTAACTGAATCATACTCACATGGGAAAAAAATTCACAGACAGACTTTAGTACAGACACCATCAGGGATGCTTTAATAGGGATTATTAACAGAGAAAGGTGATTTCTCCTCCAATCCATATGGATTCAGTTTACCAAAGCTTTTCTTCACTGGTAATAAAAAATTACTGGAAAAAACTAGCTTCCCAAGGCTAAAGTCATCCTTCACATTTATTCCTCTTCAGGCATGACAGTCTTGCAAGCAATATTTCAACACCTCAAAAGACTGTGGGAAGGAACTGTGTTATTCAGTAAATGTATGGCAGACCACATTACCATTTGTAACACTAACTGAACATCTCAATTTAAACAAACAACGTGAATATGTGGCCACAAAGCTTAGTTCAACAAGTATGTATTTTATCAAAGACTATTATTTGATTTAAAGATTCAGATCATAAAAATGTAACAGCTGCATAGTAATACACCCTTAAAAACAGCTTTACATTTCACATGAACAATGTTGAGACAGCATGCACACCCAGAAACAAAAAAATTGTCCGACATATAATTTCCCAAACTGCATGCATTGAAGGAGGTAACTGTATTTTAATATTATTGGCTTTCTGACAACCATACCAAATTCTTGGATTAGGTATTTGTTTATAGATGTTCCTGTAGTATTTAATGCAATTTTGGTTACTCAGATCATGTGTAAATGTAACAGTGATCGATTGTAAAAAGCCCAGCCTTCTGCAGAGGGCCACAGAGAGGTAGCTCATGCTGCTGTCTGCAAAGCAAAGGGCTAAACGAGTCATTAAAAACATTATTTTCATTCAACTGAGGCATAGATGTCAAGGTTCCTTACAGACTCAGATGGCATCTACCTGACAGCCAGTACCTTACAGTAAGTATTTTAACAACTGCCCCTCTATTTCAATAGCTCACTCAAACAACAGGCTATGGCTTTGGGATGCAATTTAAGAATGAATCTTACATGTCAAATTAATTTACTTATGTAAGAAAAGAAGGAACAAACTATCAAGTACTCATTAGTAGAAATAAAAAAGCTCTAATCTTCTCTTTATGAAAGGACTGACAGGATGTGCCAGCGACCCTGCAGCAGGATTGGCTTTAGAGGCACTGCCTTACTGAATTTCAGCCCTTTGTCAACAACTGTTTTGCACTCCACAGTACACGACACCACGACAGGCTCTGCACTGTCACAATGCACAACAGTGCCTTGCTCTGAAGTATTCTTCCTTTAAAATCTTGCCCTATGTCTAATACACCCTCTGTGCCTCTCAGGTTAGATTTGCTCCAGCTTGCTATAGGAAGCACCTCTCTTAAAGTACAGCCACATGGACCAGATGTCCCTTCCTTAAACTCAGCAGCAGACGAGACTCAAGGGGTCGAGAAAAGGCTGCTGAGGCACAAGTGGAGCAAGGGAGAGCACAGCAAGGGAGAGACCACAGGGAAGAGGCATCAGTGAGAAGAATGCAGAAAGGAAGGAGAGAGCGTGGACAAGATAACAGAGGTTAGGAAAAGGATCCTCATCCACACACAGGCAAGGAAGTAAAAAACAAAGTCTATCTCCAAGAAATCCCAGAAGAAGCTGCCATTAAGGTAAACACAGACACACTAATGTAGGCCGTTTTTCTTAAAAGCCTGTCAGGAAGACAATCAAATAAAAATACCATGTATACAATTTCACCAGCAGTGAGAAGGCCAGAAATGACCAATAAACAAAAACGAATTGTTGCATCAAAAGTAAACAATACGCAACTAACCCTGCTATCATACAAGATAGCACAAAGGACTAATAAATGCCCCATAGCAGTGACTTCTTGTTTTAAATCTTGCAGTACAAGCTGCTGCATCTTATACTTCAGCTTGCAAGGGTAAACGCTCCCTTACGTATAGACTTCCAAGGCTGAAACATGTGATTCGGAAAAAAGATAACACTATTGCCTGGATTCCTCATGACCTGTTACCTCATTTTTTCAAAAAAGAATCTTTAAAAATCTACTTTTTTGCTAGTTTTTAAGTACTTTCAGCACTGGCAGCACTAACTGTCTTTACAAAGAACTTCTTCGTATATCTACTTTACACAATTATCCTCATGTGGCCAAAAGAATAGAATGGAAACATGTCTGCATGCTGAACACATTCATTGCTCTAAGCCCCAGAAACACAGGACTGGAACAAGCTTCCCTGAATCATCAAATCCAGTCCTCTGCTAATGCACTCATGTAAATAATATGTTTGTTATACTGACTGAGTTACACACAAACAGAAAAGGTTTCCCAAGGTTATTCTTCACGTGAGACTATTGTGAAAATTGTATCTATGAAAGTCTATTGTTTATTTCAGTGTCAAGCAAAAGTTTAACTATCTTTTTACAAAAAGCAATTCTAAAGGTTCCTGCTTGCCATATTACCCCATCACACAAAAAAGTACAATTCTCAGTATACTATTTTTTTACCAAGAACCCCAACAGCATTCCCTTATTACCTGAAATTATTATTTGAAGTTATAATGATACACTAAGGATGATTTATGCTTTGAAAATGTTACTCATTATCAAACAAATCTGATGCTTCTACTGAATTAAAACTCTTCTACATGTTATGAATCATTGCTCCCAATTTTAAGTTTTAATTAAAAAAATATTTTTGAGTTACCAAAGCATTTAAATTGTACTTAAAACACTAATTTGTAATTTTGAGTTTTGGCTGCTATACTTCAGAATACCACAATGATTTAAAAATTGTTCATTGGATAAGAAACACTGAAATGTTCAGCCTGGAGCAACAGTGATTTGGCAGGCCACACTGTAAAACCCTGGAAAAAAAACCAGAAGACCGATGCTTATCTTAGAAACACTGATGACATGTTAAAAGCTGTTCCAATGCTATCACTATAATAATGGAAGAAACAGTCCTCAGAAATGAACATCTGTCAGCCCTAATCTCTACTGCAATTACATTTATATTTTCATAGTGTGGAATAGCTAGGCAGTAACTTGTAGAAAAGAAAATTATCACAATAGCTGAAAATTTTCATTTTCATCTTGACTGCTAGCAGTTTTTCCTTAAAACACATCATATCAACCATCAGTGTTCAGGCACCATTTGCCCTGAAGATATCCACACATTTTGGGTTGACAAACCACAATCTCTGCTGGAGAAGGCTGAGGTTTTGAATTTCTCTCCACCTGATGCTTCTCTCTTCTCATAAGGAGAAAACAGAATGAGTACATTTTTTCAAACGTTTCCTTTGTGCATATGAGAATATTTCTGCTTGTTTCCCCTTTGTCTATTCCTATCATCATAACCTTTTTCATAGTGTGTTGTGCAAGCATATTAATTTATTTTCTTGTTTCCATTGCAGTAAGTGTGTATTCACAGTCATCTTGCAAGCCTCAGCAGCCTGCACAGAGAGGCATTAAGGTGTAGGGGGAGGATAGGGAAAGTATGGCACACACCCCCCTAAGATAAGATAGTAAAGTCTTTAGACTTTCCAAGCAGTACTTGGAGTTACGTACACGACCTAGGATGTAAAGGTAGGGATTGATAAGGTAAACCCTATACACCCCCTACTTCCAGCACTAGAGAAGATGAATGCAATCACATGTATAATAAAGTCGCCTGAAAAGTTTAATAATACTAGGTGGTTTAGAAACTTTCAACTCCTAATTCCTTAGTTAATGTACTTTTAAAAAAATATGTAATAACAAAATATAAAAATTAAAAATAGGATTGAGCAGAACTCAGTGGAAGCCAGGTATATGTACCCTATCTGCTAATCAACAAGTACCCAAGTACTTTTATTTATGACATATTTGTAGAAAAATAGGTAATGAAATACCAAAAATAAACCCCAAACCAAATCAAAAAACAACCAAAAAACCAAATTCCCCGCCTCCCAAAAACCCCCAGCTTTTTGTTTTTGAAAATGAGCATGAAGATCAGCTTTTAGCACAAGGTGAGCAGAACAGTGTGCCTGATTACAAGCACAGAAATTGCTGTGGCAGTTTGCCTGCACTGAGGGTAAAAGCAGAAGAGAGATTTATTGTACGGGTGGTGAGGCACTGCAACAGATTCCCCAGAGAAGCTGGGGATGCCCCATCCCTGGAAGTGTTCAAGGCCAGTTTGAATGGGGCTCTGAGCAACCTAGTGGAAGGTGTTCCCACTGATGGCAGGGGGCTGGAACTGGATGGTCTTTAGGGACCCTTTCAACCCACACCATGAATTTAGTTAGCAGGAGGCATGTTTTAGAAAAAAAACCAGACACACACTAAGGGAATAAATACCATGCAGTTTAAGCTGTGAAACTCCTGGCAAATCTTTATTTAAATCAATACAGAGTATCGGGTAACAAAATTTTACTGTAATACAAAAGAGAATAAAGAAATTTATGGTGCACTTAAAATCACATTTGGCTCAGAGACGTTGTGAAGTGCAAATAGTTGGAGAACAGGAAGTACCAACATTAAGTATCACATATCCATGTTCTGTTCTTACACCTTTCCTAAGGTATGAGTTTCAGTTAGAGGGAGAACACTCATCTAATTTTTACAACATTTTGGTGTTATCAGAGTCTGGTCAGATATTTTTATCTGTCTAATTTTATTTCAGTTGTTCATAGATTATTAGTGGAACAAAGTGACCTAAAATTTTTCTAGGGTAAGGACATACTAAATATTTTCAAACAGGGATCACACCTTTGAGGAAAAATCTTTGTACTTACATGATGCTACAAAATGCCTAAGAAAAAAGCTCTGTAATAGGATGAGCTTGATTTAATTTTAAAATCATTTTGAACTTCAATATGATATTTAGGCTAAGGTTTTTAAAACGTATCCATTTAAAACTGATTTTCGTGTGACAAGCCACTGCGAAGTTGGAAAGAACATTCACCCAGTAGTGATGGCCAAAGCACTAAGCTGGCCTGACAGCTGGACATGCTGCAATCAGGTTAAGTGTTGAAGCAGCACCCCCACTTCACTCCTGTGGGTAGCTCATTCAACTCAAGCTGGATTAACCTCTACATAATAGTGTAAGAGGCAAAAAATATTTTTAACCTTGCTGCAAATCTCAGACATGCATACTAGACATTTATGTCTATGAAATGTATTAAAATAACTATATTCTGAATCAACATTTTCTCAACAGCTGCAAAACACAAAAAATGGTTTGGGTTGGAAGGGACCCAAGCCCCCTGCTGTGGGCAGGGACACCTTCCACTAGACCAGGTTGCTCAGAGACCCACCCAATCTGGCCTTAAATACTTACAGGAATAGGGCATCCACAAATTCCCACAGCAACCTGTTCCAGTGCTTCACCACCCTCACAGTAAAGAACTTCCTCCTAATATCTGATCTAAACCTCAGCTTAAATACATTGCCCCTTGTCCTGTCCCTACATATTCTTGCAAAAAGTCTCTCTCCATCTTTCTTGTAGGCTCCTTTCAGGTGGAAGGTCACAATTAAGTCATCCCAAAGCCTTCTCTTCTCCAGGCTGAACAATCCCATTTTTTTAGCCTTTCCTCATAGGAGAGGTGCTTCATCCCTCTAATAAACTTCATGGCCTCCTCTGGACTTGCTCTGACAGGTCATGTCCTTCCTGTGCTGAGGACCCCAGAGCTGGGTGCAGCACTGCCAGTGGGGTCTCAGCAGAGCAGGGGCAGAATTCCCCCCTTGACCAGCTGCCCACGCTGCTTTTGGTGCAGCCCAGGACACGTTTGGCTTTCTGGGCTGGGAGTGCACCTGGCTGGGGCATGTCCAGCCTCTCACCCATCAGCATCCCCAAGCCCTTCTGGGCAGGGCTGCTGTTGCTCTGTCCATCTCCCAGCCTGTGCTGATACCGGGGGTTGCCCTGACTCAGGGCACCTTGCACTTGGTCTTGTTAAACCACGTGGCCACTTCTGAAGTGGCCCAGGTCCCTCTGGATGGCATCCCATCCAACAGGTGTGGCAACAGCACCTCTCAAGCTTGGTGTCATCTGCAAATCTGCCAAAGTGCACTCAACCCCACTGTCCATGTCATTAATGAAGATATTTAATAACCCTGGTCCCAACAAGGACTCCTGAGAGACACCACTTCTCATCCATGTCTATCAGGATGTTTCTCAGCATTCTAATTTCCGTTCCAGTGAAGATTAACTCATCCAAAAACGACCCACTAGGTCAGAAAATTACCATGTGCTGTTCTCTAACACAGAAATCATGCAAAAATTACAAGTCCAAAAAATGCACATTAAACACCACAATTGCTAATACAGTCACTGATAGAGAAAATGATTATTAGTCTAGAGAGCAGGTGCGACCATTTCAGGATAAATAGAGTAGGCTGTCACTAGACTAACTCGTACAGTTTGAAACAATAAAGAGCATTTTAAGAACACAGTTTTTCTTTGGATCTGAAATAGAAATAGCAGTTTTCTGAGAACCACAATATCCTGCATTTAGTAGCACATGGAAAGTAGTGAAGCCTGGAATACCACAGTATGTTTATCTGTAAAGCTGGCAGCTTCATCATCCTCCAAGAACATGTGCTTACCTGAAGAGTTTGAACACACAATATCTTGCCTAATTTTTTCAAATAAATCCATCTCTCCCATAAAAGGTACTACAGCTACCTACTAGGTTTGGTCTGGTCAGATCTCTAATTTCTATTAGTAAATTAAACCCAAAATTTAAATCTCCCTGCTTCTGAACTGCCTTTCTGAAAAGACTAGTGTCAAAAGGCAGTTCTTCAGTAGCTCACCATGATCCCTGCAAGTATCTGCTGTAAGGAAGCTTGATGGAAACTGCTTGGATTTCTGTTGGTGGTGCAGGGCACTGTGCTACTTACCAAGAGCTAAAATCATCCTGATGTTGTGCTATTCTCAGAAGCAGGTTAGTCACAAAATACTGCTGCAAAAGCCAACTGTTCCTGGCTGAATTTCTACCAAAATATGGTCCTAGCCATATCTACTACTTTTAATAAGCAGAAAGTGGTGATAAAAATAGACACACCACAAGTATTTTAAACACTGCACATATTATTTTAAATGGCAACAATACGTAACCCTGGAAGATATTTGTTACCCTCCCCCCAATTTACATTTTTACACTACTCCAAGTATCTACTGAACAAGTAACTTCAGTGAGTGTATTTATTAAATTAGCTCTATCCAATAAAACCTAAGAATGCAAGAAACCCAACTGTATGGATATAAACACAAGGGAAATAAAGCAATTGCCAACTTCAAGGTATGTTTTCATTCAAAGTAAGATCCTTCTCCATCATCAAAGAGAAGAAAAAAAAATCAAAACCAAAACAAAACCCTAAACCAAAACACAAAACTCCCAGCGATTTTCCATCGGAAGAGTTAAAAAGCCTTTAACTGAATTTCAAAGTAGATCTAGGGTTTTATCCGCCTGATTAAGTACAGCTTTTAACAAGTGAAGTTGTAATTAGGCATAATGATAGCAGAACAAGCAAAGTTAGAATAATGCATATAAATTCTAACTTAGTAAGTGGTCCACTTTCGTAACATTTCATGTTCTTCCTATTCAGAGAGGGTTAATTCCTCTTCAAGGTGCTGGAGCTGGTGGGGAAACTTTCCACAGCACCTGTACTGGCACAGGAATTTCTTGCTAGGAAGACAGCCACAAGGACCGTGCTGGCTCAGATAGTGCCCAGGCTCTAGAAGCACCAGTTTTCAGTATTTCTGCAACATTCAGGAGGTTTCATTCCAAGAAGCTTACAAGAATTCAATCCCACGTGGTCCTGTGCCAAGAGGCTGCAATGGAGAGTTACAATTTCGTTCCTTCTGAACTGCTCAGCTGCTACCAAATACAGCACAACTGACATGTTTAAGGCTTCTTTGAACTTTCATCAACACATTTCTCTAAAATATGGAAGCAAGTTGCAAATGAAAGTTCATGAGAAATCTTTGTCAAAACCAAGACAAGAGATGGTGTAGAAAAGGTTGGGCTTGGCTTTACCAATCTTGATCTGACTTTAACATGACATTTAAAGTGTATGGGATTAGAATACTCCCAGCAAACACAGTATGTAACTAAATCAAAAGCCCAACACTGATTTTAGGCAGAGTATTGAAAAATCCTGCACAAACATCAGTTACATGCATTACAAACTTGTGCTAATCCTTAAAGACAGATTGGCTGGTTCTATAGAAGAATCTAAAATTACACTGGGTACTGATGGATCCAGTAATAACAAGAATGAAAAAAATCTATACAACTCCCATTCAAAATGGAAAACCCAACATAAGCAGCATCTGCTAGCTAAGAAAGCACTTTGTAATGTCTTACCAGTACTCTGTCAAAAGAACAGATTTTATCTTTTGTATGGTTTCCATTTTCTGAAGAACACAAAGCTTCTTCACTATTTTTTGATTATTCATTTTCAACTAGTAACAGGTAATACAGATAATGCTGGGGGGAAAAAAATCACTGCTTCAGATTCACAACAGAAGACAATTACGCTAAGACACTGTATCTGTAATTCCCTTAACCTAATGTGTAAAAAAAAAAGGATCATTTAGAAGAGTTGCTTTTCACATAGATGAGTTTGAGATTCAAAATTCAATATTCATTATTTTCTATATACTTCTTACACTAAATTCAAGAGCACAGACAGAGTCAGGTATAAATCAACCCCTGTGGAAAACGATCCACAGACATCCAGACTACAAAGGATTAAATCAGACACAACAAAAGAAAATCCAACCCAACAACAACAGGATGAGAACAACAGAGGCATTGACTACTTGAATAGAACAGAAATGCTCTGCCACTGTAACCCTCTCTTCAGCAAAAGACACTAATTCACCACATATCCAAAATTCTTTTTTTTTCTACTATTTCCAATCATTCCCTTAGTTCTTTTCCTCTTCAGCCCCCTTCCCATAAGCTCCCTGTAATTTCAACCCTGTTTGTGTCGCAGCACACAGACAAATCTTTCTGCCTTCTCAGACTCTGCTTCCACAAACCCTTTCATTCATATCCACACAAGCATCTTTACTTGCAAATCCATTTCTTTTTATTGCTATCCTTTCACCTGAAACAGCTTTCACCTATTCCCCATCTGTCTCAGAAAGCTCTTGCCATACCTACTCAGCTGAAAAACTTATTTTTTCCCCACATATCACTCTTATATGGATTTACATCCATATTCTCTCTTTACTGGATTCCAATTATGTTTTATACTAGAGAAGTAGAAGTATTTGAAAGGTGTTGCAAATCCTAGCTGTCCATATACGTAACATCACAACATTATGTGGAGTGATAACCAGATGGAGTTATGTAACACAGACTTCTCCAGAGGGTTAAGGAAAACTCTAGAAAAATACTACATCACTGTAGGCTATTTTACACTCATTCTCCAGGACCATCAAACAAAACAGAATTTTTTTTTTCTCCACTGAAAAATATTTTTACTTTTACCGACCTAAAGTTATTCTAGATGAGAAAAATCTCCCATGCCTCTCAACCTCAGGGTTTACAGTAATAGCAGTCAGCTACCTGGCATGGTGTTTTTTATCACCTTTAGGAGAGAAAAGTATTTGATGTATACTGAAATAATTTAACTCACCAATAAAAGGAATTGAAGCCAAAGAGTCACCGGGTGGGCTGGAACTCGACGCTTTCCTTTCCTCTATTCTTTTTATGTGGACTTCTCTCCGAGCATCATTAGGTAACCAACAGGTAGTGTCCGAGGCTGCCTCTTGGTCATTTACAGCAAGAATGTAGGACTGATGCCTCAAAGGTTGGGGAGTTTGGTGGCCAGAAGGTGATTTGTCCCGCATGACCACTGCGTCTTTGTCATTTCCCTGAACATCCATTCGCAGACTTTCAGACTCACGAACATCTTCCCTTTCAAAACCACGAATCTTTTGTCTGATGGAACCATCTACATTGTCAGAGGTAGTTGAACACTCACTTGTTGGCTGAACAAGTTTGATGGAAGCTGGAGCCAGACAGGAGGGTTGGATGGTTTTACCAGTTTCTGTTTTATGATCTGGGGCACCTTCGGCTCGGATCCTTGACTGTTGGTTTAACAGACTGCTTTGATGCAAGTGATTTGCTGTTCTTTGGTCTTTGCTGGCAATAGCATCCAGGCCCTGGTTAAGGGGAATTGACGGTTTTGCTGCATAGGGAGCTGAGTTCTTCAGAGAGCCACTTTTAGAATTTCTGGCTGGTGTGAGAGACAACCTCTCTTGTGAAACACCTGCAGATTTTGAAACTCCTCCAGGAGTTTGCAAATCACGAGAAGGCTGTAACATTTTAATATCTGGTGAAACTTTCTGAAAGTGAGAACCAGGCAGAGAAGCTCTACTACCTGTTCTTCTACTCTCTGAAATATAAGCACTCGGAGCAATAGGAAAATTTTGGCCTCGAAGGGACATATGAAATGCATGTTGTCTAGATCTGTCATAAATACCTCGCCGATCATCTTGTTCGGTAAACCCTGTCCATTTGTAAGTCTTTCTCCTATCTCCATTTGCATCTGCAATCATATTCTCAGAATGAAAATTTTCTAGCACTTCACCCTGTTTGCTGAGATAATCCCATGACCGAGCCCTGTGATTTCTAGCATTGACTGAAGGCGAAGTTAGAGTATCTTGTGAAGCACTTCGTGGCCATTCTTTCAACACAGGATCTTCAAGCCTTTCCTGGGAGACACTTCTCTGACGGATCTGGACAGACTGCGGAACCCTGTCGTGAGAGGTGCTCCTGCGCCGTACCTGAGAAGCAGTGCGGTTTGGCACCACCTGATTATACTCAGTTGTGTTCTGAGAAGCTGCCCTTAAGCTATCTAACCTTTCCTGTATTGTTCGGGAGCCATACATGTGCATGCGCCTATTATCAATGTACTCCTTGTAAGTTTTGTAGGTCTTCCAGTCTATATGCTGGTGGGAGGTTGGAGAACTGTAGTGATTAGTAGAGACTGAGGGTGAGTCCGTGGCTTGAGTAGAAGGTCTAGTGCTCGGGATGCCTTCTGGACATACTACATAATTTGAAGCTTTACTTACTGTTCCAGTTGTATCAACTGGTCTTGTTATTGGAGTCTGGGGAAGTACAATGGCAGTGGACACTAAAGATGGTGGTGATGTGGTCCGTGCTTTTAGACTGGTTTGATCTTTCAAGCCATATCTTACTTCCTCTGTCCTGTGAGATGGACCAGCATGGTTATTTCTGCAAGATGGCAAATCTACAGCCTTCTCAGAAGGCACAATAACAGTCCTTACAGTTTCATTGCAAACACACACGGCGGTATTTGATTTTGCAATGTCTGTTGGTGATGGAGGCACTTGTATTTCCATTCTGTAGGCCCTCTCTGGCTGTGTCAATGCCCGGACCGGTCGACTGACTTGCTGTTTCCCCAGCGAGAAGTCAGAAGGCAGCTTGTCTCCAGCTTGTGCCTTAACAGAGGCTGTGGATGTCAGGCGTGGATAACATATTGGTGGTGGTTCAGGTATGTTGTGGGCATTACCACTGTAGGCTTCGTTGCCTTTCAGGTAGGCATCTTGGGAATACGCCTGTGGAGAGAAGAGTAAGTGAGTATTCAGCAGTGAGGGAGATGGAAAATTTCACCATCTAGTATTTGCATGATCAAGCTTCAAGGGAGGGGAACACAGGTTCTAAATTCACACTGCCTCTGATCTTAGACAAAATGTTAGTTAAAAAGACAAAACCAGCATTCCATCCCCTTAGTGAGCACAAACACAACAAGCAAAATCATGACACATTCTGTCCCTCAGCAATTAAAAAACTGAACTGATGACCAGTTCTAGGAAACACGAGTGGGGCATTGAGGCAGGTTTTTCAGAATCCATGAGCACACAACACAGTATTTTTCTCTCCCTTAATTTTGCTTTCTAACATGATACTTCACACATTCTTCTTGTTTAAGCCTCCCATTGCTGGAAACTGGAATTTCACAGCAATCAATAGGTTAAAATGCTGCATAACAAATTCAACTAGCACTAGAAAATTCTCTATCCACTTAGGGTATAAAACAACTGTTCACTTAATGCAGTACATATGGAAAGTACAGACATATAAATATACATACACACATTCCTCTAAGATGTCTTCTACATAAAAGCCACTGTTCCTAAACATACAATGAATAAATTGAAGCAGTAACATATTGGTGTGAGCCAACACCCTATAAGTAACCTTATATTTTACAGGAGACAGCAAGTACATGGTATGCAAATTTTACTGCAAAAAAGATTATTGATATTCAGCATTTTTAACTTTGAGGTACAAATAGTATGAAAATTCATACATATCCACCACTGTCCACGCACTATTGAAACCCAAACTGAAATCTCTAATTTCCTTAGTGCACTTTGCATCTTCATGCATTAAGAACCTGACTCCTAAGAAAAAAATGGTTATATGACACTTAGAATGTTTCTGCAGCATTTCTGAAAAGCAGAATTTGTCATAGTGAAATTAACAGAACATTCAAAATAATAAACCAATGATAAGCATACAGCATACTTGAACAATAGTCTATTATTGAAAAACTTTAGCATGACTTTGTTCAGTTTGAACATAATGAAATAAAGAGCCAGTGCAGAGCCTGCCAATGTAACAGAAGATTAAAATAATTTCTCAGGGCTTTTACACACTTAGGCGTGCTATCATATCACAGCATTTCTTATTCAAATCATAACATGCTCAATTCCAGTATATCAGTGTGCTCTGTCTTAACAGTAGACAGTTATAAAAGCCCAAGTGCAGCCATAAAATTAATACAGAGCGAAGTACAGAGGAGGGCGAGGCATTTACAATACTGCTGCAATGTTATACCGAGCATTAGCAAAGTGCAAAATATTAAAGCACACTGAGAGAAAACAGACCAAATGACACAGGCACAAACCACAAATCAAGAGATCAGCATTATGAAGAAAATTCAGCTCAGACTATCTAGCTCATTTCCAAACTTGCTGTTTCATATTCTTGCTTCTCACAAATCATTAAGAAAAACATGCCTTACAAAACCATCAGAGAAATGGCTACTGTACATTTCTTACCAGTGCTGTGACATCCTTTGTAAACTGCAGCTGGCAGAAAACAGGAAAACACAGTAAAAACTGCTTACAGATGTAAAGACAGAATTATCTTGTCATATTGATGTTGACTACAGCAAGCTAAAAATACAGCTACACTGATTTCACTGGAAGGTACCAACAGACATAAAGGGCAGTAGAGCATAAAAAATAACTTCACCCTCCTTGTGAGCATGTCCATCTCAGGCTTATATTTGCTCCTTACGTTTATCCTGTACCTTTACAGAAAGCAAAATATGTCTGTGCCATTTTGCCTTGGTGCATCCCTACAGCTGCCTGCAGAGAGCTCTGGCTCTGTGCAATGAGATTTTCCTTCCACTACAGCAACATTACTGTCTCTCATTTCCCTGGGCTGCTACCATCCATCCCTGCTTCCTGGTGACGAAACAACGGCTTTATTATGCATTTAAAACAGCACGCCCCTTCCTCACATATATCCGAACATGACCACAAACTGTCAGCTGACTGCAGCTGCTTTCACGCTGTACATGTGAAATTAGAGGAATGATGCTGCAGAAATACTCTCCTCATGTGATTTGTAATTTTTTTCCTTCACTCATAGTAAAAATCAGGACAGGCTTCCACTGACACATTTCATGGGGGGAAGGAACGTAAAAAGATAAATATTTTTACACCTTTAATAAATGGCTATTTAAAATCTTGATGGGCTGTAAGAATTAAATAAAAAAATTGGAAGAGATGCTGAAGACCCAGAAAACAGGTCAAGCAAGATCCTTCTGGCATGCAAGACAAAAACTATTATATACTGCCCTCTAATCAGAAAATAATTATCAATTCATACAGCTGATAAAACAGCTGATATCCCACCTTCTCTGGGATATGCACACATCACACCAACAGAAAATACACCCCATTTACATTTTTGTAAAGCATTCCCCTGACAAACAATGCTTCATTGACTTTGACAGCACAAAGGCTTAAATTCCAAAGCTGGTGTGATCTGATTGTAGCCGAAGACTACAGACGAATATAAAAGTAAGTTCTCAGCTCTTGACAAAATTTATCACAGATATTAAAATATCACCTTCAGAAGATAGCATTCCCACAGGGTCCAAAATCAGATCAGCTAGGTTTTCTCCTCCCAAAAAAAAGTATGTTTCCATGATTGCAGGTATGTCTAGACAGACAGTTCTGTGTAAGACAGTTACTGGAAAGTGTTTCTCCTTTCAACCTCATTTCACCCAAATCACTGAAACAAAGTGGAACAGACTTCCAAGAAAGAGAAAGTTTACAGATGGGACCATGATAGTTCCACAAAGAATATTTGATATCTTTGCTCCATAACTCTGATTAAGGGCCTACAGGAAATAATGCAACTTAGAAACAGACGGATCTGTCCTAAATAATGTCACACTGAAGGACGCATTATCAGCCTTTTTACTATGAAATATTTTAACTGCTTTAAGCCCAAAGTGATGAGATTTTTAGAAAAGGTTTAGAGACTAAGAAATGTGAAATACACCAATATATTTATTCGTTCATACATTGCTTTGACATTTAACATATTTTGCAACCACATAAAACACAGCTTGATTATTACTGTCTTTAGTTTCTTTGACAATAAATCATGTGAAAATGCTGCCTTAATCTCTAAATGACTGCAACAGGATACATTCATAAAAATGTCATTAGGGTATGGCTGAATTTTAAGTGTTTATAGTCTTAAAACAAAAACCAAATCGACCAAACAAAAAAAGGCTTGCAACTTAGAAAACAAAAATAGTTTTTTTAATATTCAGATTACTGATGCTCCTGATTCAGATACCAGCCAAGCTATTTCAACTTCTACAGAACTGGATACTCAGCAGTTATTCAGAAGTCTCAACGTGATCAAAAAATTAGTCTAGATGTTTTACGAGCTCTTTTTCACCTTCTCAAAACAACGGCAGTTTTAAAAGACTACCATACAAATGCAGCAATTTAGAGTGACATTAACTGCTCTGATGGGTAACAGCTCTACAACAATTACTAGGAGAAAATTGCTGCTCTTACAGTAAGAACTCAGCGTGTTTCCAGTTACTGGATACCATTTCTTCCCACCTTGCAATCTGGTTTTATTTGCACAAAGTTTGCAAACTCCTATGGTAAAGGATTAATTTCTTACTGTGAATTTGTAGAACCATAAAGGGTTTAATTCCTAAGGTAACACATTCGTGCCATATGAGAGGCAAAATACATCTTATGCAAATAAAGCATTTTACAAGGTATTTCATTAACCACCTAAAATTCAGCTGAAGGGTTTTGGTCCCATTTTTATCCCCTTGATTTTATGCCATTAGATGCTAGAACAGCAACAGCCAAATGCATGAGGATTCCTCTGTGAAAGAACCATGGTGAAATCCTGTACTTTCAATAGCTCAAACTGACCATATCCTACACCCCTTAGCCCAAATCCATGAAAACATGCAGCCCTATGTTTCACTGAGGACGGGTGTGCTTCACTACACTTCACTACAGAATGAATAACAACACTGATTTTAACACAACTATTCACAAAATTGGTGGTAAGCATTTTGATGAATCACATGTTCATGTGCCCAACTCCTTGCAAGACTGAGCTTGGGGCATTCTTCTTTCCTTCACCAACTGCTTTGGCTTAAGATTATATTTCTTTACTACTAAATTGTTCTCATCCCTAGTCCTAACTTAATCTCACAGTCATCAGGAATATGGGAACTGCACACCAGGAAAGTTTACGTCTCTCTTAAAAGGAAACACTTCCTAGTTACAGTTTGTTCCGGCAAGAATGTGAGTAATACAGCTCAACTGCTTTCATTTTACTCTGAGACACCCAAACACTACAGTCAGATAATGTTATTTGAAAAAACCCCAAAAAACACACACCCTTTCTTCCTAAAGGCAGTGCAATTTTAGTATACAAAATTTAATGCCTTAGGCCCAATAAATTTTATTTTCAAATACAAGCTGTGTGACAGACTTTCTTGTAAAGCCTACATTGGGGTTAGGAGGGTTGATGCAAATGGTATTTTCTAACATATGCAGTGTTCAACAACAAAGTTTAAGTCTCTTCTTCTAGGTCGCTGTGTCTTCACACCACACCCTGCCTTTCACTGTACTTGCTGCCAGAGCTTTAATATTAACCTCTGTGCACATCAGTAACTGTCAGCATAAAATCTGGAAGCAAAAACGTGCTCCAAGTCTCTGGACTAAGTATAGCTACTTAGAAAAACATCTCTATCTTTATTAAAAGACAAAGCAAATGAAAATAGTTCACAGTTTGCCATGTTGCTCCACTAGGTCTGATGCAACTGGATGGTCTCAGGAAGAAAAAAAAAATAAAAATAACAGTCTTTAACATTGAAGCTGACTGTGGGCAGACCTGTAGTCAGAGACAAAAGGTTACTGGGGCATGTAAAACTCTAGGATACATTTCCTCATCTATTTTTCTTTTTGTTGTTGTGGGTTTCTTTCCTTTTTTTTTTTTAATTATATGTGCACCACTGGCAATTTCAGGCTACTACAAGGCCTTGAGAGTCACCAAATTCCACAAAAAATCTAAGTTCAGAAATAATGCAGCAAACTCTTCTCTTCTGCACAGATCTCCCAATACACTGAAAGTTTCCATATCACCTGACTAGAGAGAAGGGAAAATAAAAAAGAAAATCTATGCTTCAATTGACTTTTATTCACTTTCCCGGTCATTCCACCTGGAATTTTTGGTTCCCCTACTGTCTATGACAAGAGAAACATTTCTGTTCAAATGCAGTCAACTTTCAGTTACTGATATGCAGCTTCACTGATCTGTAATTCTAAGGGAAGATTAAGACTTAACTAAACTCACCAAAAACATAGCAGTAAACAGCCCCCTCTTATTTCCACATTTACCATTATTCATGGAATGCTCAATAAAATCTTTCTGTAAATGAAACTGCAAAGTTCTTTCCAGAAGGCTAAGGCATGTTTCAACAGATTTGTACATTTATAAAATTTAATGGTGACAACACCTAAGACCAGAAGTAACCTCTTACCTTTTGGGGCAATTCCTGTAAGAAAATGGTTTTTTAGAAATTAAACTGTTGGAGGTAGGCTAAAAGTTAGGCAAGACGAACTTTTGAGTGAGTGGGTAGTGAGAAAAGTGCTAGAAAATGAAAAGTGAAAAAAAAGGACACCTTACCTATAGTATGTATGTGTATTATATACACCTACAAAACAATATCTACATATATTTACCCATTATAAGCATTATATATAATGAGTAATATGCTACATTACAAATAACCTTCCAAATAAATGGCTCCAATGCAGATCATATTAAAGATACCATTTTTCAAAGAGTGGTATTTTCAAATGCCTGGTACTTAGAAATTCAATGACTTGTAGGCTGTATTCTTTTTTACATACATAAGAAACAACTAGCAAGTAAGTAAATTTCAATGTGAACATTCCCAAAAATCCTGCATACTGAGGACAGGCTAACATACATATGTTAGACACAACAAAGCCTATTGACAAGAGTCAAAATAATGCTCACCTGTAAATAGGCTTAGAAAACCCAATTTATTCTATGGAGCACCTTTACATTCAGTAGTTTCCACATAGCACAAAAGTTTTTGGACAGCTGAAAAGCTGTCAAAATTTGAACAGTATTTTAGTATTAAACTTGTTATCCAAAGGCTACAAAACAGCAACAATTTCATTGAATACACTTGAGAAAAATGAACTACTTGTAGTTGACCTAAATGTGTCTTCCCATTCGCATGAAGTCAGTGGTACTAAAACCCACAAGATGCCAAAATTCTGTTAAAAAAAGCTGACAATGCTACAGGAATTGCATGTAGATATATCAAATTCAAAACACTGAGGACAGCATGACAAAAATAATCCTCCTTTTCCTAGTTCAAAAATGGTTACATACCTAGAAATGTTTCAAAATAATCTCTTTTGATAAATTTAAGTAAATTAATCACAAATCTGAGGAGGAGCACGAGAAAACCAACACATACACAGTTGTCAAGAGTTCAAGTTTTTGTCACGGATAGAGATGTTTTAAATATCCTTTTCCCCATCCACAAAGTGACATTTTCAACATCACGCCAGTGAACAAGCACAACTGACACTGGTTTCACTAATGGTAGGACTTCACATGTAATTCCCTTCCAAGTAAGCACTGTTCACATGCCACAGAGGGCAACGGCCTGTGGATTGGAGCATTTCATTGTTACTACTAATGAATGGATTTGAATTCCTGTTTTCAGGGAATTCAGGATACCAAGAAGTTCACAGACATATATGGATATTTCTGAAGACTAAACCCAAGGTTTAAAAATAGCAAACTAAGGATAGAAACAAGCAACTGTGTTTCTAGCCATGGAATAGACTGTGTTTCTAGCTTTGAGCACATGGACTAGACTGCCAAGTACTATAAAACTTAGCACAACCAGCATCATTCCTGAATATAATGAAACTATTCCATCCTCGTTGCACAAGATACACCATTCATGAGCTCATACTACAATATCCAGTAGCGCTTGGAGCTTTTCTATTTTTACAGCATACCAGTATTTAACATCAGTTTACAATGAGTGACACTATCTGAAGACATTTACAGTGACATATATGACATATGTCACAGAAAACAACTATGTTATTTAACATTCTATAATAGCTTACATAACACAACTACAGGTTTAAATTTTTCCTCTATTAATAAGGGCCATGTACCTTACCATTGACTGTTCACTTGGCACTTACACTGACACCTGAAGATTTTTCATATATCCAATCTTTTTCTAGAACTTCCACAGGCAGGTATTTTTTCTCCTTTCTTTACCCCTCAATCTTCTCAAGGAAAATTACCTTATTTTCTTTTTGCTAATATCCTTTCCTAACCCAACGACAACAATAATCTTTTTTTTTCCCTCTGACCCCATTCTCACCTGTTGATACAAGTTATATCCAACCAATTACTTTTCATCTCTACTTCACCTGAAGGTTGCACTTCATGTTTCACCAGCAGAGAGATGATGTGCCCAAGACCTTTTCACCCACCCAGACAAACACAAATGTTTAACTTTAAAACTACAAATTCTGCCTTGCCCAGATTCTTACACTGTTACGGCTACAAGACTGCATTAGATGCATATGGCATTCAGATAATTTAAATGTTAGCATTATTCTTGCACTTATACACATTCACAGTTCCAGTTTAAAAAAAAACAAACCAAAAATACCAACCACCAAAACCACCCCAACAGCTTTTCTCTCCCACTTATTCATGCAATTGAAACTCACACCCTGCCCCTAACATCTTCTGTGTTGGATTACTGAAATATTTCTTCATCAAATGTTCTCAAAATATCACTTCTATTCTAATAATCTTGGCTTGTTGTCCTAGCTGGAGAGTTCCTGTACTAGCTTCTACCTTCACTTTAACTCAAAACAAAGTTTTTTGGTTTTTTTCTTTACCCATTAATTTGATCTGTAATAATGGAAAACAGCTAAGAAAAACCTATGGGTTTCAGTAACACAAAGTCACCTTACTACTTCTGCGTGCAATTAGAAAATACACTTTTCCAACTACTAACAAGAAAATCTACCCTGCTTGTCATTTTCTCCTTTCCTCTGCTTCCAATTAAAAATAAACTAGAGCATATGAATATATTAGGTGTTTTTCTGATTCTTCCCAATATGCACCTAGGTATTGTGTATTATTCAAGGCTCTTTTGGACTTAGAGACACTAAATGGGAGATGAATCATCTCACTACATATGCAGGACCTCAGTTCAAATCAAGAACAAATAGGCACTAGTGCAACAAAACATTCACAGCAGTCACAGTTTGAAAATTTGGTAATAACCTTTGGCCCATTCATCACATTCCTCAGTCCACTCACAATTAGTGAGTTATTAACAAAGGCTTCATATGCTAGTTTTTGCATTAAAATTCTTTAGAACTGGACAACCTAGTTTAAGGAAGCAATCCCATTCATAAATTCTAACATAAGGAAATTAATCCAAATTACAGTAAAAATATGAACAAGATGTACTTTTTAACATGCTAGAAATATCACGTGAAGACAGTACTCCCTATATTTGGATTCCCCTGAAATTTCAAGCATGGCAAGAAGGCAGGAAAACAGCTAAGGAGTGACAAAGAGATAAACGTTAACTCTAATTATTTGCTGATAGCACACTTCAAAGACTTTGTAACCAACAACAGAACATTTTTGTTTAGTCAATATACTTTCAGAACAGGATTTTCATAAACATACCAATTGAAGGATGTCCTCATCTTTTGGCATAACACTAAGTTCCAATATGCTGTCACTGAAAGAAATGGAAAAAAAAAACGTATCACAGATGAACTTCGGGAGATTTTCAATTCTTGTTACGAAGATAATCCATTTACTTCCATAGATGGAAACTACTCAAAAAACTCCAACTCAGCTATTAAGACAAATACGCAACACAACAAAAATAAACACTGATTTCCACCAGAATCTTAGGAAGTAAGAGTAGAACAGAAATCTGACTGAGCCAGTTTACTGAGACAACACACTGGTTTGGGCAGTTTTATTTCCTTTTGTTTTCTCCCTCAAGTCCCAAGGTACACTACTTGTTTGGAGCTTCTCGGACAAAACAATGCGACAAATCTGTGAATAAAGCTAAAACTTCCCTCTTTCTTTAATTTAAAAATAAAATCTCTTAGCACTCTTTAAAATTGCTGTGGTGATATCAATCACCACATCATGTGAAAAGAGGAGCAATACCAAGGCAAGTATTGTACTGACTTACACCTTTCCACTCCAATCACCTCCTAGCAGAATCAACTTAAACAGTCATTCGGATGACACCTGAAATACGGATGAAAAACACTTGCTATTTGTAAGTGCTGCATTCGTCAGTCTGAGCTGCTGAAACCAAAAGCAGCCGCAGCATAAAGATCCAGGAATCTGAATAGTTCAATTAGTGTGACTCAAACACAAGCAAAATCAGGACACCAAATGTACAGTGTACCAGTTATCCAGTCAAATATTTTACAAACAGTGAAATCCACAGTTGGTTTTCACCAGAAATAAGGTATTTTCACAAGCAAGAGAGAAGCATATGCTTGTAACACTGGATACAGAATAGATGAATTTATTATCTCATCTGAGATAACGGAATAATCTGTTCCCATTCATTAAATGTGAAGTGGAACAGGTACAGAGAAGGGCTACAAAAGACTAACGTACAGTCTATTACAACGAGGCAGAAAAATCAAAATGAAGGTATTAGGAACATTATTTAGAAAT
Source organism: Ifrita kowaldi (assembly GCA_013398055.1). NCBI lineage: Eukaryota > Metazoa > Chordata > Aves > Passeriformes > Cinclosomatidae > Ifrita > Ifrita kowaldi. Next base: position 983,019 of record VZRS01000476.1, on the reverse strand, counting down.
CGCACATGTTGGAATTAAAAAAGGATATTTAAAAAAACCTGACCAGTATCAGCATTAGAAAAAAAGGCATACAACCTAACTGGGCATGTCAGAAATTGGTTCATCTGTACTGGTCAGTACAACACATTAGGTGAGGAAAGACAAAACCAGCACAAAGACTGGCCCAATTACAGGGCACATTGATCAGCCTACGAAAGGGCTGAGAAGGATCTCAGATTATTTCTGCTGAAAAGAAAGCCAACATCTCAAAATGTAATGTGTGATTTATTATGCTTTCTTATATGAAAAATGTTTTTAATTTGTGGTTCCTTTTCCATTTTTCAGCGACCACAGACATAAGGCTGAATTCCAAAATAGCAGAGTAAGGGTATTTGGTTTCACAATCTTTTTAAACCATTATTCATTTTGGAAAAGAGTGTTTTCCAAGTAGCAGAAAACTTACTTTAGTTTTAAAACTGAAGATCAGCAGTGATTTAAGTTTTTAAGTCTACACACATCTAGGAAAAATTAAGTCTTCAAAAGCCTTGCAAAGATTTTTTCTTTTTTTAATACTGAATTATAAGAAACAAGAGGGTATTGACTTTATGTGCACTTACAAAAGCATTTCCCATATTGACTGAATGCATAAACAGCTTGAGGAATTTTTAACAAAGTGTTCAGATTTCAGTTCTACACGTGGATAGCATGTACGTATAAATCATATCAGGCAACTGCTTACTTGCAGGATGAAGACTTTGGATGTCAAAAATATGATAGCATTGCTCCTCTTGAAGTACTTTTTATATAAAGAAATAAAAATTGACACAGAACAAACCATACTCATTCAAGTATTTTGCATGTTTCCCCTCCCGCCATTTTTTAAGAAAGCAATTAAATCCATTTACCCAATTTACATCTTTTTAGTAAACAGTCAGAAGACTAAAGGGTTCCATCCAGGAACACCATTTTAAATATAATTCAAATAACCACTTAACTATTCTATTCCTGTTCGCCTGAAGAATCTTTTGGAGACAACTTGGATCTTCCTACTTTATATTTCGTAATGTACTCTGAGGATGTTTTTTAATTCTCTTATGAGTAACAGAAAGTATTAAGGAAGATGTCTGGTTTATTCTACTACATAATGTAAATGCAAATTACGAACTAGAAAGTGTTAGTAAGAACCACCACACAGAAAATGATAGTCTACACTGGAACTCCAGACACAGTACTCAGAACTCTCAGAGATATTTATCATTCTCATTACTTTCATTACGCATTCTGAGAGTTAAATTTAAATGTACTGATTCCAAGTCATCAAACTAAAGCACCAATCATAAAGACTATCTTCTGATGCATTATTTTGTATTAATGAAACAAATTCAGTAGCAAAACTCGGTACATTTCTGAGTAATCCCAACACTTTGAAGAAGAATTTGCAAAGAGAACTGGAATAGACAATCATTCCAATTCCCCAGTTTAAGAAAAAAGGGGGAAAATAAAGAGAAGCTGCAAATCAGAATCTGTTTCTTCTTTTATTTAGAACCATAAATAATTTACAGAGTTTATGTTAGCAATCAACATATCTCCAAGTTGATTATGTATGTAAACAGGTAAGAATAAATTCTTAATGGACCAAACCAGCAACTATTGGCAAAGAATAGGAAACCTAGAGTTAAAAGAGTAATCATGATTAATTTTACAGGACTGTAATTCTAGCAAGTCTTTTGAGGTGTGCCTTTCATCTCCCAGAGGAAATAATTAGTGTAAGTTTAGTTTTGCTATCTCCAAGCAGAGGAAAATAGAAAACATTCTAGACACATCTTGAAACTTTTCTGGGAACAATACAATGCATGGCTGAATTATATCTCATCCTTAAGTCCCACTGAAGATATGGATATTGTTTCATCTAAGGCAGCTAAGTTCTGATGTCTGCAGCATTATATAATGAAGACAAGCAGATAAAATTGAACAACTTTTTAGAAAAATAATAAGCAACTATGAAAATGGAGCCGCAGGAATAATCTAAATAAAAAATCTGCCAGCCTGCACTGAGTTTTATTGCAAACAGCTGAACAGTGAGTGATGGGGAAGCCCTCTCTTTAGAGAAAAGAGAGGATAGAATGTGTTGTAACCTTGAAAACTACTCCAAAGATGAGTAAAATGACAAAAGAATAAGCACTTACACTCATCAATATGTTTGAATGACTAATTAAAAATTATAAAAGTACAGCAGTTAAAATGTCTAGAAAACCAACACACAACATACTAAGACTATGAAGAAAACTGTCTTCAGTCATAAAAAAGATTTCAGCTGACAACTCAGCCTTTCAAAGGGCCTTTCAGCAAGTTGCTAGCACAAGGCCAACTAAAGAAGCCAAGGTGTGCTGGATGAAAGATCAGGTAAGACATGAACCACAGCAAAAACTGTGTCACTGGGTGTTTTTAATGTGAAGAGTTTAAGTACATTCAACAGTGAATTTGTGCGAGACCAACCTATCACGAATTATTAAATCAAGAAATGAAGAGAAAACCTGTGGTTTAGCAAGTTCCTGAACCAAGGACTTAAATAAAGTGGGCTGGTATTATCTGACCATTCAATCACTCTGTAGTTCAAGTGTTTTCACGGACTTCAAAGAAATCTTCACTGGAAATTCTTGTAGAGGATAATGACATGAGAGACCATCAGTCTGACCCGGGTGGAAATGCTAATGCAAGAGCAGCATGCACCATAATGCAATTTTACTTGCCATGAAATGGCAGCATAAAAAGTAAAAAACTTATGCTCAGAACAACTGCTCTGAGTTCAAAAATACTGTTTTCAAGCAAAGAATGAGAGACAGCTGATTCTTCAGCCACATGAGAATGACTGCCTGTAAGCTACAAGATAACACTTGATCTGGAGTCTGAGGTCTCTTTATAGATCAGAATTAATATTTATCTGTTTACCCTAAGAGGTTCAGCTGTAGACTTCCTGATGGTTGTATCTGCTGTATGAAATGCTCAAGGATACACACGACTTTTTGTTACAATTGCCTGTGATGTACACATCTGGCTCAAGAAAACAAACTGTTCTCTTCTAACAAACAATAGCATCCCTTCATCCTCCCTGCACTCATGGAAATCAGGGGGACAGATACAGCAGTGTGCTACACCATTCCTGGCTGCACTAAATAATCACTGACAAGGCCTTGTTCAGGTGTCCCCAGTTTATCCACAGCCAGCAGGGGTTCAGCTCTACTGAACGGTTCACTACATTCACAGGCACATCTAGAGTTAAGAATCACTGATGACACAGGTCACTCAAAGATGTGACTGGTCTCTCTCTTTCTTGGATTAAGAAAGTCAATTGATCTACATGGTTGGGCATGTCTTGGGTATACACTAACGTACAAGAGTGCTGCTTGTAAAAATACAAAATAAAGAAATGATTCATGGCTAGTGTTATGTCCAGTGAAGGAAATAAAAAAGCCCATCTGTCCAGCTCTTGTATAGACAGCATTAATGACACAAAACATGTTCCGGTCTACCTTGCCCATCACATCTCTGAATACAGTTTTGTTACTTATAAAAAACCCCCAAACAACAACAACAAAAACCCCAAAACAAAACCACAAAGATACAAACTACTCAATACATGTGAGATACACACATTTTCAACAAAATCTTGAATAAAGACATCGCTGAAATAGATCATAATCTTATTTTTCCTATTTCAAACAGTAAGCACATCTAATCTTAACATGTGACAAGCCACTAAAAATATGACATGTGAGATGTAGTCTTTCATACTGATCATAATACAACTTTTTGCCACATAACTCAACATTATATTGGAAACTTGTTGCTGCAGAACAGAAATTCTCACCAAGAAAACTGTAAACATGGAGGCAGACATAAGACATGAAAAGGAGTATCTAGACTCATGCACAGACATGACTTCACAAGTGCTTGTGAGGTACAGGAGCAGTAAATATTAGTATTTTCTCAACTCTGTGCAAGGTTTGTAATTTGCTGCAAAACAGAGGAAAGCAAAGACTTATTGCAGATATTCTGCAGGTGCGCACTAGCATAAATTTTCTCCTTCACCAGATGTGCTGATTTCTAGTTCTCAGATCTCATAAGCAAGGTAGATTTTATAATCTTCTTTTCCCATTGATTATATACATGTATGTATACCCAATTTGTCTATTTAAAGTTCAAATTTCCTCTGCATCACTTGGTGTTATTTCCTAACAAGGGACAAGTACTGACAATAAAAGGACTGTGGTACACTTCAGCACCCATATTCTCAACCTTTTCTCACCATTCAGCAAATACATGAAAAAAAGAAATAATAAAATGGAGTGTGTATAAGTGAAAATTTAATAATATTATGACTTTTCAAAACTCCCATAAGTGGTCATTTCATGCTTAGTATACAAGAAGTGTGGCACATAATGAAATACTATTATCTTACCTGTTCTGTATTAAAGCAATGACTTGAGAATATGTCTTCCCAATAACACTTTCTCCATTGACTTTTATAATTCTGTCACCTGTGGAGGGAAAAGTTGTAACTGAACTAAGTTTGTCCAGACGTTTTTTAAACACTTTTTACTTTGTAATTCTGTACCTCACAATAATCAAGAATACCAATATGTTAAATTGACGGTTAAGCCTTCCTTAGAAATAAAAAAAACCCCAGAAAATGCACAATACAACTACACGTAACCATACACAGGATCCCAAATTTCTCCTCTTTTCCCTGAACATTTTCAGACGTTTATCTTACTCTAAACTTTGAAATTAATAACCCAGGAACTCATAGAAAGAAGACTACAAGCAGCTGCAAGCTACACCAGAGGCTCAGTTACGTATCCCATCTTTGCAATAAAGCTATCAACGTATGGTGACACACACTGACAACTCTGCCCTATTCCTAAATAAATTATAAGTAGATATAATTCCCTGGGATTAGCCCAGCTGGTCAGAGCAGGGTGCTAATAATGCCAAGGTCACTGGTTCAATCCCCTATGGGTCATTCACTTAAGAGTTGGACTCGATGATCCTTGTGGGTCCCTTCCAACTCTGAATATTCTGTGATTTCATTCCTGCGCTTAACCCCAAAATAAAACCAAACTTTAACTCTCCTTTAATAGCAGCAAATAATGCAATTTTGTGCTTCTTCCTTATTATAAATAAAGAACAAACTTTTTGAAAGGCTCCAATTTCATCCCTTCTCAGAATAATCTGGGCTGTTTCCAAGACATTACTATTACTGTCTGTTCAATGCATCTTGGACAATCTTCCTCATTAAGAGCTCCATATACTCTCAGAAATTAATTGTCAAATATATTGTGTAGAGCTATTTTTACCTTGTGATGACAAACCTATCCTGTTCTTTTGACCAAATGGTATTTAAGACATCTCTGATCAGAAAAGCAGAAAGGTATCTTGAATTTCTTAATGAGGAGAAAATGGTCTAAGGATTACAGGTAGGGAGCTTTGAAAAGCTACTGGAGGAAGAAGAGCTGTAAGAAAGGACCTGCGCAAAGTGAGGCAAAGGGAATGGCTTTTTCAACACTGCTTTAGAAACTGAAAGCCCTTTCTGTGCTTCTGGCATGATCAAATCAAAGCAAGGAAAAAGCTGTTCACTCTGAATACTCAGCCTGGCTTGGGGACAATAACGCTTTAAATGCTCCTGCTCTGTGGAGGTTCCCCATACAGACCCCATGGATTAACAGATCTGACTTTTTAATTTGGTCTGCACACATAATGTAAACTTCATGCAAATAAATTGGTGTGATATTTTCAACTTTATAAAAGCATACCTATTCCCTTTCATCTACTGGTTACCACCTTTTTTTATGGCCTGACAGAACTCTTCGAGTTTTGTCTAACGCTTCCTAAGCAATGAAAGAAAGCTTGATGGCAACAAGCTCTGAACCCTGTCCTGGCTAGGTCATATTGCAAAACTTTCCCAGAACACACCAGATCCTCCTCTGGGACTTCAGCTGGCTCTTTTCCAGGCTGCTTAAGAACAGCCTGTAATGTGGGCTACATTGCCACAGACATAGATCTTTACTCAGTATGCCCACTAAAAACTGTAATTAGGTATGTCTTTAGAGTAGGTCATATAATGTCATCTATACTTGTGCAGCTTTTATTTTTCACTGAAGCAGACTAGATTACACACAACAGTGACACAAGTCTACTTGAAATATGCATCCAATGGATCTGCCAAAAGATCTGATGGGGACACACTGCAGAACTGGTTACATAAATGACATAAGCACAGACAACTCTGCAAGTACAACTTTGTTCTATTTCAAGTACATAGAAAGGGGAAGTCAGTGCCTGTAGTGCAAAAAAGGATACAGACACATGAAGGCTTTTTCTAACAGCTCTCCATCAGTCTGGTGGCCTGCTACAGATTTTGATCAAAGTAGAAATTAATCAGTATGTCCTTTCCACATACATTTTAGTTCTTTATATTCTTGCATATACATAAATGACGGCACAAAGATCAAGATATGGGAAATGTAGATCTGTTTTGGCTGTTTGTATTTCAATATTTCTAATATTAATGAGCTCCCAGATATGTTATATTTAATGAAATGCCTCAGAGGTTAAATATGGGGGAAGTATTACCTTTCTAACTCTAACAAAAATGATTTTACAGGACTATCCAAAAATTCTTCAAAATGGACTGTCTTATATTTAAGATACTCTTCCCTATTGCTCAGATTTGCAAGAATATTTCAAGCTTTCTGGTGAGTAGCAGCCAAGTAAACACCTAAAATGGAGCTCATTTACCTCAGGTGATGAAATTTACGTTGAAACTTTCAGTATTACAAAGGACCCTGCAGCAGTGAAATAAGAATTGACAAACATAACTTCCTAAACTCATACTCAATCTTCAAGTATTTTCATTTGTGTGACCATGAAACAGAGCAAAGTTACATTTGGAAAAAAAAAATACAGTTGATTCTACAAAATAAGAAATGTATACAGTGTCCATATCAGAGGTTAAGCAATCTACCTGGCTGATTGTTCCCTGAGTGTTTTATAGCATCAAGACAGAGATATAGTAATATATTTCACCCTAAAATTCATAAACAAGACATACTGGCATGACCTGATTAGATACAACTGCTATAAGCAGGGTGTTTAAGAAGAATATTCTAGTTATTAAAAATGTCCTCTCTCATTTGTTTTCTGTTCTTTATTCTGGGCTCCTAAAAATCTCTTCTATAACTAAAAATAAAATGTTCGCTACAGATTTCATCTCTCTCAATCTGGCAGACACTGAACAGAGTAGGAATTAACATGTAATTCCTCTGTACAAATTCAACATATGCTTTGTTTCATCAAGTCAAAACATTTCTTTATATAATAGCAATCAAATTTTGCCAAAGTAGCCCTTCTCTAAATAACTATTTAAGGAGGAGTTTTAAAAAAACCCCAAAAACCTTGTGGTGTACAAGTAGGATCTAGAACTGTTTTTAAACTGATCAACCTAGAAACTTTGTACTCCTTTAGGAAGAACATACAAAACTTATTCTATTCCAGTCAAATGGATGTAAATAACTCTTTTGCAAAAATATATCAACATCCTGTAAAGGCACAAGCCTTTCATAGAATTCAAGTTTTGCCTTATTTTTAAGAAACCTGTGTTCATAGTGCTATCTATCTATGTATGTAATTTTATCACCCATAACATTTTCTAATCTAATACAGCTTTTTTCTTCCTTCAGCACTTATGTAAAGATATGACACAGTTCACAAAAAATCCCATGTTTTCTGCTCTCTAGTTTGATTAAATGAACTGAACAGAATTTTGTAAGAATAGAGAGACTTGGACTGTTCCTATTTGATTCAAAGGACGTAGAGTAGAAAAATTTTATTTAACGTACAAAGACCTGAATGTTTTCAGGTTATCAATTTGTCCCAAACCAAAAGAAATAGGAGCTTACAGACATTATTTTCCTTTTTTTGGCTCTTATTCATGTATTTTATTACTCTTTTCAAGATAATAAATCAAAAATACTACGACTTTAATGCCTTAATAAGCAAAACAGTGCTTTCAAGGTGAAAAATACTGGAGAACAACTTAAAAGTTTCTAAAGAAAAGGACAAGGTTTAAATGGAACATAGAACTATGTAGTAGCAACTTAAACCGTAAGTATTTTATATCACGTCCATAAACATGCTATTGAACAGTACCTGTGCACAGCCCAGCTTCAAAAGCAGGTCCACCCTCTTTAACTTGTTTAACAAATATGGTATCCATTGGCTCCAGTCTGTTTCTTTGTTTACCTGAGAAAGAAAGAATATCTCTTAACAGCAATTCATTATACTGCATTACAATGTTTTTACTTTAAAAATATTTTGTGAGGTAATCCTGCTGCATTCACACAGACATACAGAGAAAGAAATAGTAATGTAATGGAAACTGAAAAATAAAATTTTAAGATCTTCCCTTAGATGGAAAAAACGTAACATTGATTTACAGTTCTCATGGACCATAAAACGGATTTTCCAAGTGTTTTTCAGAAATTCTAAGATGAACTCTAAAGTTTTCCTGAAGATTTACCAAGGTTCAGAAAGAAATTTATAATTCAAATTATATGCACATCATATGCCTGCACATGCTGTACATACCTGTACACACACAACTTCAAGTTAATCTACAGTAGTTACAAACCATGTACAGCTGTATTTTCTTGCTTTCTCAATACACTCTTAATTTCTATACTCCCAGAAACACAGGCACCTTTTGCTTTTACATGCCTGTCACCAAAGTTAAGTAATTCTTTGTTAAGTAGCCACAGCTTCTGAAAATCAAGATAGGAGGGTGCGTGTGTGTACAGTAAAACAAACAAACACAAACAAAAAACTCCACAGTTATACTGCAGGCTAAAACACAGTGTTGCTGTCCTATCTTTGCACACAGCTGGAGTAAGCCATTTTACAGCACCTACACAGCTTCACTCATGGAATTATTATGCCAGTCAAGTTAGAAAAACAGAACCAAACCAAACCCCCCCAAAAACCCAAATATTCAACACCCCCACAAAGAAAACCACGCAGAAATAATGAAAAATAAATAAATAAAAGAATAATGGCCCTACATGGTCCAGTGCTGACAGAACCAGTGGCAGAACCTGAAAGGCTACAGCCAGATATACACAGCCTTACAGTGCCAGTGCTGGCACTCCTGGCTCCAGTTACTATTCCTGGTGCATCTCCTATCAGCTAAGGAAATGGCACCTTTGGAGGCCACATGATGAGCCAGCCCAAGGAACTGACACAGCACGAAAATAAGCTGAGTCTGTGTTCCAGTTTAGCAGGAAACCCTGCCATAGTGGGGAGAGAGAGGTTTAAACTGCAGGGAAAGAAGGCATAGCAGGAGAGAATAAAGGAATTACTTTAAACTGGCATTGCTGATAAAAGAAACAACTCCTTAAAACTGGAGCTATTAGGTTCTACCATTTCTGAAATGACTGACCTTTGACTTAGGCACAAATGGCCCTGCTTTTGGAAGTACTTTCCCCACAGTTTTAGATGTCCCACCTAAAGTGTTTAATAAAGTATTTATTGAATATAAGGTGCCCCCTTCACCTCCTTTTTTAGTTCAGTTTTCATGTGGGCAAAGTTCATTTGAAAAACTTTAATAAACTGCAAAAAACCAGATCACCCTCTGATTCACATTTTTCAGATACTAGTTTTAGCCTAATGCCTTTATTGTGCAGATCCTCAGTGTCCTGCCATTTCACTATAAAACAGTTCAACAAAATGGCTTACTCATGGCTCCAAATGGCCTTCTCAAAATAGTTCCAGATTGGGAGCAAATAATCAAAAAGTTTATTTCATAGAATCAGATAAATTCTATATATAAAGCAACTGAATTACAAATCAAGAAACTCCAGCTGGCAGTTCAGTCCCCAAATACTTAAAATTTGATTAGCAAGATACAGCTACAAGACATACAAAATGCTCTTTGTGAGCCAAAGTTAATATCTGTCATTTTTAATCTGCAGATTTAAATAGACACTGAACATATGATGGGTCTTGTCCTTTAAAAAGCCAGCAACATTTCAGCAAGTTTAGAGAAGCTCCAAGATTAATCTGCCCGGATGCCATGAAAAAAGATTGCTTCAACCGCTTACATGAATGAAGTTAAAATATGACCTTTTATAGGACTACCAAACACACTTCCCAGTGCTGCCATTTATCTTTTACTGAAGACACATGCATTTCCAAAAGTGGCAAGAAAAATAAAAATAATACAGCTCCCATGGCACATTTAATTTATCACACCTCAGCTTCCTTTATAAAATACTCTTCAAAAAAATGTTACTGCTGGTTTGCTTAACACTCAAGTGCTGCTTTATGCCTTGTCCATACCTGAACATGCAAACCCAGAGGTCAGGCAGATAAAGTTACTCCCATTCAGCATGCAACACAGAACTCCTTTAGTACACTTCCCACTTCTGAGTAAGAGGGGAAACTTGCAATGATTTATGGGGACCAGAGATTGCAGGCTTCCCTGACATCTGACCTGCCTGTCAGCTACACCCAGACATTATGGGCACTCACTTCACATTTCCACAGCTATTTTATGAATCAATTCAGAAAGCTAATTGCACATTAAACTTGGTTCTTTGACCTACTTGCAGAAGGATGTTACATTAGACAGTCATTCTTACTTCCTAAAAAAGGTCAACCACCACACTAAAAATCAATTTAGAGACAAAAAATCAGAATAAAAAGTTCAAAATGTTGATTACATTTTCAGGTTCATTTTACAACTCAGCAATATCCAAATACAAGTAGAAACAAGAAGAAATCTTAGAACTCTCAAGCTCTGGTAGATGAATACATGCTCTTCATTTCTCCTTGATCTTTTACATACTTGGATACAAACCAAATCTTTTTTAAATCAGTAACATATAAATGAACTTCCTTGAATACATAACCTCAAAATGTATATTTATACTTTGAGTTTGAAACTCAAGTGAAACTAAGCAGTATTTTTTGACAGTAGAAGTTAACAGTACTTTCTTCAGACCAGCTGAGGGGGAATAAATCTTGTAGATGTGCACTCAATCATCACAGAAATAAATCTCAAGTAAAATGGATTGCCTAATAACTCACCTCATGTCTCAAAATTTAACATTCACTACACTCCAATTTAATTGTGCCTAAATCTCCATGTGCTTCTGCCTGCACTCAATCATCAGGCAAAAGCAAGATGCTGTCTAGAAATGAGAGCTTAAACTTCCCTCCTAAATGCCACAACCTAGAAGAGAATATAACAGCCCAAGTTTTACACTAAGTTCTCCAGCTCTGCACTATGTACTGTCAGGATTCACGATTTTTGTTTCTAATATTGAAAAGACCAATGTGTTGCAGCATGCCAGAAATTCCTGACAAGGTGATACAACTAAGAACAGTAAAAGAACCTCAGACCTCTTGTTTGTAAGACACATAAGCCTTATTTGTGCTTTTCCAGTGCTCATTACTGTGCATGATTTTGCCTCCTTCTCCATACTTTTGTAAACAACTTTTTAATTGAGCATTATATTGCAGGCTATCAGCAAATGCAACAATTTTTCTCCCAAATCTTCAACTGCAAGTGAAAAGTACACCACCATGCACACACAAAGAACAGACAAAGTGTGAGCTGCCAATAACACATTCACATGTGCAAGGAAACAGCACAGATGAAAAGCACAACTTTTGTAAAAATAACTTCATTTGTACTTTATTCCCCCATAAATGTAGCCATAAAGAGATGTACTCTGACATAACAGCAATAAAAAGAAAAAAGCAAAAGTGTGCTAAGTACACAACTCAGCTGATCAGGAACTGAGAAGTCCATCAAGTTGTTCTTTCCTGTATCAGTTTTGTAAGCACACAAAAATTTCCAGCCTGAGTAAATGGTCACCAGTCAGGATAAACTGTTTTCATCCAGGCAGTAGTGTAGTTTAGCTAACAGAACTATAATACTCCTTGCAATGCAATGACTCCCTCCCTTCAATGATGTTATCCAAACGAAAACAGAACTTTCGAGTGAGTAAACTGGTGTCCGCACTTTTAATTCAGAGATTCAGCATCATCAGAAATAAGGAAATAAAAATAAATCCCCGAATATATAGAAGGCTCAAGGCAAAAATTCATTGGCTTAAACAAGGATAGTATGGAATCAGGAGATTCTTCATAATGAAGTTCTTAATCTAGATAACCAAAGTTAAGAAAAAGTAGTCTGAAGAAGCATAAACACCTGTAAATCAAATGCAAGACAAATACAGAAAATCAGTTTATTGCAACGTTTTTCCAAGCTAATATGGTTTTCATAATTCTATGCAAATCTTCTAATTAAGCATAAACTACATGCCACCTTCAATAACCAGTGAGATCACAGTAAAATCTACAAATTACAATTAGTGTCTTGTTTTAACTTTTGTTCAAATGACTGCAAAATAAAGACTTTATTCATAACACATATCACGGAATCATTTATGATCTAACCTTTATACCAACTGGATCTATAAGCTGAGACTTCAAGTCAATAAAGCCTTCCCAGTCTGACAGCAGAAAGCAAGCCTCCCATTGCAAAGCTACAATGAAGCTTTCCTGACAAATGTTTAAGAAACCAGAAGTGGCAGATAGGAGTATGTTGCACTAGCAACCATCACATTTACAAATCAATAGAATTCAAACATGCTCTCCCTAATAAAAGGGCATATTAAAAAAAATACTACTACTTTTAAACAGAACAGTAAAATTAAGACTAGTTAACACTTAAAACTGACTTACATCTGGGGGGTGATACTCAGCAAAGCTTCTCCTAACTCCCCCAAACTTGACATAGAAATTAATTTTATCTAGGTGCCAATTCTAGCTTAATCCCCTAAAAATATAGTTTGAAATACAGCTGCTACAAGAAACATAATTAGTATTATATCAAATGCAGTAACCATGACTCAGTTTTTACACTACTCTTTACAGACCAGACAGTATTACTGTACTGCTCTATGATTCACCTGGAAAACAAAATGACATGGCAGAAGTTATGCTATCAAATCTACCAACACACTACAACCTAGCAACAAACACTTCATTTCTCTGAAGCCATTAACCTTTTGATATAAAACACAGACTAAAACATCTGAGTCATAAAGACTACAAAAAGGACAATCTTTACATTCGGAATAGGAAAGAAGAAAAAATGCCAAAGTGCTATTGCTGACAGAGTTCTTTCTTTATGACCTGCAGAGCACAAACCAGCAAGTGTTGGGACACAGTATAATATGTACTTTCTTACAAAGTCTCTCCAAACTAGCCACTGCTTAAAAATATGCCATTTCTCCTCTTCCTCAAGGGGGAAAAAAAAATCTTCTGCTCAGGACAGCTGAACTGTGCTTAGAAGTCCTCATAACACAGGGATGCAATAAAGTCTACAGAAGTTTGTAAAATAACCTTTTGTAGAATATTTTTGCTCCCAGCCCCATGCTCAGCAAACAGCTATGATTTCCACTTCTCCATTTAAGAAACCAGCCCCATGAAACACCTCAAATTAGTCAATTAAGACAGGCTCTTATGTACATCTTTCTCTGACTCAAGGAGGAGGAACATTCCTCTTGAGCATGAAGATCTGCAAGTATGCTTTTGGGTATCCAAAGCATTTGAGCTCCATTGCTTCAACAATGCTGAGTGGCACTGATTCTTGGGATGTCTTACAGGCAAAGGGAGGGGAACAGATACAGCAGGGCAAATGCTTCAAACAGATTACTCAATCAAAAACCTGTTAATCAGTTCCCAAACTACTCAAAAAGAGATTGCTGAAAGTACAACAAAACTTACATTTATTAACTGAGATCTCATATAATTAAATATAAATCACATACCTGTCAGGATTACATCTGACTGAGGGAGTCCAACTAAAGATAATTCCTCATATTATAATCTGCAAACTGAATTTCATACATAGTAAGCATTTCTTCACTAGCAATTCACTGTGGAAAAGGAGCCCAAAGGTCCCAGCCCAGACCCAACAGAGCTCATTTCACCTGCTGCCAAGCACAAAGCAACTCAACTGAAAAACACTACCTGAAATACAGTGCCAGGGATGAGCCTCTGGAAGAAGATGATAAGTAAATTAGTGCTCCTGAGTTATTTAGCAGAGAAACACCTGGCATTCAACTCTCTAACACAGGAAAAATACACTCTTATTTCTCAAAGCACCTCTGGCATTTTGATTAGGCAACTCCACGATGGTATTTCTTATTTTGCTTACTTTTCTGTTAAACCACTTGACTCAACCTGATCTTCATGCCAAGGCAGGGGGGGAAAGACAAGAAAATAATTTGACAATATTATAATTTGGAAAATTCTAACACAGTTTCAACTTAGTTACAAACTCTCCAAAACTGTGTTTTCTCATTTGCCATTACTATGACTTTATTCAATTCTCTCAAATCTCAAATAAAACCTTTTCAAGTTTAGAATTTAATCTATGATTAGTCTAGAGGATTTACTATAGTCCTTAGATAAGCATAGAGCAATACAATTTTTATCTGCAGTAATGAACCTATGGACTCTCCCTCAAATCTTTTGAAATTACACTTCATGTTTTTATTAAAAGTTAAAGATGATTTGAACTCAATAGGAATCACTGAAAAAACACACATGTGACAAGCTGGAAGACTAATCCACTAGACATTCCAGATGTACTATAAGAGAACAAGGAATGAACAGGCTCTGGTCTCACTAGAAAACTAAGTCAGCCCTCGTTTAACATTCCCAACGTTTACGTGTTAAAAAATTAACTTGGATCAAAAATCCACAGAAGAGGACAATTTACTGTCCCACTATCCTAAAGCATTACTGTCACATACCTCTTCCCTCTTACTCCTAATTCTACTATCATATACCTTGGACTGTATCATCCCAGCCGTCAAGGAACATTCATTCTCTTGTTCCTTATCTACCTTGTTCCCATCATCACAGGCACAATATGTTTATTTCATAACAGACCAAGCCGATAGACCATGATGTTAAAAAACATGGGATTAAATTAAATCCTGGGAGAACACAAACTACATAACAGAAACCAACAGTCTGTTAAAATAAATGAAACATTGAAAACTCCAGGCCTTATGTAAGCAGCAGTAAGGCAAAAGAACCTTTTCCTGTATTTATTCCACCCTTCCCTCAAAGGCTCTACCCTGTCAAAGCAGACTTGCATAGAGCTGAAGAAGGCCAGACAATAAATTGCAACTATTTAGTGTAGACAATTGAGGGGTAGAAACTTTAGTAAATACTTAGGCACATTAAAAAAAAATAAGCCTGGTGATCAAAGTTTAATGTTTTAGAAATCCCAATGAAATGCGTGAAGTCTCATTAACAAGTGCACACTGGGTCTCTACAGAAAAGGACACTGAGTAATATACCTAAGCTGCCTTTCATTTTTATGGGAAAAGGAGCTCCTAGCTGCTATAGGTACTTCTACATAGAAATAGAGACAAAATTACAAAAAGTACATCATACTAAAAAATAAAAGACACTGGATTATAATGATACTAGATTCCCAGGTACTATGTTAGACACAAAATATCTTAGGTCTATTGAAAGATAAAATTTCTTTCAGTCTGTTTCTTTATGCTTATAACTGTTGTCTTTAATCATGATCACCAAGCCAAACTTTTTTAAAGGAAAGCACGTTTTAGGACAATATACAAGGAACTACCTTCATATGTACAAAACTTGTATTTTGGCATCTACAATTTTAAGTAAGTTTGAAGGACAAGAAGATACAGAATCATACTAAGTGCACAATCAAATGGCATGAAGTTTTTCTCCACTAACACTCATCACGTGTTGACAGTGCAAGTTTTTAATAAGAATGCTACGGTTTCTAATAGGTATGGGTATTTTTCAGTTTGGCTCCAAATATTCCTAATATGCTCTCCTGGAAGACTTCTACCTGTGAGATTCCACTTAAATAAATGAGTATTGGAACAGGGCAACTCCAGATAATAGGAAGAATGCCAAACTCATGGCAAGCTGTCCTCAAAACACACGAAATAAATACTCCAAGTTATTTACTGGAGTAATAACCCCAAGAAATATGTAACACAGGCTGGTCAGTATAACAGAGATTCTCTGGAAAGCAGCAGAAGCTGATAAAAGTTTCCAGTCAGTGACCAAAGAATCCACTGTGGAAAATCTGCATCTTCTGATAAAACGCACCTGCTAGAGAAGCATTTCAATGACTTGGCTTAAGATCAACAAACAGGAGCAGCGAAAGTATGAAAAGAACTGAAAAATTTAAAATAATCACTACAAAATATTTAGGGTGAATCTGTTGTGATGCCCTTCCAGCAGGTAACGGGGTGCTGAAGTCTCCCGCAGGGAGCAGCACGTGCAATATGTGAAGCCTCCACCGCTTGTCTGAAGAAAGCCTTGGCTACTTCCTCCATGAGAGGGCAGTAGCAGACACCCACCAAAACACTGCCCACAAATCCTGACCACGGGCTCTGAGCCAGCTCCCCATCCATCCCAAGCCAGAGTTCCTTGCATCCCTGCTGTTCTCTCACAACTGGGCCACGAAGGTAACTTGACCTCTGTGGTCTCCCAACCTGTTCTTCCCAAAGTGCCTCTGCTCACCCACTGCAGCACCCTGGCCCTCTCCTGTGAGATATCCCACCAGCCCCACTCTGTGATGTGTGAGCGTGCAGGGGTTTCAGAGAGCTCCTGAAAAAGGCATGGGAGCTCCATGATGCTGTTCTGTAGGCTCTCTCTTCTTCATGTGCAGTTGAGGAGGTCCCCTTCTGTCCCAGCTGTCGACCATAGGATGTCTCCTCTTCACAGCATCCTACCTCTTTTGCCTGACAACCCAATCTTGCTTCTGGGCCATTATCTTGCTCCTGTGTCATTCCCAGTTTAGAGCTCACCTGGACAAATTTGCATTACCTTCCACTATAAATGCTTTGAAACTTTACTGCTTACCAAAAGGAAGACTAATGCAAGCCAGGAGCTTGATGTAACTATATACTAAAACTCTATACCAGAACCTAAAATCATACAAAAGTATTTCTTTCACTGTTCGAATACATCAAACAGGGTACCTGCTTTTATCTTCTGCCCTCTAGACTTAATTCAGTGTTTTGATCCTTTGGAAAAATATTCAAGTGCTCTCAACGAAAGGTAATAGCAATAGAGATGCTTTTCTCCACACTCGCCTAACCAAATATATAAATGTTGAATTTGATAAAAACTCCTCATCTTTAACAGGTAAGTTTAACCTATGACGAGGGCAAAGCATAAAGGGCAGGTAATTATAAATTTTCACTGAAAACTGATACAAAAAAAGACACTTCTGCACTGGCACACACTGCTTCACAAAAACGAAGTGCTTGGATCCCCTTAGCTTAGTCTTTCAGAGAGGAAAGCTCAAGCGAATTAAGTGAATTATCATGTACAAACTTCAAAAGAAAAGTGTTTTTCAATAGGGTGTTTTCAGTTAATTACGGCAGAGGCCCCTTTTCCAATTTCGCTGCAATGCCACCAGGTGGCTCCGGCGGCCGGCCCCGAAGGCGCAGCTCCCACCGGAGCGGCCCCATCCTGCGCTCCGCTGCGAGGCGCTCCAAGAATCCCTGGGATAATCCTGCACAGAACTTCTGGCCTACCTGCTGCTGCTGAATAAACACCACTTTTGCCAACATGCAAAATGAGATGTGCGCTTTTCATGATTTTCACCTCACAAGCTGCCTACTGCCCTTATTGGGGAACAGGAACAACCTGCAGCAATGTAAATAGAAACAGTTTCATCCCCCGTATGCCCCCAAAGATCATGTCAAATGCTGGAGAAAAGTGTCTAACAGACTTTGTCCCATTTTGCTATTTTTAAAGGTTTAATACACAAAAATGGCAGGTTAAGTTCTACTGACACCTACATCCTCTGCCTCACAGCCATTTCTTCTCTTTCCAGGGGGACGAGTCCAACCTCCTCTCCTTCACAAGAATGCTGTTAAACTTCCAGAGAATTTATGCCCTCTGATCTGTATTTCAATGTACACAACATACTACGGTGCTATAAATAAGCAGTAGTTGAGCTATGATTCATAGGTTTAGAAGCTACACAAAATTTTCCAGGAAGTAATCTTGTTTCCACCTTCACAGGTCTTGTAGTGAACCAAATAAATATTTGTTCACTGCTGTTCCTCTACTGAAAAATAGCTCTCAGATAACATTTTAGATAAACTGACCTACATTACATCTTTAGCTGCCTGAGTTCTCCCTGTGAGAACAAGAATACCACAGAACTTATTTCTCTAGAGCACAAGTGGTGTCTTCCATACTTGTTTGGCACAGAAGATCAAGATCAACTCCCTTCCCTTCCTGAAAGAATCTGCCTTTTCTTTTTGTATGTCAAAACAGATAAAGGATGTTTCAAGTTTGGGGAGTGATAAGAAGTAGGAAGAAATGAACTTTTCACTACGCAACATGCAGGTGATGACAGCTGAGTAAAACCAGGAGGATGAAACGGATTAATCCATCTGCTTCCAAAAGAAAAAAGTAAGAACGTTCAAATAAATTCGTATTTCCCAGAATGTTTCTAATACATCACAGCTACACAAAGAAAATGGAAACAGAAGTTCAGACATATTCTTCGTCTTCCAACTAAAGGAGGTGCACTGAAACTAGGTACCACGCTTTGCTGCAATCATAACCCACCAGCAGAAGCAGCACTCAGCCCCCGCTGTCCCCCGGCTCTGGGCAGCCCCATCCCCGGCGAGCTGCACTGCCCTGCCAGGCAGAGCACCAGGGGAACCCCACACAGGGTACTCACAGAGCAGATAATCCCACTGCCCCCTGTACCTCACCATCATGGCACACTGGGAAAACAGAAAGTGGGACTGGGTTCCCAATCTGAAAACCCAACTTCCGTGAATCAACGCATTTTTTACCATTTTAAGGCAACAGTAAGATATCAGCAAAACAGAAGCATGGATGAGAAAAATAGCTAAATACAAAAGACAAATTTAAATTAACTGGGATGGAGATATAGCATAAATTTATAAAAAATAAGTTCATGTGTGAATTAAGAAAGAAAGCAGACACAGGCAATGTGACAAGGAGAAAGCTATGAAAATGGAGGGGAACTGACTGGCATACTAGAATTAAGTGACTAATCAATGAGCTTGATGCTCACACTGAAGTGATTTTAAATTTCAAGCTCTTAGGTAGCAATTCAAGTCTATTACACAGCTGAAGCATTCAATATATTGGATCTATAAGAGAGTAAAAACAAGACATACCTTGTCTATTCCCATTCTCTTCATCCTAAAGAGGAAGAAAGAGTGCATATTAAAAATTCAATAAATGGAAAAAAATGCACAGGCATCTCTAAGATACAAAGACTTGAAGTGGACTGGTAAGGTTAAGTTTGTATTTTGGTACCTCCTACTTTCTCTACAACTATTCAACTTAAAGAATTCAAGCTTTTGTTCTGAGAATGTAGAGTAATAGCTCTTTTAAATACAACAATTAAGCACAATCCTATGAAACATCCCCACAGAAACAACATGAACATCATTATGTGAAAACAAATGTACCAAACCCCATGAAATACTGCCATGAAGCCTCATACTACACTGCGGGTTGTTGCAAGCATGTTTCACCCTGAAAGCCAGGCAGGAAAGGTTACACTTAAGTCATCTCAGGATTCAAAGCTACATATGCAAGAGATACAAAATATTTTGTAAGCAATGTCTGAATATGCTTCCTGAAATTCAAAATACCAAGTTTGTTTTGCCTTCAGTACTCCTAAGGAAAAAGATGTACCCCAAACGCTATTTAGTAACAACCTTGAAGAGCCTGCTTCTGCTCACTGATCCCAAAAATCACACAACTGGAAAGTACTGGGGGAAAATGGCATGCTTAAACTAAAAAAGATATTACCTAAGTTACTTTCTTGTCAGTATTTCAGTATGAAGATCATGGTTAACCTTCTCTACAAAGTTCTACCATTTAAGAAGCAAAACTATCTAAATAGGAAAACACCTACTTGCTTTCTAAACTGTAGCCTTCATAGAGTAATAAACACTCAATCAAATACAATTTCTGAGGCTAATAAGTAGTAATTGAAAAATATTTCTAACTATTTACCTCAGCTAATTAGACCAGCTTTGTCCTGAAGGAAAGGAGGAGCAAGGAAATGACCACAGAAATAATTGTCACCTGGATATTTCCTCCTACTTTTAGATGGACTAATTCCAAATTTCTAGGTATTTTGCATTTAAAGAAAAATCACTATGTTTTTCAAATTAAATAAGCTCAAAGCAACTACACACTGCCCTGAGCAATCCATTCAAGAGAGACAGACTTGAAGAAAGAGAGTAAGACTCAGGTATGATCACTATATAATGATGAGGAAGAGGCAAGTCTGTCCAAGGTGCAATAAATTTCTTATAAGACGTACAAAAGGTCTGCTGGAGCTTTGTAAGATATTACAGAAAGGTAACTTGAAGGAACAAAGAAATAAAGAATAAAAGGACTCCCCCAAACCTGAAACACTAAGTTATACAAATCTAGCACATATTCTACTTTTAAAAAGCCATGATATATCATTCCCACCCAAACAGTGTATCCAAGTTGGACAGTCCTGCTCTATACTTTGGTAAAAATGGCACACTAGAAGGCAAGTACCATTGGCTGCTTACTCTTGAAGCCCTGTAACAGTCAGTTGGTTCTGAACTACAATCAGCAGCCAAGAACTAGACACAGGTAACTTCTGCATGTTTTGAGTTGTGGCCCAATCTGTCAAGTGAAAAAACATCTTTAGGACTTGAAGTATTAGAACTCATAGACTGAAAAATCTGGGTTACATGTATGGGAGGCTACTTGGTTTGATGCTAGATAACAAACATTTTTGAAGAGAAAATTTAGCCAATGTAGAAATGCCATAATTTATGAAACACTGCAGTGGGTTTGTCAGTTTGTCACTGGCCATGCAAAGTTCTGTTATCAAAGACAGCTGCAAAACATTAGTTTTTCATGGTATCAAGCCAACGAGATCAGGCCTTGAGAAATGGAATGAATGCTTTATAACACAAATGTTTCGAAACCAGCTTTCCCTCCTACATTCACCCTTTACACATGGCAAGATGTCAGTACATGCTGCATCCATACCCGAAGAAATTGTTTTCTTTTACCACTTACTTCCTTCTCAGACAAATGAACTTGGGAGAACAAACTTCACATGCAAAAATAGCATTTCTAGCAAATTCCAATAAACACCTGATGTTAAAGGCACTATGTAACACTTGCTTTTTGCAATGCTAGCTGAAGAAATCTTCCATACACTCCAAATTCACCTTCTTATGGGAAAGGAGGCATGGGAAGCAAGGATGATATATAAATGGGTTATTCCTGAATGTGCAGCTATTCCCAGTTTGGTGTGTCCCCACAGAAGCACAGTCAAGTACTTTTGCCAAAACAAAATGTGTTAAACCACAGCCTCCATTTCCAAGGTCATCTTTCACACTGTCCTTCACAAAGGGCTGTCCCTTCCAAGAGACCTACCAGACAACAGTTTTTTCCATAACCTATCACAGTGTTTATAAGTTAGTTAATTAAGGCCAATTACAATGAGATAGAGACCCTTGATTTGTACTTAAACAGCTGTTTTATGCAGGAACTGTGAAAAGATAGTAGAATTTAGCAAAATATCCTGAATTTGACCTAGACTGAAGCACTACATACATAAGGAATGCTAAAAGAATTAGATATATTTTTATTTTTTATATATATAATAAAAATAGAAATAATTTAAATACAACATACTAGCACTCCATTTTAAAATATGGAGAGCCACTTCCCTGAATTGATCCTAACCAATCATTTTCACACGGGGAAAGGGTGTCACAAAAAAAAAAAACACCACCTGAAGTACTATTAGGTGTTCATGTATCAAGGTAAGTGTGTTGTGGGACTCAGAGCAGTCATCCAGGTCGTGGAGGCAGATCTGCCTAGATCTCCTTCCTTGCAGTGAGCTCTTCGGGACCATAAATAAAAAGGCTTTCCAACTGAACAGAGATTTTATTAGACTAACAACCAGAACACTGAACTTCTCAAAATCTAACAGCTCAACACCTCAAACACACCTAGGCAGAAACCAGGTTATTACACATTTTATAAAGTAATGCCCACTCTTCTCCACTCAATACATCCTCTAGTGTGCAGTTCTTTGCTTCCAAGAAAATTCACCTCTGTGGCTTTCCAAGCAGCAGCATCCTCCAGCATGTAAAAAGCTTATCTTTCAATACCCATGGAATATGCAGCTGTGGTGTGATCTTCACCACACTCTGCAGGCTAAGAATATCATGCTCTATGTCCTAGAGATGTCACTGCTCCCCCCTTATGAAGAGTCTTGTCCTCCTCTTCACAGAGGATTCCACCTGACCCATTAACAGCTTTTTCAAACACAGAAACCACAAGCAACAGGAACAGAACTTTGAATGGAAACATTTTCACTGGTATTTCTCAACTGGAACCTACAGTAGATATTTAAAAAGTCAAAAACATATATCCACAAAGAATGTGGAAAGATTGTTCAAAGGAAAGTACTTTTAGATACTTTTCTTTCTCTTCACTACCTCTACTAGTTTATGTTGATTTGTAAAATTTAAGAGATCATAGGGCAAGCTTACCTTGGGGGAGGGGAGCAATTAAATCCAATAAAATTAAAGGAGCTAGACATGCTTTACACCCTGGGGTAAACAGTAGAGACTTCTGCATTGATCTAGAGGGACAACACCAGCATCACATTGACACTTGTGATAACAAAAGGGCTGTGGCTCTGAGAAACAGGTCAAGGATTGAGTGACTCCAGCTGTAATGTCAAGGGCATCTTCAACATCCAGCTGTAATCTGTGTCTTGCATCAGCAGTGGCTGCATTCTCAAGTGTGAAGGAGGGATAATGCTACTACAAGATTCAAACCAGTCAGAAAACTGAATCATATTCATCATTGTTATACTGCCTCTGAGGGGTGCAAAACAAAACATCTGTGACTTCTGAGGCACTTACAGTTTTGATCAATGAGGAAAGAGAGAGGAATGATACTTGAGCTTACAATCGATGACACAGACTGTAATTAGCTGGTAACCTTATCTGATCAAAGATCCTATTGAACAGCTGCAAAATCAGATTTCCTCATATTAGGATCAGGCTGACAATAGGTGAATTTCATTCTTTCGGATCATAACTTAGGTACATAGATTTCCACAAACACCACCTCATGAAGACTTGTAAGTAGTAATTTGGAAGATCTGTTCTTTTTTTTGCTTTACCTCATGGACATTTAAAAGAAGAAAAGAGAATATAACCATTCAGTTTACTTTAGAGAAGTACAGACCGGGGCTCTGTCCAAATGAACCTTACCATCTTTACATGTAACTGAATCCATGAATAAAGGTGTTACAGTATCCAATCATCTCATCATTTCCTTTTCAAAATCAGACAGAAATAGGAATGAATTAACCAGATTCTAACATGTCCAAGAAGAAACAGAGAAAAAAATTAAGAAGGCATGAAGAAGGCATTTCTCTTGCAGAAAAAGAGGGAGTTAGAGCTTCAAGAAAAGTCTTGAGATTCACAGGTATTAGGCTCACTATGAACTGCCTGGGTCTCTCAGAAACCATCAGATATGAATGAGAGAGGAAGGACTGACATTTCTTTTTTATAATGCCCTTCCCTTGTGCCTGTCTCTCTTTGCATGTGAGAAACATACTGACTCCCTCAGAGACATCCTAGTGATGGCTTTTTTCCAGAACATATCCAGTCACTTCTTAGTTAAGGAGGTTAATCCTGCTCATGCTGTTTATTTTCATCCTCAGCACGAAGAGGGGCTCTTGTTGAGAGATGCTAACAAGTGCATATAATTTGTTCTGCTCAAGGCTAAGGATTCCCCACCCTCCTTCCTCTGCTTCACACTGAATTCAACCAGAGACTGCTATTACCTGTGCTCAAGAACAGAAATGCTGGGATCACCTGATACCGCTAATAGCTTCACTTCCATGTAACTTCAGTCACTCCTTGTGAAGGAAAAAATTTGGGCACTCAAGTGGAGGCTGAACAACTGAAGTTAACTGGAAAATTGTGCCAACTTTCTTCTGCAAAGCTTTTTCTACTTCAAAAGAAATCTTACACCAAGGAGAGGCAAAGACAAACAACTTTATTGAAAGACACCTGCAGAGATCCATGAGTCAATTAACTTCATGCTCCTTTCCAAAAGCTTCAATACCCATTCCCCAGCTTGGTAAGAATTTGTTCTTCTGTCTAACTGGAAAAGCAAAAGCAAAACTGAGGGGTAGCATGGCTCACGAATACCACATTGATTTTAAGATACTCAGTAAGAAACTAAGGCAAACTAATTCTTCTTCATCTCTTAGTGTGATGGTGTGACAAACTTCAGTTTGGGGGGAGAGGGGAACAACAACAACGAAGAAACCCAAACATCATACCCTTGAAAATTAAATCTACACTTTAGAAGAGGTACAGACTAATTAATGATACTGGCTTTGGGTAAAAGAAGAATCTGTACAGAGAAATACTTTCCTGTTCTGCAATGACCACTGGTCTTACCTGTGATACAACTATTTTTAACTGACTGACATCCTCAGTCAATTCCATTTTATTGGAACAGATCAGCAAACAGCTATTAAACAATGGCATGAGCCCACCCACCTTACAAGGGATTTTTCAAGTAAGCTGGATTTTTGACCCTAAAAGGTACAAGGCTTTATATGAAGTGCTTTATTATTAATTCCACTTACTTTAAAAGAAAACTGAACCGCAGATTCCGGAGGGTAAACGATGAAATGTCTTAAGGTGAAGCCAAAACCCTGAGATGTCCTCCTTAGCACGACAGTTTTAGGACCAGGCCAAGAGAAAGTTTCTTCCTCCTCCGATGGTGATATAGCTTCACTCTGCTCTTTTCCATCTTTATTTTTTGATGTCTAAAATAGAAAAAGATATGCACATAAGTTTTCATTTGGATCATTGAAAAATAAAAAGAAAACAAGAGTTCCTAAACATTCCTGTACACTTGAAAATAGAACTTCTCCCTTCATAACCAAAATAACTTGATGGTCACTAGCATTTTCAAATGTGTACTCTAAAGCAGTACCCCTTACACCATTGCATCTCTGGTCATATTGCACACAGAATAACACTTAAATTTTAAATGAGGTTAGATATTTTAGAAGTCAACATTCAACAATGAAAGACTCGAATGAACCACAAGAAATACGCACAGCTTGCATGTTTCACTTGCCTTCTATTTAGAGACTATTAGAGACGTGACTTCTGGGACCCCATTTCTGGCTGTACTTATCTCACACACACAGGTACAAAACAAACTTCTCCTTCCCTCACAATTCAGGCATGATTTTCTTGACTAGTATCTCCTCACTTAATATATGTAAAACAGAACATGCAATTGGTTAGGCTTCTTCAGCAAGACATTTTCTTCTAGTCATATCTATGACTTCACATTTGCTTTTTCCACCCTTAGCTATTTTCTCTGAACATTTCACTATGCAAATTCTAAACACAAAAGTAAAGAAGTCTTTCCTTTTACAGTCCTACTGCAATCCTTCCTCTCAGGCAGAAACAAGCAATCTTGGGTGGGTTTTTTTCTTATGGCTAATTTTATATACCTATGACTCAAGAAACTTATTAAAATATTTCCCTTCTCAGCCTTATATAAAATCTTCCATTTGAACTTTCAAAGTGAGTGCCACACCAGCACTCAAAGGCAGGAGACACAGAGAAAGCATGCAAAATCCTATGACCCTCCTCTAAAGATTCTAGTTCAACGATGCGTGAAACAAATTTAGATACCAGAGCCTATAGCCTATTCAAAGGGTATTCAAACAGAAATAATAGTCTTCTTGTCCTCCAGTAGCTCTGCTGCTGTGGCTCAGCAACTGGCCGATGCGTGTCAGAATTTACTGCTTGGTTTTCTCCCTGTCCTACTCCAAAATAATCTCTTTTGCTTCAGTCTTAGAGCTGGAATCTCGAACTGCTTGCTGGCAAGGTGGGTTCAAACAACTCCAACCAAAATCTTCAGAGAAGACAGAGCATGGCCGCTCTAACCACAATGAGAGCAACACATATTACCACAAGAAAAATGCTGCAGCTCCTTGGTGAGAGCTAATACACCAGAACAACAGTTTGCATTCAGGTATGTAAAACACAATGCATTTGTCCACAGATGCTACAGTTTGCCCTCAGAAACCCCCATCTTGCTATGTCCAACAGGGAGAACCAGCAAATACTAGCCAGTGCTCCAAAGATCAGCCTCCCTACCTCCAAAAACCCCGTTTTCAGCAAGAAAAAAACATACAAATTGAGAAGGGTCTTAACACTACAGCCAAGCTAAGAAATGAAGCTGCTTCCGAAACAAGAAAATATGGAGAATCCAGAGCAGCCTGACAGGATCCTGCTCTTCCAAACAGCCCTGGAAGAATTAACAGCAGATTTTGGAAAGAACAGTTATAAGTATCAAGGACTCAGTCTCAGCCTAGTCTGTCCTCATCTATCATCTTCATTCACGTTTTAAAGTGTTAGTGTGAAACCGAGAAGACTGTGCAATTAGATGACTAATGAACGAAAAATTAGTGAGCACTGCGGAACTGCCAAGATGAGTGGCTTGAGTGCAGTTCAAACAATGAAAAGATTAGGGTAAAATTTACATAATCCTTTAGCCTAAGGATGGAGTTTGTTATTGAGGTGTTCCCAACCACTCTGTTCAGCTTCTGAACACAACAGCATTTTATCAGTTCTGCACAAATACGTGTCGCTTTTCAGGCTTTTAGTCTCAGGACACAAGCAGAAACTGAAGCCAGCAAGAACATTTTGATCCTAGTAAACTGGCAAAAGAAATAGCTCCTAGTAAAAAAAATATCACTGGCCTCTAAAAAATGACAGTGATTTCCTCCATCAAGTGACTCACAGCAACCCATCTATTTAATATTCCCTTGCAATCTTTTGTTTCTCCTCTCAAGAGAATAGGTAATGCATGATGCAAAGTTTCAAATGATCCAACAACCACAGATATCGAAAAATGTCCATAAGCAAATACCCATAGTTAGAAATAGGTAAACAGCAAGCTTAAATGTAGCACTGAAAAATCCAAGTCTTCAATATATTTCCATCTTTTTTCTAAGAAAAACCTCCTTAATTAGCCAAAAGGTAATTTTAGTATGTGTAACAACTGATCACTGTAAGTTACATACAGAAATACTGTAACCTCAGTTCAAAATAGAGCCACACAGAGAACTTCACTAGCTTTTACGAACAGGAGTTGCAGCATTTCAGTGTAGCAAGAGAATCTCTCATTTCCTTGTAATTTAATGTAAACTTTTAGCATTTACAGAAGTTACTGAACTAAAAGTTATTCATAAACCCACAGTCAAATAATGATTTCTTGAAAGAGCACGCCAAAAGGGAAAGGTGAACTTCACGCCGACCTTGGACCCCCTGCAAGGTCTGACAACAGGGTAACAGAAAAAGCCAGTATCAGTAATAAATGTGAGACATGTTCAGTAACAGCAACTTTCAGCCACCACTACCAACAAGCAAGAATCTGATTTATAAAGAGAGTCAACATCTGTTTAGTAACCCTGTGACACTTCCAACCACAGCACACACACCAGAATATCCCTTGCCAGAAAAAGCTTAAAAAAGGAACAAGAAAAGTTCTCAAAAACATAAACAAAACAAGGATGCAAGACAGCAAGCAAGAAACAGATGACATCTAGCACAGGCAAGTACACACTACTGAAGGCAAAGTCCCTACACAGTTTTCCTTGCAAATCAAATATCAAGTTACAAACACGTATCTCCTATCCATAAGGGAATCTGTATTTTGGGTAGAGTCATTTGCATAACAAGAGATAAAAAATGAATGCTTCATTTTCACATAAGCTCTAACAAACCAAAGGTTATTGTGCCATATTCCTTACTGAAGGTCTTTATGTTTATTTGTCTATAGAGTCAGTCCTCAAAATCGAAGTCAGAATGCATACAATCGAGTTCAAGGACTGAAGAATCCCAGGCTACTAAAAATGATTCAAGCATCATTTCCCTCAGGAATTTTTCGTGCAGGGCTTCTGAACAAAGTATTGCAAAGCATTATTTCCTGTTCTATGCAATTGCAAGGACATACAACAGATGCTTAAGTGCATTGTAAAATGCATACCTTGTTTTTAATATTGTATTTAACCCTTCTTTCTGAGTAATGAAAGCATCCATGAAAAATCAGCTAACATAATAAAAAACTACATGAATCACTGGCAGCTTAACATGCAGTAACAGAATTATGTAAAACTGCTAAGTAGCATTAATGTTTGCAAATAATATTATTTCCAATTAAAAATAAATCTCAAAGCAATAGTTTCCCATTATATTAGTCTAAAGTAACAACTAAAGCTAAGACATCCAACCTGCATGCTCCCTAAAGCCCCTCTGATTTCTAATCTTCTGATCAATTTACAGACCTGTACTGTACAAGCTAAAAATCCTTAAGTGATAGTCACAGGCAACTGCAATCAAAGCTATCAATTAAGAACAGTCATCTTGACTACCTAAACAGATAAATAGGCATGGTCCAAGTTCCAAACCCTGTCTTCACAGGTGAAAAATGGTGAACACTAGAAATAATTGATATATTGCACCATCTATTCTGGAAAAATCATTCAAACCCATTTAAAGTTGGTATGAGCAATCAATTTCTATCTTTGTGTTCGGTACCCAAACTCAAAATTATTTCTAAAGAAATGGGGCATGGGACCGACATCCAGATTTGCTCCCTTTTTAAACTGTTTTATGTGTTTTTTACGATACAGAATGCTTCACAAATAAGTTATGTAAATAAAAGTCTCATTGTGGATACAAGGATTTCCTACACTGCATTTTTTTGAAGCCTAAATCTGTATTTAAAAAACAAACTAAAAACAAACAAAACAGAAAAAACAAAAAACAGTTCCCAAACCAACCGAACAACCTCCCCCACCACCAGACCATCCGGGGGACTCACCCATCAGTACCTCAGTAACAGCATGGAAACAGCCTGTGCTAAGCAGCACCTACTTCAGCTGCACTTAGCAAATGTTCAACTTTTAGCTAGTCTACCAGGAAAAGTGATACCTGCTACAGCAGTTCAGCTAGACAGATCTGTGCTGAATAGAAAATGGGCTGATGTTACCCGATTTTACTGATTCAACAGCCACCGTATGATTTTTAGGGCTTTTTAGTAACTACTGACATAAGCCAGAGCAAAAAATTATAGTTATTAATCCCTAAAATCTTCCTGAGACACTGACAGGATATTCCAAATGCTCTAATAAATGCTTGACTCACTTGAAAACAGGAATATTTCTTGTATCGGGTCATTTACTTTCCCCAGTTTTTGCACCCAGTTGCTATCACTTAGCTAACTGTCCTGTTAAATATCTGCTATTGCAGAGAAAAAGGCTCTTCTGGAACAGTCTGGCCTTATTTTAATGTGACAATGAAATAGGTTCTTTAAAAAGCTAACGAAGAAGAAATAAAAAGGTCTTTTCTGGCTAAGACTACAGAATGTGTAGGAAAAAACCTGCCTATGAGACAGCCATATAAAAGATTATACAACTTTTTTCTGGGATACATTATCTCCATCCTCATTTGCAGTACAGGAACGTATACCCAGCCTACAGACAGTATTTTATCTTAGTAGCATCTGAGAAGTGGGATCACTTACACAAGGTGTAAATTGAGTTGTTTTTTTTTTTTCAGTTCTCAAGCTAATAAACCAAAATTTCAAGGGAAATGGGTCACATTTATAAAGCCAAATACCCTGATCATGTACTCAAACAGCCTAAAGATGCAGTGAGGTAATTTCTAATGTGTCTTTAAATCAAACTGCAATGTACAAACAGCATTTCATACAGAAGTTATTCCCAGTTGAAGAAAAGTAATTACTGACACAAAGGTAACATTATAAGTAAATCCATATTCCAGGTATTCAGAACATAGCCTTCTTCTAAAAATAAAGAAATTAATTCCATCACTTTCAGCCTCAGGAAATATATTAATTTCTTACTGAAAAAAAATCACTGCAAAGAGACCAGCAGGAAAACTGGAACACAGAAAACCCCAAATCCACACAATCATTTTAGGCCTCTGTGTCAAATATCCACTTGTCCAAACTTTCTGACTGACTTTCACGTTTACCAAAATTTGTAATTTTGCCCTGAATAGGTAGGATGTTGACAGAGACAATTCAGGCAGGAAAGATAACCTCTCAGTAAATATACTGACAGTGTCCTTCCCTCAAAGAAGTGTTTCATCATTTTTCATCATTTGAAAGATGGCTAGAGAGTGTAACCAACAATATTCTCCAAACCCACAAGGATGGTCAGAAATCAATCTGCCAAATTGGTGAGATACAAGGAAATCTATAAAAATCCTAGATGTAGGACTGTGGATGGTAACTGACACCATAAAAAAAGGCATCTAGAATTTGCAGAAAGCAAGAGAGGCAAAAAAAAAAAATTGAGAAAAACACCACCTGAATATTTAACAGCTGTACATGCTAGACTTGTTAAAAAACTCTAAGCTGAATTCCAAAGATGCATGTGGCAGTGCATGCATAATACCAAAGCTGTCCCTTCTTTACTAACATCAAAATTAGCATGCACAGTTAATTAACAAATATCCCAAATGTTTCAGTATTTTAATTGTCAAACTGGAGCATTCGTTTTTGCATGAATGTCACCCTTCACGTTAAACAAGCAACAAGGTTAAAAAATAATTATTAGTAATGTTTAATTTATGTATAGATTTAAGCTGATGGCAGATATGTAATAAACATTAATTAACTGCTCCTACCTACATACTCTACCTACTTCAATCCAAAAGTACATCCTTCTTCTTGTCTGCCTTTTAGAAATATGAACATTACTTGGGCATGGCTGAGTGTAATCAACTCCTGTCAAAGTGAACTTTGCCAAGTAGAAATAAATTAGTGTAAGTTAAAAATAAAAGTTTCCCTCTATCCAATAATGAGCTGAACTCTCAACATACAACTAAAACACAATATGGATTCACAGCACAATATACTCAACCTAACAGTACTGACCATGTATTTATGTGATTGCTGACATTTACTATGTGCTGATACATAGTACTGAAATTAGTTCACTCCACTGAGAAAGCCTTTATCTAGAGAGTGACACTGAAAGAATGTTTCCCAAGCAGAAAAATCAAGCAGTTTGAGACAGAGATGTACTGAAGCACAGAAGAGGAAAGCGTTTCCTACCCCAGAACATCTCTAAGGATTCCTCTTTGCAGAATGGGCCACAGGGAAATGGATCCCACTCAACAGATCTCTCTGACTGGTAGCAGAACCCTCAGAGCACGAGACATAAGGTATCTGTCTCCATCTTGTCCACTTCAGTGCTATGTATTTAAGAAAGCTGCAAGAAGGACTTGGTTACTCAGTCCTTGTAACTGCTGAGCCTGTTTTCAGTAGTTATCAAGAGGAGGCTGCCTTGTCATGAAGCACCTGAAACTGGAAATGGAGATGTAAACAAACCCTCAAAGCTCTAAAGATCAAACAGCTACAGAACCACACTCACCACAAGATGAGATGTGGAGATAAACACAGCCTGAGCCCACACACATAAAACCATCAGCAGATAGCATTAACAGAGACAGCTGGTCTAGTCAGGGCCCTCACTCTGGGGTCACTGCTGTCTGGTTTTGAACTGGGGGCACAGCTCTTCTTCCATGCTACAGTTCTTCCAGAAGGGGGGAGAGGGGGGCGCAGAGGGGGAAGGAGAAATAAGAGTTTCCAGAGAAAGACTTCAGCTCCCAAACTCAAGGAAAGCATCAGCACTCAGAGTCACCAGGGTTCCCATTCATCTCTCACCCGGCAAGTGTTATGCATGCATGAAGTGCAGAATACTTCCTGAAACACCCCAACAGTAACATTTCTCTTGTATTGCAGCTGAGTGGGATGCACTAACTGGAAAGGGTAATAGAGGCAAACAAACTGAGGAACTCAACTACCACTAGAACAAGACCCAAATCCTTTATGACTACAAGTGGAGACTTTTACTACAATTAATGGTTCAATATCAAACAACAGGAAAAGAGAAACAGATTATTAGTGATCACCATAAGACTAAGGGGAAGATGGGCAATGCCATTCCTCCTGTTTGCTGCTCAGCTGGGTTGGTGAGGTGGAACCCAAGCAGCCACTAGCAGCAGTGAGGTGGTCTCCATGAGCAGCTCTCCCTCTCTCAACCTCCTCATGGGTCTTGCTGAGACCCCTAATGAGACATGACAATTCAGAGCAAGGGAATGCAATAAAAATGTCAGCATCACTTGATGGAGTGACCACAGGTGCAGGTGTGTCCCTCACTGGAGCTCACTTCTTATCACTGTAATGCACCATTATGGCACTACGCCTGGGTCCTTTTTTGGTGGACTAACCAAACTTAATTCAGGCATGTGTTAGGACATAATCCTGGGTGCAAACCTGCCTGTCTTTTATGACTGTGAATCTCACTCAGATGGGATACAAGCCAGTACAGTTCAATAACAAAGGCAGTGGCTGCCTGCCTGCAGCACAAGTTAGTGAGAACACCAAATTTTGAGGTGCATCTCAGGACTGAATACTCTAATTCAATAAAATACCTAAATCATATCCTCAAACCAAGACCGGGTAAGGAGAAAGGCAACTGAGATGGCAATACATGACTACTCCCAGTGTATGAAGTAAGTGGGAAATCTGCGACCTTTCAAAACCAAAGCGTATCTGTGCCAGCACGGCAGATGGCTGGGAGGCACAGGGAAGGAAACATGCAATTCTGTCAAGCACCATGCAGGCTACAGAGCTGGCTTGGGCTTGGAAGGAGGACAGAGGGATGCGTGTTTCTGTGTACTTTCTGCCTACTTCTGTACTACTCCTGTTACAGTAAACACGATCATTCAAAGGAGAAACAGTGTTTTCAAGATAAAGGATTTCAGTTCTCATAAAGGTCAAGGCATATACAAAAAACAAACAGTAAAAACCTCCACGTGTGCATGTTATTACACAGCTCAAACTTGCCTTACTGCACTCTACTGTCCCTGAAAGGCCGCTCCGTAAAGCAGCTAGTGCTCATGTCAGTACATTGCCACTGTCTCATCAGTACTCCACAAGACCTAAAACGCAAAGCTAAAGGCTATCTACAGCAAGGATGATCTTAAAAATCCCTCTATGTGTCTGTTCAACTGAAAAGTTTTCAGTTTACCTGGCTCTGGATTAAAAACAGTGACACCCCAAGTGGATCTGCAAACGGAGCCCAGCTAGCCATACTTGCTTGAATGAAAGCAGCATTCAGCTTCCCAGGCCAGGTGAGATTCAGAAAGAGTTCTTCTACTTCAAAGCAGGGAAAAATCCCAACCTACTAAGACTGCCTAGACTTAAAGTAACTTTTTTCTTTTTCTACACAGCACAAGCTCTGGTTTTCTCATACTGTAGTTCTGATAGATGGACCTTTTGTACAATGCTCTTAACTTCACCAAAACCAAGATCGTGTCTGGTACAACTAGTGCTCCACCACTTCTTAAACAGGATTTCTCCACGCTTAGCCCCAAACCCCTGAATTATCCACAAACAGACATAAACTATCTTCTCAGATCTCCCTTTAAACACTAGATACTACCAAATTTAGCATTTCAATTCATTAATCTACCATATGTCTATTTTATTTTTATACACATATATACACAGAGAAAAGTATACTCTGTTGTGTGTGTACATATATACATATATTTGTAGTAGCTTGTACACATCCAAAAAGTGTACTAATTGACTGGGATTCTTTGCAAAGCTAATTAAGTGCACTTCAGATAATAATTTATACTGCCACAGAGTAAAAGCCCATTTCAAGCAACAGCACCGAGAAACAGAGTAAAAAGAATATAATAAAAAACTTCACAGTTTTTTATGCAAACTATTTTCGTTATGTGTTTTGTTTGTATCTTGAATTTTGTTATTCACAACAAACATGGAGTTCATAATATTAAATTTAGTCAGAAAAACATTAACAACAAAGAGAAATTGAGAGCTTCCTTGTTTTCTTATAGACCCATTAGCAAAAGCCTCCCCTCTTAACAGCTACATCCTTAAACTGGAAAGAAAGGAAACATCTGCAGGGCTGGTAGCTAGCACAACAGCAAAATATCATGTGATCTTAATTTAGCTAAATTGAAAATTTTCCTTCTCTGCTTGTTCTGTCATTGCTTGTTAAGAATAGGAAATTCTTTGTCCTCACCTTACAGTGTAATCTGGAAGTATCAGAGACAGGAGACAAAGAAAGCATGCTTCTGCTCCTCAGCATTGAAGAAATGTTTGAGGTTACCCCATGCAAGATAAAAGAATCTTCTCAGCAGTCTGACAGAAGTGGTAAGAGTGCCTTGCACAGTCACCAGCTGTCAAGAGCTGCCTTAGACCGCTTCTTTCAACCTATAGGAAGTGTTCCAGATCCAAGACTATGAGCTGCCCCATGACCCACTCTGCTTCCTACAGATGGGGAGAGGGCAATAAGAAACACCACCTATGTCCCCAGCTAAGTACAGTACTGCAAAAACAGGAGTGAGTTTCAATGAAGTTCGTACTCTTTTTGCTTTGTAGAATACCACGGGCTTTACCAAACACACAAGATACCACACAGCTTCCGCTACACTTTCACCACAGTTATTACCACAAACCTATTTACACGTGAAATAGCTTTGCAGAAGCCTTCAAGAAAACCAAAACCACTGCACAATGTAAAATCACCGAAATCACCTGCACAGACCCCATTTCAATAACGTGATGCACCACAGGTGCATGGAAACTACTACCAGCCCTGAAACTACCAACAGATTTCCTTTGCTTCACAGTGTTTCTCTCCACTGTAGCCAGAGACTATGTCTTGAATCAAACCACTATTAACTCTGCAAGGGACACAGGTAAAGTTGACCAAACCATCCACTTTTCTACAGCTTCTCTGTCCCTATGGCAAACCTCTGTGTTTGGACTAGGCTGCTCCAGGATACAGCTACAATACTGAGTAAGGGCTTTGCTTTTGGGCTGTGG
This sequence comes from Ifrita kowaldi, assembly GCA_013398055.1. NCBI lineage: Eukaryota > Metazoa > Chordata > Aves > Passeriformes > Cinclosomatidae > Ifrita > Ifrita kowaldi. The sequence goes on along the minus strand of VZRS01000476.1, from coordinate 947,865 downwards.
GACAGTGGTATATCTTACACCTGCTCTCTACTGAATGTAAGCATTAGGCTACCTTCTCTTACTGAAACTACTTGTCTTGGGGTGACTACTGAACTTTTCAACATAAAAAAATATGCTCCTTCCTGTTCTAAAAACAAGAAAATTAGGTCATTTAGAGACTAGACACATCACTTCATCTGCATAAATACATCATCATACCTGCTGGTAATTCAAGCCGTTTAGGCTTAAGCTCATTCAATTCTGCAATCTTGCAGCTCTACTTGAGATTTCATTTCATGTACATCAGAAAAGTCTCTGACCTGCCCAGAGCCAAACAGAAGCCTTTGGAAGATCAAGGATTTGATCCTTCAATGTCAAAATCTGAACAGTAACATTAAAAACATGGTTATTGTAAGTGGGTTGTTATTCCAGAGTTCGACTCCTTTTGCAGATTTATCTAGACATATGGGGGAAATTTTAAGAACAACCCATTTAACAACAACCATGTGGATCAAGGCTAAAAAACATCATAGGAATTTTAACACAGAGAACATTGCTCAAAACACCACAAAAAAGACCAGTGTGTCAAGATTCTTTACCTCCCCACATACACAGCTTTCCTCCTCAAAAATAACCTCTAAATAAATCTACATACAGCTTGAGATACTCAGTGTTGAAACTTTCTAATACAGTGACTTTATTAATAAACTCCTGCAAACTCGCCACTAAAAACAATCCTGGTCCTGTGTTTCAAGACATTTAATTTCAACATACTACATAATGTGCAAATCAACACACTCTTATGTTTCAAAGGCCTAAACTCAGAAGTGAAAAGGCTTGTCCATTGTAAAGCAAAACAAAATAAAATTAGCATACACAGATGCAAAGCCACATATCCAAACACCCAAATTAAATTACGTTCGACCTCTAAATTTGTAATCCATTGTACATATATAACAGAGGAAGAAAAGCAGCCTTTTCAGGGAATAACTTCTTTTACAAAGATACAATGCACAGGAAAATGCTTTAAGAAGGACTGTGAAGTCATTAACCTGAAAAAATATCTTAAATCTTTATGCCCAGAGATGTCACTAAGAGGATAAAGAGGAGAAAGTTGTCCACAGGATTTTCAGTTTAACTGCAAATCCAAAAGCTTCTGAACCATGACTTATGATGTGATCATATGTGACCTGCATATTTCCTCAGAGTCTGCACTGTGTATGTCAGTAAGAATGGTTGATACAGGTAACTAAATCTACGTTTGTTTCTCTGTGTGGAGGTTGGAGTGTGGGGAGAGAAGCAATCTATTTTAACACAAATCTGTTTGCTCATTTAAGAACTACTTGCCTTTGCATGCCTATTATTGTGGCTTGAATTGCTCACTGTTACCAAGTTATTTCCCTGTACTTCGGACATTACAAAATGTTTCTCCAGCAATGTGAATTCCCACGACGAGTTAAGTCACCAGCTATATCATGCAATGATTTTACACCTTTTACTGAAGCTGAAAACCCTGCACTGCTACCAAGACAGATTTTTATCATATTGCCTCCCTCCCTTTCGGAGGCAGCAGATGGACAGAAGTAAGAGCACAGTAAGATAACATAAATATCGCATTTCAAAACCATTATCAGCTGCAAATATCTCAGAAGGAATGCAGACACCTTTGTTATTTCATCCTCCAAGTGACACATTTGGAAGACTGAAAAGCATTTTTAATGTTACTGGAGATTCTCCGGAGGAAGGGAAATAGCTGCAGTGCAGCAGCTGCTGCAGCACTGCTGCGTTCTGGGGCTTGAACGAAGGTGATGAGAGAGCTGGGCTCGCACCGCAACGTCGCGTTCTCACACACTGCCTGCAACAATGAACTCCAGCTGAAGGAACAGGAATCTGACACCTTGGCTGCTACGTCACCACATACTAACAAACCTTCACGTACATCAAAATAATCTTTGATGAGAACGTTTCTCCAAGCCCAACAACTGCAATGATGAGGCCCACCCTGTGCACTGGAATTTGACCAACTTCAAGTTTACAGAACCTGCAAAACACTTACCCCTGGCTGAAAAACCCAAGATTTGAGTATTTACATTGCTGCAAGAGCATTATCGTTATTTTTAGAGGCTAGGCTGCAGCAATAAGATAAAAAAAAAACAAGCCTGATGCCGTTCATCAAAGAACCAATGAGAACAGCACATGAGAAGATCTGATCTCTCTCCCCAAACTAACAGAAGTCTGCTCAGAGCATAGCGCTGACCTATGCTCTGTGCTGGTAAGAAGACAACCTACATTCAATTTGTGGTCTACTGTTTCCTATCTAACAGAAAGAAAGGCATTTGTGATAAAAGGAGGGAAAAAAACCAAAACCACTGTATCACCTACTTTATATTACCTACCAGTACTTCTTCCAACCACCTGAAGCAGTGGTATTTATTGTTTTAGGCATACATGCTCTACTGTATCTCACCATGGCCACAAGGTCAACTGACACACCAGGCATCTCTCCAGAGTCTGCTCACATGCTGGAGGCTCATAAAGGACACCCTTACAAGGACAGAGGGAGTAGCTCCTACTGCATCTTACTGAGAATGAGCCTAGCTTGTACGTTACTGAGGAAAAATATTACCTAGCTCTTCCATACATTCATTGAGGAACTCCTCTTGGACCACAGCTATCATGCCAAGTTATGATTCCAAGACAACTCCATAAACACCAGACTATCATATGAAAAAAAAAGTTGCCTTAACTTTTTAAGGCACTCTCATTCTCTCATTTTTCTTCTTTAAGAAAAAAACACTAAAAATTCCTTGTTTACTAAGACGAGACTATATTAAAAATAGGATTAATGATCTATGATACTGTCAGGGCAGTCTGGATAAGTACAAACATAAATTTGCACATAAAGCAGTATTTACCAAGGTCCCCCATGGGATACAAACCTTTTACCTACTACTCTGCTTCACTAATTCTATATTTGCAATCATGTTCTGAATTGCTAGTAAGACTCTCACAACTTGAATCTACCCCATGTCCCACAACACAACTGTCACACACAACATAAGCAAGAAGAAAGACACTTTGGTACCTTGCAATAACTTGTTTTAAGAAATATTTTTAAGACAGGTAGTGCAGTTCTCCCATGAACAAAAAGTGAAAGATGAAAAACTGCAAGCAATCAAGTTTATTGTCACTGAAGGCTTCTGAGTAATTATTTATGGATCACCATGTGATAGCCATCAATCCCATCCAATGTTTGGACTAAAAACTGTATTTCACTGATGCCAACAGAACTTCACTGATTTACATCACAAAATAATTTTACTTTAAGGGTTTTTGTTTTAGTATGAAACACTGCATATCCTTTGAAAACATTCTAATACACATAACAGCTTGCTGTATCAGAGTGCAAAGGGCAACTGTTCCCAACCATACTACCTTTTATGTCACACTATGAAAATACTTTTTCTAAAATTTAAAGCACTGTGGTAGACAGAAGAAAATATCCCTGCTATTTCATGCTTGCTCACTTCCTGTTTTAAAAAATGAGCTTGGGGAAATATATGCTGCAGAGCCAAGGGAGTGGGTGGTGAACAATAAAAACAAAAGAAATCCTTAGAATGACTGCAACCTAATTTGAGATATTATTAGTGACACAAACTTCAGAGGTCACCCATCTGCTTTCTCAGCAGCAGCCTGCTTGGGCACTGTGAGGTGGGAAGGGTGGAGAGCAGCACTGCTATGTGGAGCAGCGTGCACCTCTCGCCAAGCCTGGCAGCTCCCACTCCTGCCATGCATTTCAATGCAGCAGGAACAGAGTAGCTGCACTGTAATATCCCATAAATGAACTTCATCTCAAAGAGAAGTAGCAGCAGCAGTTTATTAAATTGTATAGTTTACAGAGACTGGACTGTAGTTAAAGTAAACAAAACAACCCCAAACACACACAATTGCATAGCCTATTTAACAAAATCTAGCAAGATCAAACAGTTCAGCAACATTTCTACCTCAAGCATGCAATTAATTCAGGGTATACTGATCTAAAGCTTGTTTCTCCTTTCCAGATTGGTAAGAAACAGTTTTTAAATTATGTGAATCCTGTTCTGCATTGGGTTGAGGGGTTTTTGGCGTTTTTTGTTTAGGGATTTTTTTTGTTTTAATTTGGCTGGGGTTTTTTTTTGGTGGGGGGTGGTAAGGTGTTTGGTTTTAGGTTTTGGGTTGGGGGGGAGCAGTGTTTTGATTTTTTTAAAACCTTCCACTTCAATATGCTCAAAACCCAATTCTCTTTTCCCTTCCCTCTGGTTATATCAAATGCACTTTAAAACTTTGCAGGACTGCCCACATCATAAGCCCTATTTCTTCTTGATTTCTGTGAAGAATGGTAAGCAATTGTCATATTGCAATTGACTAGACAGGTGGATTCTTACATATATGTAAGCAAACTAGACCAAACAGTTGGGCATCTGCAAAAATTAAAAGTTTAAGAGAATGCATCATGTTTTCTCTGTTTTTTTTAATTCAACAGAAGATACTTTTTACCTGTAACATTACCTAGACTACTTGAAACACCCAGACACCATCAATCAGGTTTTGCACCATTAACAAAAGAACTAAAACAATACCCCAAACAAACAAAAATCAAAACCAGAGCACATCACCATCACCTAACAGTGTATATTTTCCTGATTAAGAAGCTTCAGTACAGATGTGAGATACAGGGATTGCAGGCATTTTTAAATGGCAGATTATTTCAAAGGACCTCTATGTATGGTTGAAAAAAATTCTGAAACACCTGCCTCTAGTTACTGTACTGAAACTGCAACTTTATAAGAAGTGCTTACCTTCCCCTTATACCAAATAAAAATTAAATAAATTTTCTTCAGTGACTGGCTGAACATTATATGAGAAATACAGGTAACATCCGGAGTAACTTTAATGTAGAATTACAACTGCATACACTATTTAAAAACCTTTACCAAGTGGATTCTATTTTAAAACATTTTCATTCAGAATCCAGGCAATTTTGTTTGGGTTTTTGTCCCTCTGGTTCTACAGCAAGGTAGTGAATTAGAATTAAATCTGTCCATATTAAGAACTGAATAGTATCCCGTGATTTATTTAATCCTGTATATTTTAAAAAAAACCCAAAAAGGTAACAACCTCCCCCCCACACTTTTTTTTAATCCTATTCCTGATCAAGTATTTTGAACTAGCCAAGATGCTCCGTCTTTTTAAAGCAGGAAAACATATCAGCTTTATATTTATTAACAACTTAGTTTATCTTGGCATATATCCTCCTTCCTTTATGTGATATTTACCTTTTTGTGCAATTCATTTAACAAAATCCTGCAAAGCATAAGACTCTAAAGAGAACAAACTAAAGTACTCAAAGTGTTAAAAAAAGCAATTATACAGTCAAACCATGCTTTGTACATTTATTAACTCTAGAAAACTCCTTAGTAAATAGCAGCATTTCCAACAGCTCATCCTCAGTAAGACTGGGGGTGGGGAGAAGAGATCAACCGGAGCCTTTTTGTTTTCCCCTTACACTAAATTATATAATCACCTTGTATGTAAGGATAAGCAAACAACAAACCTGATCACTCCATGCACAGTACAGGTTACATATGAAACTCCAGTTGTGATTGATCATGCAGTCCAAAATCCTGAACTGGGCCATGTCGTGCTGTAGTGCAGAGTGCTGCTGTGCTCTGACTCAGCTTTTGTCCGGGTGATCCTCGAGGATATGAGAGCTATGCAGTAACGACATTCAGGAACAAGGACTTTCCTTCCTGTTCAGTCTCCTTTCCCACCCCAGCTATGTGTCAAGCCAACAAGATAAATTAACAGAACTGCGTAACATTCTTCAAAATAATACTTCCGAAGCTGACAAATTATGCATTCTTGGGAATAGATGGGAAACAAGAACATCCTAAGAAACCACACTAAAGCAAACAGAAAGGCACTTTCAAACTGCGCTTGTTCTTTTCCCTTCCCCCTTCATTTCTGCTCCTGCTGAAATCACTCTAAATATCAGCAATCTGGTGTCATAATTCGTATCATACGAATCTTAAAACTTCCTTAGGCACAGTTGTGATGATGTTTCCCATATTGTACACGAGATTCAAAAGCTAAGGATGCCTCTCTTAAAACAGCACAATACAAGCAACTTTTCAAAGTTAGGAGAACATCACAGTGTTCATAAAAATTATATGGGTTTATCTACTTTGTACTCTTAAAACAACAGACTTCTCTTTAAACCTGTAAAAGTACTGCTAGCATTGCACAGAAATGCTGGCTGCCTTCTGTAATGAAAGATGACAACCCTACTGGTCAGGGCTGCAACACCAGAGGGATCCTGAGAAACTGAAGAAATACTGGAAAAGTTTCTTCCTTCCTTCATGTATTCCTTTTTTGCAATCTGCAAACAACAAACCTATTTTAGCATGAACCTCACTTACTGTATCTTGACTGCTTACCTAGTATTCCCATTCCAAAGTGAGATTCAGAAACACAGGAAATGTGTTTCTGCAGAAACACACATATTTTATCTGGTGACTACACGAATTATTAGACTAGTGACAGACCCAGCTTAGAATAACCTGCAGTTTAAATGATACAATTATCTAACAACATCCGTGAGATGCCCGAGACAGAAAACTGTCTTGGGAAAAGATGCAGGAACAGCTACAGGAACAAGTGGTCAATTCACCCTTTGGCTCAGTAATGGCCAAAGGACTGAAAAGTACTTCAAATGTCAAAGAAAATGTGTGCTATAAAAGCAGTCTGGAAATAAAACAAACTTGTACATGAGAGTCAAACAAATGGTGTGGCCAAAGAGCAGCTCTAACTTTGAGACAGCTATACAAATAAGGCCTCATTTGTTTTAACCAAACCAAATAAAAAAAAATCTTGTTCCAATTTCTCATCGGAAGGACCCTGGAAATTAATACCAGAATCCAAGCCAACCTCTTCCCTTCCTGCCAATGTGAATAGTCTGAAAACTTCCAAGACCCTTTTGTGTACAAAAAAATCTATTCTGGTTCATTTTAAGATACGTATGACAGGAGATTCTCTATTATCTTCAAAACACCTAATTGTGCAAAAGGGCGAACAGCAGTATCAGTGCAACACAGCACAAAATGAATGTGTTCTCAGGTGAAAAAAAAAATAGAACAACAACATATCAAACAAGTTAGATGGTCTGTGCTGCAGCAGGCTGTGCTGACATGACATGTGGCTATAAGAAACGTCCGGCTTAGCAACTATTACTAGGTGGAACAGATACACTTCCTCACAAGAGACACCATAACTATTCAAGCTTGAGAAATCTTGGAGAGGATGTCTGGGAAGGCTTTACAGAGCAGAGGGTTACTGCAGAGATGCCAGAGCAGACTGAGGCAGTGAAGTCTCCAGGACAGCAATGCTGGAACGAGGAAGGACCCGGCACCCTACAGGACTGGCAGCAGGGATGCTGGCAGAGCGTGTGGGGCAGCCTACACATGGCTGGAAAAGCAGCCAGCTGCACATTTGTTGGACTGTGGAAAAATGCTGTCATCAACTAAGTAAGGCAGAGAGAAGAGGGAAAGTAGATCTGGAAAATTAAGAGAAGACTGCTCCTCTATACCAAAATCAACATCAACCAAGTTCTTCTTAAACAGTATTTCAGTACAATTCTGCAGTGATTAGTTTTACTATCAATTATCTACTTGTAGATTCATAAAATACCACTCCATATTTATTTCCTGTGAAGCACTCAAACTCCTAATAAAGTATTCAACATATTATATTAAAAACCTCCTACTGTACAGTATGTTATTATTAAAAAACCAGCAGTTACAACTCAATCAAATTTGTGTAAGTCTTTCCATAAAGTCAGCAGCCATTATTTACCCATTACTTTCCATTCATTTTCAAATCTGTTTCAAGGATATCCTGAACCCATTACTTATCTCCTACAATCTGGACAGTGCTTATTATGCAAAAGTGTCCAAATACTGCAGATAAAAACATAAATAGCAATACAGAGCAATAGGAGAATACTTTAAGAAACAGTCAGTCTTGGCCTGTCAGCTGCTGTCAAAAGCTAGTATTGAAATGCTTGTAAATTCCAGTAGGCACAAGAATGAGGTGAGGACCAAAGTTCTTGCAAGCTAGAGTCTTTATTGAGGTGCCTCAGACAAAAGGAATTCACAAACTGCTGCAAGAACAGCACCTTGAACAGTAAAATACACTTATTGCTTACAGTGGACTGTCTCAAAGTTCTTCTCCAAGTCAGTCTTTATACTTGTAAATTTGAATCTGCTGTTACTGAAAACTGCTCCTGATCATCATCAGCCAGCTTGACAACTGCCCTCATTTACAAGAAACAAATCTCCTTCCTGGCATGACGTTAAACCAAATTCTACTAGTTCAGCACTCCCCTGCTCTAACCTTATTTTCTTTACTATTAACATGTTTTTTGGGAGACTGTTTTTATTTCTCCAAAGCATGGTTACTACATATGAAACTTCCTTAAAGCAGGCATATGATGATGAGAGTGCTTCCCCTTTTGCCTTCAACATCCAATTTACCAATGCCTTCCTTCAAAAAGTTTAATGCAGAAGCCAAACTGAAATAATTTTTGTTGTAAACATTAAACTTTTTAAAAGTTTTGCTCAAAATTTAAAAGCAAAGTTTACACACTGTATTTCCAATTTGGAGATCAACAGAGCATTTAAAGATGCACCCATAGCATAACCAGAGAATGACAGATGACATACATCAACATTAGCAGGCACCAAAGGACTCACTGTGCAGAGACAACCTGAGTGCAGGACTCAATTGCCCAGAGACCTCCTTATCACACACTGAGCTTTGACTGAAAAATGGATGATGATGACATCCAGTTTTTGACGTTCTACTGCTGGTCAGCTTTCTGCCCCTTAAAATAATGAAGGGACCACTTAGAATTCCGAGAACACAATAAAGTTGAACCTCAATTATGCAATTTATTAAATAAAAAAATCAAGAGCCTATCCAATGTCCTCTCACATCTGTTGCCATGCCCAGTGTTTTCTCCTGGTGTTAAAAACCAGGTTTAAGACCTCAATATTTTGAGGTAACTAAGCTAAAACCAGGTCAGAAACAACTTCCTCAACTCTTTCAGAACTCTCTGTCTTTGTATGCAGATTCTAGAAGGTTAAAAAGGAACAGTAGAAAAGGAGCACAATTTCCCTAAAATTGTGCCCTTCCAGCATCTAGACTTCTCTCTAAAAACTGCAGTGAGCTTTCTGAAACAGCTCATGCTCACAAAAAGGAAGGGCTGCCACTTCCCCATAACTCCGGATACTTTTTGTACATGAGCAAATACGCAAGCCATACACCAGGGTCAGCACATGGGCAGCACACAGTGCAGCGTGTGCCAGAAAGATGCTGTCCAGAACTTGCAACACAATTCTCTGAAAGGGTAAATCCTTTACCAACAAAGTGTAGACTGATAATGATGATGGTGAAGCTCTGGTGGAAATCTGGGGGGTTTTTAGCAAATGAAATTGAGAAGTGCGCAAGAACAAAAAAGGAAAAACATGTCTGAAGAAAAAGTGTTTTCACTGCTCAGGTCACAAAGACTGACAAGGAAAAAAGTTCCTACAAACCAAGTCAACTGCAGGAAGAGGTTGAAATATGATTCCATTTTGAATTCTTTCCTATCACTGAAATTGTTACAAAAACCTATGAACATTAAAAAAAAAGGAAGAAACAGTAAATACAAAAACCATCTCTCTCCATGGTGGGAAAAAAGTAACTGGAGTGTCTCCTTCCCTCTATATCAACGCCTTTTTTAAGATGCAACACAGTTCATAGAATTAGAAACACAACAGATCCTTAGGGGGCAAAAATGCAGGGTACAATGGCTAGCACAGTACCATTTCAGGCTGTTTAACACATGCATACCAGTCTGCTACAATTCTACTGGTATTTTAGTCCAATAACCGAGAAACTAAGGGAGTACACAAGAGACATCACTCTTCCTTCAGAAACTAAGGACAGAACAAGGTAACTGAGATTAGCATAATTGTCACTTTTCTTCAGCATAAACGCAACTTGTATTTTATCGATGTAAAAGCTCATTAGATGAATCCAACAATGTATTTTGTGATTCATTTTGTAAACACATCATTCCACCACCCCACGCACGAATTTACAGTACCTAAATCATATAAAAAGAACTGTTCCAGTAATTGTTTTTAAAACTCATGCAGTGAGGTACTCAGCACTTTGGCTGCCTAATTCTTCAAAAATTCTCCTGCATCCACTCTCAAGACAACTTCACCATCATGTTTGCTTCCAAGAAGGACATGTGATAGCAGGACTGATCTGTCAAGTGACAGTTTGAGTCACGACAAAGAAAAGTCCTTTTCTCTTGAGTAATCGGTTCAGTTCACCAGTTAAGCTCAAGAACTGCTCACTTCCTTGGATTCTAGCCATAGTAACCATAGTTATTTTAAGTGGACTAGTTCTGTGTTTCCTTTCTCTAACCAACTTTTAGCATTTTCTCTTCTTTATCTGACATACTCAGCCACAGACCTCTCTGTTTCAGCGAACAATCAACATCCAAACAAAAACTGACTTTTTACTAGCTTCAGCTACAGGAAAGTATAATTTTGCATGTTATCCCATAAAACTGAATATACTGGATATAAAACAGGATCAGATTCCTCAAACTGAACTCTAGTAAAGCAGCTGGCAATCTTCAGAAACTGGAAGCAAGCTTCTAACACTGCTCTATTCAAGAAATGCACAGCCAAGTTTAGTGGGGACTGAGTAAGAAATAAAAGCCACATGTACTCCTATGCAAAGTATACTTTTGTCACATCCTTAAGCACTTGGTAACAGTTACCATGTTAATGAACTCAAACTCCTGAGAACGTGTAAGTTTACTCAAGCTATCATCACTGCTACCCACAAGCTCAATGTCTCCCAAGAGCAGATCACTCACTTGCTTTCTACCTGCAAGCTCCTGAATAGCAAATGTCATGCTCCAGTGAAAATTTCTGTTTGTCTAACCCTGTGTCCACACAACTATATCAGTTTTGTTTCAATGTCCACTTGCTCTCACTATCCTTAGTTTTTTATGTCGGCAGAGGAGGAAAACAGCAAAATCTAGCAAAAATTTTACGAAAGTCTATTTGTTAAATGCATTTTAAATCACATTAGTACTATTCACCTGGTTATTTTACATCATCTCCAGTCCAAGACAAAATGCAACGTGACTTAATTTGAACTTTCTCTACATGGTAATTTTTCATGTCTGAGCAAAACATGGAAAAAAAATACTGTAATGCTTATTCCTACCATAATGTTCCATCCACCACCACTTAACTTGTCCTTATGAAAACAACAATTGTAAGATACATTACTAATTGTTTCTAGATTATGTCTGAATCTCTAGAAGACACTGTACACACCAGCAAATGATGCAGCCATTATCCAGTTAGAAAACAGGCATGTTTTCTTTTCTTCTTTTTTTTTCCCCCCAGGAATGATGGTAAAAACCTCTAAATTAAATCACATCAAATATAATGGCTTTGGCATCAACAGCACACACATATTCTTTTACAGAAATGTTTTTCACTGACAGTGTTAGTGATCCTATGTGAACACACATGCCTTCACAACTGGCATGAGCACCACCACAGGAAGAATTCTAACAGGGACTTCCTGTTGTCTTCCCACTCCTCGCTACACTGCAGTGCCATGCGATCAGCTCTGCTGTTTTCTGATCCCAGCACAAAGCCGGAACTAGGTAAGTTATTTGCCTGCTTAACACTGGGCTTCAGAATCCTAAAATTTCCATTGTAATAAAATAGAATCCTTACATACATTAATGTCTATAGAAACACATGAGAAAATGTAGTGCTAACTCTGGTGATCATGAAGAAAATCCTTTCAATTTACTGTGGCATTTATTTAGACAGCAAATACATTATAATACAGTTAAGTCTTCTCAATAATCTAGCAATCTCTAAATACAACGCTAGCATAAAGCTAATCAGCAGTTGTGACCACACCGATGCACCTTAACTTACAGCCCAGTACCCTCTTATTGAGACCAGGGAGTGTTCAGAAGGCTGAACTGTTTGTGTACAGAGAACTGCCTTCCTGAAAGGCAATCCCAGAAAGCAACATCCATGTCACTCCAGACACGGTGCCAGCCTGACCAGGACACAGACATATTCCCGCTTTGTCTTCATTCAGACTGTAAAAAAAGAACCAAAATTAAAAAATATTACTGTTGGTAAACACAAGAACTATTGAGTAGTAAGACCTTTTCAATAAAATCCTCCCATTTCCATTAGAACAGTAGGTTCTCAGTACTTGACTACATGGTCTACTTCAAAGCACAACTCTGATATATGGAGAGTAACAGCATAACTGTCCTTCAACACCAAGTACAAATCTTGAAGTTAACACAGTCTCATCTAACAGGTAATCAGAATAGCTGAGCTCTTCCTGAAGCCAGCTAAAATGAGAAAATAAAATCTTCATTAAAATAAAATTACTAGAGCATGTGTGAAGCAACTAGAGTTTATCAGCTAGTAAAATAATCACCTTTGCTTCCCCTGCCTTCCTTTTCCCTCAGCTGGAAGTCCACCAGTGGAACAAGAAAGGGACTGTACCGAGCTCTCAGTCAGAAAGGTAAGCTCCAACTTCAGAAAGCACAAGTCTAATCTCAACCGCAATACAAAATTTCCTAACATTTCTTTCACATAACTAGTACCACTGACTGAACTGAAAACCAAAAAACAAACCCAGAAAATCAGTTCTGGCATGCTGGAAAACGGATTACGTAGTATTATTGATCTTAATTTTCACAGAACATCTTTATTTTGCTATTCTTAACGTACAGGGTTTTTTCCATGAGTAATGAAAATATATTTCTGTTAAATGATAACTTACCCTTACAGATTGGCAATCTCTATAATTTTAAACTTTACCATCTGCACTATCAGTCAAAAGGCTTCAAACTCAGCAGTAATTCTTCAAGGTGTTAGACTTCAGAATGACAATGTGAGGTTTTTTTAGAATTGCTCTCCCAAAATTCAAGTAAAGATCAGTCATTGTACACATGTCCTAAAAACACTAGAAAAAAACTTGTAAGTGAACATTATACTCCTCAATACCTCCCCATAGGTTTCCCATAGCAGCAAGAGCCCTTAGAGCAAACTTGCTTAAGGCTGCTACACTCCAGCTGGTGAGGCCCATGTATGCTGAACATCCTCCTTGGCCACTTCACCTCCACACCAAGAGAGATCTTGAAATACTCTTCACAACTGAAAACCAAAATACCTTTCTCCTGTTCCCACCCGTGGTCTCATAAATGTAAAGCTTCAGTAGAATTCCTACATTGTTAGTGTCATGCAAATGCTACAGACAAAGGTGCCACGTAGAAACATTATTTACATTGAATTACGCAGTGCAGTCTGAAGTCCTTTGTTAGCACATTTTTTCCTGCAGATGCATGAGCAAGGGACATAGACTAAGATATTGGATTACTAATCAGCAACACTCTTTACACCTGCACTTCTACTTTCCTTTTGTAGGGGGATAAAGTGTAAATATATTAGCTAACAAATGCTACAAATAAAGCTACTCCGGGTTAGGTTTTCAAATCTGTCAGGCAATTTGTTGTATTGATTACAGGCACCATAATGCAGTACAGAGAAGTCCTGTCACACTCAAGCTACAGAACCCTGCAGAGAAACAAGTATCACCACTTTGTCACTCGCAAGAGAAGAAGAGTTAAATAAAAACAGCTAGTCAACTAATACAGCTTGGTGACTTCTGCTTTCTCTTCTGACTGTCCCCAAATTTTGTTAACTTGCACAGTGCCAGAGGCTCATCTAGAACTTTGATGAAGCTTTCATTCCTTTGAATGAAGATGAGGTACCTCAAACAAACAATAAAATCAAACACCCCTGTTCCCTGTACATCAAGTATACAAATAAAATTTTAGTTTAGACCCTATAACCTTGCTTCCATATGCTGCATTTTCAGAAGCTTAAACTCCAGTCTTTCTAAAAAAACCTCAAAGATTAATCTCTATAGTATCTAGTAATCTCTCTAGGCAATTTACGTAACTGGAAAAGATTCAAAGATTCATATTTTCCTTCAGTTTTTCCATAATTTTTTCTATTAGGAACAAGCCCAGTTTTGCATAGTGTTACCAGATCAGTCATGTGACACAATCTGAAACTAACTTTCATGACTTCCATTATTTTTTTGTTTTATAAAATATGTGGACTTGATCAAAGCTCTTCCCCACCATTGTGCAAATTTCCACCTCTTCTCTAAAATCTTCATTCATCCAAAAGTAGATTGACTTGGAAGAAAATACCCTTTAAAAGAAGTTAATATATTTTCCAGGGAGCTTTGGAATTCTAAGAAGGCTTAAGGTTTATTTTAGAAACAAATTAAACATATCAAGTTGCTACATGAGTAGTAGAACTGACTTCGGTCTCATGCATCTTGTAACTCCCCCTCATCTTCTTTCGTCCTGTCAGATCCCCTGTAAAGGAAAGAATGTTTTTTTGGCAGTCACGCATGTGCTGACTGGCCACAAGAGCTCCCCCATCTCACCTTCAGTGCGAGGCATTAACTGAGGCTTCTCTTCCATCTACCTACTGAGAGGATCTGAATTTCCAGGCACTTCATTACCACTGAGACCTTCTTCCTGCCTTGAAATTTGACCAAAATTGGGCAGGGATCTCAAGAGCAACTGCAGAGCAACTAACAGATGGGCAGACTGATGCCATGAACAAAATAAATCAGATTCAAGAATTTTTACTTCTTCACTCCATTACATCACTTGCTTCTGACACTCTTTTGCCTGAAGAAAATGAGCCTTGCATTTTCACCCGTGCTGCCTTCTGCTACTTCAGCATGCACTTATCCCACAGAAATGCAGATATTGTGATCTTTTCATCAAAAGTAAAAGAAGAAACTTGCAGAACCGTCGGCTACTGCTTTTAATACCTTTCAATCCTACAATGCTTATATACATTCTTTAGGAAAAAAGTAGCATAACTGAAAATTATGAAGTCAGCCATATTCTTGGCAAAAAATTAAATGAGTACAGGTAGAACAACAAACTTTTTTTTTCTGATCAACATTCATTTTCCAAGAGATTAAACTGTACTTTCCCCATTTTCTGGATGTCTCTAGAGCTAAAGATCATGTTTTTCTAGGGAGCAAGAGTTCAAATTCACAAAATATAGGCAGAGCAAAGATAGTGTTGCACTTCGCTTTACGGGGTATAGCTCCATGTCTAAGCATCTAGTTAGGAAATTCAAAACAGTGAAGTAAAGACCAGTCAGATGCTGCAAGCAGCATTATGCTGAAGAAAGGAGTACTCCAAAATCCCACTTATTTTTACAGTTGAAGAAAGGAGTACTCCAAAATCCCACTTATTTTTACAGCTTGGACAGTGGAATGTATTTGCAGATGAAATGTGAAAGGCACTATGTAAAACTACTGCAATGCATGTCTAAATGATCAAAGGTGCAGAGAAGCCAGGTGTCTGAATCTGTCTGTATGTAACAGATAAAATTACCTGTGGCAAGAAAGAGACTTGACATGATAGTTAATAATTCTTTCATACAATGGAATTTAAAACCTCTTAATTTCTTAACCACAGGATAAAAGGAACTTTTATGACAAAAACAAACAGTATGCAAAACACTACTGTAGCACTGGCAAAGACCTGTTTTTCGTCAACTAGAAGCACTGTCCCATTACACTTACAGAGGAAGTCAATAGCTTCACCCTCTGGCCTCAACATTTCAATTACACTGTGAACCCAGGGTAATTTTTAGTGCTTACCACTAAAGGGAAATACACTGATTGCAAAAAACCACAGACTCAACACATGCAGCTCCGCAGGGATGGTATCTAAGTAGATCTTAGTAATGATGTGTCGCTTAGAATTATGGTCTTAAACCTCACTATGCTGGTGGCACAATTCATCATTCCAAAACTCTCGGGAAAAAAGTCAGGGCATCCTCTGAAAGGTTAAAACAAAGAGAATGTTTGCTTCCCTAAATGCAGGAGGCGTCTCAAAAAGCAGAAGTTTGCTTATATTAGCATATTACCATTCATCAGCACAAAATATCCAACTAATAATAAGTTTCCCTTTCCAAATGATCTCTCAAGCCTACATGACATTTCTAGAAGTGATGGGCTTGGCCAGCCTAACAGCTTACTGCTTGCCCCTTCAGTGAACCACTTCAGCCAGAGACTGCTAAGAATGCCACCAGAAGTCCAGCCAGGCCTCAGAGGAGATGGGAGGAAAATTCCCTATGAACTAGAAGGAACTGGTTTCTGAGAAGTATCATCTTTGCTCAATTCATAACAGAAAATTAATAAATAAAAAGCCTCATCTGAAGCTAATTCTAGAAATAAGGACTTCCTCAGCTTTAGTCAGTAGGGAGTGGAGATATATTCATATATTCCCCTAATTTCTAACTCAGTCAAACAATTTTGTCAGCTTTCATAGGACAAAGCTGTGAAAAATCTCATTTTTTAGCTTACAAATATTTTGGGGTGGTTACTATTAATGAAAAGGTATAATCAGAGCCACACCAAAACTCTGGCCAATAGGGTCCCACCCCACCAAGTCGAGAGCTACTCACAGGCCTATCTCCAACCCTGTACACAAACAGTGACAGAAGTAATGTTATTTGGAAATCAGTAACACCATCCACTGATCTCACTAATAAATAAAGGCCTAGCAAGGTAGCTGTGCTACAATGGCCTAAATCATAACTTCACCATTTCCTTCAGATTTATCATCAGTCTTAGAAGCACACTGATCTCAGATCCATCTTTTGTACTACTTATTCCCAAGATCTTGACAGAGAGAACTGTTTACACTAAGAAGTTAAAGCACAATGAAAAAAAATATAAAGGGTATCCAAGAACTCAGTTTAAAATGCAATCCCTGGAATTCCCCAATGTAAGGATAAAGTAAGAAAGAAAACTCCAGAAAGGAAATTTGTACCTTCATTTTTCCTGAATCCAAAAAAAGTTGTTAACACAGGAAACAGAGACAAAACATTCCTAAGAAAGTCGACCCGATTCTCACTTTCTTTATCAAAATTTCATCCTCCAAAGTTAGACAATAAAGAGGAATGGTAAATTTGACCTAATCATCGCCCTAGTAAAAACTCGTGCTGGATGATGAAAAGCCACATCCTCTGCAGTTATCTTACTGAAGTTCTTGAGACAGGCTTAAAACCAAGATCCATCATCTGTTTTGTTTTTTTCTTATCCCTAAAACACCTTTATCTCTAAAAAACATAGTCCAAAACAGCACAATTTCTCTGAGTTTTACTTTATACTGAAACATAATCTTCATGAGGTATTATACAGGTGGGACACAGGACAAAAAAATAAATAAAAGCTCCACACCAGTGTTTTTCATTGAATCTAATTCCAATTTTTTAAAGAACTCTGCAGGCACAGACAGGTATCCTTTTCTTCACATAACTATATTAAGAAACACCTCATTTTTATTAGAAAGGGCATGTCAGATTTTTTACAATGTAGCAGGCCAGAAGGCTTTTTCAAGAAAAAGGAACAAATACACAGCTCTTATCACTGACACTGGAGACTGCTGATTAAAAGGCTGCTGAGGTCTTCGTGTGATGAAGTCCCAGAAGTCTCCAAAGAGGAAAGTTCCAGGACCTCTCACAGCCCGTTCCAATGTTTAACCACCCTGAACAGTATTTTTTTCTCCTTGTATTCAGCTGGAGTTTCCCTCACCGCACCCGTTCTCTCATCCCTTCCCTTTCAAGAGGCCGAAGGGCCCATCCAGCTGCCTCTGCAGCCTTTCCTGTGTCAGGCTGAGCAAAGCTGGGCTCAGTGGCCTCCTATCCAGGCAGGTGCTCCAGGCCTGAACACCTTCCCTCTCTCCAGTTTGCCATGTCCTGCAGCAAGGGCCAAACACTGGGCACAGTCTTCTGGGAGGAACACGAGGGCGAACAGATGGGCAATGACACCAACACGTTCTGAGATCACGGAGTACAAATGTTGTGAACACTGACCAACCAGGTATGCTACACCACCACAGCAACAACAATTACACCACCAGCACTACTCATAGTAATATTAATATCTTTCTCCTCACCGAATTGTTTGAACAATGACCTCCAGAGTTGCAAAATCAGCATCTAATTCCCTGGCCTTTCTTAAGTCTTCTACTCAATAAAGGAGGAAGTCTTGCCACACACTAAATAATGGAATGAAAGCCCCAGCAGAGGAGGAAGTAACAGTTCAGTAGGAAGAGGATAGGATGAGAAGGGGTAAGAGAGGGCATTAAGTGGTACTCACTTTTAAGACGTATGGCAGGTGTGACTGACAACATACAAAGGCAGACAAAAGCTTAACTGAACATGAAAAATCTGTCACACATTAAAAACTTACCTCTATATTGAATACTAAGCACAAAGTACATTAATGAGTAACAGATTCCCTTTCTAAAAAAGCTGGACAGAATAAAGGGTCAAAGACTTTTTTTATTCTTTCAACTGAAAAGTTCAGGGCTACAGTGCAAAATTAATTAAAAATGTAAAAAATTCCCACTCTAAAGATTCTTAGTAAATATGGAATAAATGTACCAGCACTTAAAATCTCAAAGAAACTTTTAGTAACTAAAGACCAAAACAAACAACCTGAGCCAGAAATCCAGGTGCACAAACCCAGGATATGGTACATAAACCCACCCAAGCCAGTATATCCCACCAACACGTGTTCTGTACGTTAAAAGAACACACCACACAAAATGTCATCGACAAGTTCAAGACAGCCTGTGAGAGCTACATTCAAAGTCTGAAATTAATGTGCCAGTGAAACTTAATGAAATTACCATTTCAAGAAAAGCATACAATTTTAACAAGCAAGTCCTAAATCAATCATAACATATCAGGTATCAGACTTCTGTCAGTACTCAGGGGAGTCCTAATGTTACAGACAAAAAATCCTACAAAACAAGTTATAGAAAACTACAACATTCAAAAAGAAATGAAAGAAAAACAAGCATAGCTGAATGTGTGGAATAGAGGGAAAAGCAACACACTAGCAGAAACCAAGAAACAAGCACGAGGTCTATCAGTGGAAAACTACAGGTTGACTATTGACTATATAACAAACAAAGTCACATGAATAAAATTCGGAGTTGCTTATATTTCAGCAGAAAGTCTGCCTTGTGTCACCACAACCTCCTTTCAGCCAGCAGCAGATCTTGACCCTTAACAAAAAACTCACCAAGCATCATATTAAGCTCATAGTATATCTCAGGAATGTATTTTACCAGTCTCATCCCAAGTGTGAGTACACAGACTGTGACCCATCAATCATGAACTACTACACACATGCCAAGCTCCTCATTACATAAGTGACAGTAATTGGACAGTGCAAAAATATTTGGTACTAGGGAAGTGACTCTCTTCTGGAGGCTTTTGCGTTCATTTTTTACTATGTCTGTAAAAGGACAATGTATTTCCAAACCTTGTCTTTCAAGTGAGAAATTATTTTTTTAAAAATCACCATACAGCAACTTCAGGTCAAACAGCAGAAGCTCCATGACCTGGGTGCGTTTGCACGAAATACCACGTGTCAAGTGACAATAGGAGACCTGCACTCCACTAAGACACAGCAAGACATGAAGACAGCACAACCTGCAAAAGCACTTTCAACCAGATTTCAAAAATGAAACCAACATCGAACAATAACTAAAAACTACTTAACTGCAGGAATGCAAGCTGTTGTTTCAGTTTTACTTAACAGTCCTTTTCCAAACCCCTTCACTGCTTTTCTTATCAAATTTATATCCTGGCTTTCAAATTATGTCATATGATGAAACAGATTAATCCCCTAACGAAACTTCCTCTTCTCTGCATTTAATTCCCCTGCACAAGTCCCTGGCCAACAGTCTGTAAGGTCTTTACCTTGTACAAGACCAATTCAGAAGGTATTCACAAAAACATATGCAATAAAATATAGATTATTTTTAATAATCTTATTAACATCACAGCAGAACACAAGCAATCCAGTAGGTTTCCAGAATGTGCTAACAGTTACTGTTTTTGGAATCTGACACAGGTGACAGATTCCAAAAAGGAACAGGCAATCTACTAAACCTTGTATTTACAGAAAAGGAAGAATTAATTCTTGGGAGCATGAAGTTCAGGGGCCCCCTTGGCAACAGTGTGAACAAGATTCAGGATCCTCAGAGCAGAGAGCAAAGCCAAACAACAGCATCAGAGTCCCGGACTTCTGCAGAACAGGACTGCTCAGTGATCAGCTTGGAAGAATTTCAAAAGGAGGCTGTCCTGGAGAGAAGAGGGGTCCAGGAAAGCTGGTTGATTTTCATGGATCTCCTACTACAAGCTCAAGAATGGTCCTTACCAATGTGCAAAGAATCAAGCAAAGGTGGCAGGAGGCCTGCATGGACAAACAAGAAGATTCTGACTGAACTCAAATGTAAAAGGGAGTGCACAAAGATCACAGGCATGACCCAAGTGATCCAGAAAAAACAAAGCCCCTGTCTGAGCATGCAGTGGTAGGGGTTAGGAATGCCAAAGCCCACGCAAAAGCCTAAACCCACTTGGACTTCCATCTGGTACAGGACACGTAGGGCAACAAGAAAGGCTTCCAAACGTACGAAGGACAAGAAGGTGGATTTCTCAAGAATAAAATGTACTTAATCAGCCTGATGGCTGTTTGTAAAGAGTTGACTAGCTTGGTGGATGAGAGAAGAGCAGTCGGTATCTTTTACCCTGACATCAGGAAGGTTTTTGACACTGTCTCCCATTATGTTCTTATGGACAAACTAATGAAGTATGGACCAGATAAAAATGGACAGTGAACTGAACCAGAAATTGAAGGGGTTATGAACAACAGGAAGAGGTCCAGCTGGAGGCCAAGTATGAAATTAGAAGAGGCACAGAAACAAACTGAAATAGAGGATAACCCATGTAAATATCACCACCACCACCACCCCAAATTTTACTATAAGCATCATCAATCACTGAAAAAAAAGTTGCCAGAAAAGCTGCTGGGTTTCCATACTTGTGGTGAAAACCAGCCTGGACATCATCCTGGGCAGCCAGCTGCAGTTTACTGAACTAAATGATCTTCAGAAGTGCCTTCCAACCTCAATGATTCACTTATACTGTTAAAACTGGTTTTAAATCTGTGTCATATTTTCAGAGTGAGAAAGCATTTTACAGCAGCTACACAAATCTCAGCTGCAGACTAATCAGGTTCAGACTATTTTTGGCCAAGTGTTACATTCTAGCTCAAATCCCCAACATTCCCTACCTGCTCATGGCCAATACAGTCTGGCAATACCCTCTGCTAACATGCACATAGGACTTGGAAAATAAGTCTAAAAGTGTATCCATTCCTTCTCTGCCATTCTCATTTAATTTACTGAAACGATGCTATTCATGCGATTGCCATCATTTTCTAAAACTTCTGGCTTCAGCAACCACTTACACAATTATATCATCACATGTGTGTATGGAAGGAAGGAGGAAATAGAAGAACAAGTTCACCTCAATATTGATCTCAGAATGCCAGAAACTCTCAAGTCATAGATCTAACACCAAAGAGAGATGGCTGCAGCTATAGCAGCGGTTACCAGGCTCCAGATAAAATCCCGTGGTAACTACAAAAAACAAAACCACACCAGGAAGACAAAATACTCTTAAAACAGGCAGAGTTTGTTAATGCTGGAAGGAGATACTAGATGAAGTATAATTATACTTCAGTCCATGACTTACTATGGAAAGAAGCTCAAGAACTTGTTTTCGTTTTGCTTTTTTTTTTTTTTTATTAAATCTACATTTTTTTAAATTCACAACTTGCACTGCTTTTACAGCAAAGAGTTTTATTTGCCTGTTTTTGGAGACATACCTACAACTCTTTCAAGTTGCAGACATTCAAAAAGGCAGGCCTCATTCTTCACAGATTTCCTTTAAATGGCCAAGTTTTTTCACCCTCTAAATTTGAGTAAGAATAAAGGAGTTGTATAAAAAGATAAACTATTTGTTCCTGAAACAAACTTATCTACTTCCACTGTGTGTTTAACTTCAAAATACAGTTATTTTTACTACATTCTTCATATTTTCATGTTGTGACTTCATATATAACAGCATGTCAGGTTTTCTATACCGTATATGGTCTTGCATTACACAAAGAACTGGTATTTGTATGTTTTTTACTCTAACAGTTGAAGAAAATGTTAGTTGCTTGGGGTATTTTTGCTTAAACCTGACACGGATCTCTCCAAAAGAAAGTCTGAAGAAAGTATATAATTCAAGTTATTTATTTATATTCTAGCACATAATACAAAAAGCAGTCAGCATTAAAGAACAGAATAGGTACAACTGATTTTCAAAAGAATTAAAGATTTTTTCTGAAGACTCATTTATTAGAGCCACTGATCCAAAGCCTGCTGAAGTTCAGAACCATCTTCAGCTTGAAGGACTTATACAGGCTATTTATGAAATATGAATAAATGTAATTTTCCCCCAATTTTACTACTTTAAATTAGAACAATTTTTTTTCCCAATGATTAAAAAACTTTTATAAACATAAGCAACACAAGATGTCTTCCGACGCATTTTTTTTAATAATTTCTGAAATCATCTAGCTTAAATCTGCACTTAAGAATAAAAAATACTCTGGACTTCAATCATTTAAAACAATAAATACAATGGAACTTCAAAAGAATTCATTGCAACATGAAGTACAAAAGAGTATAATGGAAAAGTAAAGCCTCCACTGCCACTTTCTAGCAGCCATTTGTAAATAAGGTAACAGAGGAAAACAGGCTTGTGAAATAATGTGCACGTAGGCCAGAAAGGCCTTATTATGCAGTAAGAATAAATTGGAAGATCCTCCTGAAATGAGTCATTCTAACATGCAACTAGTTGTATTTCTTTCCCAAATAAGAAGTGTCTTTGCAATAAAGAAAGCAAGTTCCACAAAAAACAACTGCACCATGGGATAAAGAATACAGAGAAAGGACAACCACTGCTCCTCATGCATTGAAACACTCAGTTAAGTGACATATTCTTGTATGAGCTGAGTAACACTCAGTTGAGGACATACTCTTGTAATCCCAGCTTTCTCACTTACAAAAGTAGGGAAGACTACAGGCACTTTCCAAGGAATGAAAGCTCAAAGTATCTCGGGTCCTAAGCAGGAAAGAGAAATCTGCCAGACCAGATTATCCAAGTGGGGGAAGTCACCACAGTATTAACTGAATTTAAGGTCAAGTCACTCCCACAAATCCTGGTTTTAATCTCACACATAATGCCTTCCCCTTAACTCATTTGGTAGCATTAATGGTTTGACTTTTTAAAAAATCCAATAATTTTTTTAAAAACCAAACAAACCACCACCCACACAGCAACAGAACACCAAAAAACATACCCAATAACCACAAACAAAAAAAAAAACCCACAATAAAACATCATTCACCTTTTTGGCACTATCCAAAATAAGATGATTGTGGTGTTTGTGCTTCACCTCCCCCACAGCAGACACAGAACCTAAGACAGAAAAAAATCTGTTTCCAAACTTCAGACTCCCATTATGAACTGTGAAGAAGCTTATAGACAACCATTACATCACTTACTGACGTTGCATCATCCAATATTTAAGCCACTGAACGGTGGCCATGAAATGCACAAGGTTAACATGCTGAAGGAGTTGCAAGGGGAGAATCTTTTTCCCAAATAAACTCACACCAGGATAGTGTGAAAAACAGGTATCACTGAATTCTAAACTAAATACAAGCTTTTTTCCTAAGTTTATACAAGTCCCCGATTTAAATGAAACAAGGAAAAAATGATTCTCTACAGACAAACTTACCAGTGAGGACTGTTTACCCTGAACACGCCTTGCTGAGTAACTGTCTAATATAACCACTGTCTCTACTCACTCACATTGAAGAATTTAGTTTCTCAGTCATGAATCACTGATTACAAGAGCAGAAATCATCTGAGCCACAGATGCCTTGTAACATTTTAGATCTAGCTTTAAAAATAGTTTTTGGGGGGTGGAGGTTGTTTGTCTGCCCACCCACAAAAGACAAAAACCCCAACTCAACAAAAATTTTTGTGGCCATCCCATTTCACAGTTGCTTAGGTAGAAATTTACCTTTTTTCTCCTTACCTTCCGGATAACTTATTTTCAGGACTGGTGAAGGGGAGAAGTTTCATTTTGCCAGATGGAGCTGCTCCCTCCAGTCCTTTCCCTGTCTGTACATCACTCAGTCCCATGCCTTTAGAGCTATGTAGCTTGCTGTGTAACCTCTGAAAGTGCTAGTTCCTTCCCTTAAGCTGTAGAAATGGAGTGAAGGAGGAGTAACTATGCTACAGCAAACAGAAGTCCCAGCAGCATCATTCACCACAAAAGGAGAAAGGAGTTTTCCACAGGATCTAAGGGATTTACTGGATTTGCTGCTGCAATAAGACCTGGAATCAAAAATTAAGCCCTGCAATGGAACACAGTCCACTAAAAAGGTGACACAGAAAACTATTCTACAGGCAAAAAAAGCACTTGCCTGACTGCAAACAAGTAGAAAAGAAATGAAAGTATGACAGCATATGTAACTTGTGTCTACAATCCCAAATCACCTTGCATTCTCCTTCAGCTGGGAGCGCAGATGGAGAAGAGATGGAGTGAAAACAAAAGCAGGCAATGGT
This sequence comes from Ifrita kowaldi, assembly GCA_013398055.1. Lineage (NCBI taxonomy): Eukaryota > Metazoa > Chordata > Aves > Passeriformes > Cinclosomatidae > Ifrita > Ifrita kowaldi. Next base: position 923,131 of record VZRS01000476.1, on the reverse strand, counting down.
GCATTTCATTTTAGCTTATTAAAAGTAGAGAACGTTAGACCCATATGATGCAACAACTTCAACAGAAGTGAGTAAAACCAAAGACGTAAGTCTGGTATCTTCAAGAAGCAAAAATAGGCCCAGTCCTGAATATCTGAAAAACTCCATTTCCTGTTGCTGATCACCAACAGCTGCCTTGTTTCATCAGGCTTGGTACAGAACCTCCTGAAAGCAGAAGGAATCCTGATGAGCTATTATGGAATCAGCACTACAACATGTAAGAACACCTGTAGATCAGATCAAAGACTCAACTAGCCCAGCTCTCACAGTGCAGATAGCAGTGGATAAAATTAGGAAAGAACATAGAAACAAGCATCACTACACTATCCTCCCAGCTTTAATTATTCACAAATCCATAATTCATTCCACTACAAGGGTACTACGTAACTCTAAAAGTATTACTCTTTCAAAAATATATCTGGGTTACACACATGCTTTTGGCTTCCGAAATATTATGGTGTAAAGTAACAAGTTTAATTAATTTTTCTGCAAAAGACCATCTCCTTTTGCTTGTTCTCACTCCACCATACTCACCTGACACCTCCAAATTCTTGGTGTAGATAGGAAAAAGCTGATCCACAGAAATTCAAGATGGAGACAGAGAAAGCGACAACATCTCAACATCACCTGTCTGTCTCTATACTCCTCTTTCCCAAACTGCCAAGTCCTAGCTTCCTTTTTTGGTTTTTATACAGAAACAACTCCATATATTCAATTATCATAGTAAGCCTTTCTCCCCAAGTTTTCCAGCTCTACTACATTGTTTCTGAGATGGGGAAAAGTGAAGGAAGATGGGACCTAGATACACAAGCTCCAAGTGGACTATGGCTTTATATACTGAAGCCTAACAGAGAACACTGTCTGTTCAAAATTATTAGGAAATGGATGACTATTTGCTCTTTTGACCAACACCAAGCATTAAGCTGCTGTTTAATCCATGGAGTTACCTATCAGAACATTTAAGATTTCACCCATGAGCTCCTGGTTAATCATTACCTCTCAGCATTTTATACATGACATAATACTTTGACATTTACACACATTTTATATCAACTAGTGCTGAAGAAGGTACTTCAGCATTTCTGCACAGACAATTCATCTTCACTAATCTGAATAATTACCAGCAAGCAAAAGTTCTCTACAAAGAAAGAAAAAAATAAAATAAGCACTTTACCTCTCCATTGCCATTTAACTCATGAAAACAGCAGAAAGTTACCAGACCTATTTAAATATACAGCTGAATCAGAGCCTCAGTCACAGTGCAAATGGAGAGAAAAATACTCAAAACTATCTACAGTTCTGAACCCACAAAAAACAACACCTGAAGGGCATGGGCTATGAAATGCTACCTGAATTGGCCAGCATCCATTATACAACATAATATTTTGTAACACTTTCATACAGAAAAAAACCTTTTGTTGCACAGACTTAGCGACAAGGACCATTTTGGTTCTGTATGCACTATTTTTAAAAAGCGGGAATATTACTCCTCATGTTTCAAAAAAAATAAAAACAAGAGTTGCAAGCAATGATCACCTTGTAAGATCACCTCCATGACATCAGGATCAGAGTACCAGCTTGCCAAACTACTTATTGCTACTGAATTACTCCAGCAAGAGATTCAGATGCACAGATTGCGAGTAATACTGAAGGTTATTCATGTTCACTTGTTTCACTCTTCCAACTTTCATATTATTGCTAATTTGGAAAGATGTGAAACTTAAAAAACCCCAGAGTAGCACACAAGCCATTCATTCTTCTTTCCTTAAGAAAAGAAAGATCGTGTTTAAATCCCACCTCACAAGCAGCTCCAAAGCAGCTTCTCCAACATATTTTTTTAAGAAAATAACTAAAGCATACAGAAAATGTGAGACTGTATTTAGACAGACCCATACAAAAACAGTGTAAGTACAGAGAATGGAGCAGAAGGCCTGTAAAATTGCCATGAAAATTGATTACTCCGGGCAAAGTGTACTTACTCACCTTTTACCATGGTGATTGAGGATAATAAAATTTTAAAATGCATGCAAGAAGGAACAAGTCAGATTTTACAGCCATTGATGAATAAGAAATGCTTGTGGCTATACATGGGAATACTTTTCACTGGAGTCACAGGCTCCCTATTAAAGTTGCATCAAAATTAGAGAGCTGAGAAGAAAAGCACAGCAACAATAACAAAGCATGAAGTGCAATGGGACAGCTTGTTACATGAAAACTGCAGCATTTCTTTTGGAGATAACCCTAACCAGATCTTTATCTTACAAAAAATAGGTCAGAACCCACAGGTAAGAGGAGTCACCTACTTGAGGAGCACATACTAGACCTGCTGCTTCTTTTACTAACCAAAAAGAACGACAACAAAATGTTTCAGTTCTCAATTCTTGCATCGAAAGGAAATTTTGATAGCTTTGCATACTCCTGCAAGTGCTGACTGACCTCTAGCCCTCTTAAACATTATGGAACTGAGGACACATACATTTAAACATGTCTAAACTACAATAGACTTTAATTAAAGAATAGTATTTAAATATCTGACAAGCTTCCTAGGAAATCAACCACTTCCACATTCTATTACATCAGGACAAACCTTGAACAAGTTATGTCATGTTTTCCTCAAAAAAATAACTGGAATCGTATTATAGTTTTGAAATCCACATGACTTTAGCACCATAAACTAGTTTTGGAACATCTCTACATGTGCAGTTTTCCAGTATAAAACCACAACTTAAAGTGTAGATGGAGCTCAGTTTTAGTTTTCAAAATTGAGGAGCTCACCTCAATGCTGTGAAGGTATCAGTGGGCACATTGTATCTATCTGCCACAAGTCAAGTGGTCTGTAAGGGATTCTTGAGAATTTAAAAGATTCTCTTTTACCTCATCCCATGGACAGAACAAGTCGTATCCAAGACACTTAATCACCTCGAAGTTTTAAATGGCATCAGCATCTAAATTTTAGTCTTTTCTGCCCTCACGCTTCGACTAAGAGAAGTACATGGATATATTCAACACTAATATTTAAGGCAATTTAAGAAGCTTTGATTTTTTTAAAACTTTTTTTTATTGCAGGATTGTTCACTCTCTTACGTCACAAACTTTGCAACACAAAAAGACCCAAATATTTAGATGAAAAACTAAACTAGGAGAGAACAAAATACAGTCTTTCAAAGGGTGAGTGGTCTGCAATAAAGTTTCAATAAGAAATAGTACTCCATCGAAGTGTACAAAGAGATATACATACATACAAATAGGAGGGCACACTGCCATTTCTGTTAGTTAAAAAAAAAAAAAAACACAACCAGAAAAAAACCACCACAACCCCCCCCAAAAAAAACACCCCAACAAACCAAAAACCCACAACAAACAAAGACCGAAATCCCCACACAAATTCAGGTTTCTCTTTTCAACCTATTTGTACCAATTGCAATTGTTAATCAGCATTTCAAATCTCTCTCCTCAATACAGTTTATATGGTCTTCTATTTAATTTCTTGTCCCTGGCCCTTCAAACAGACAAATATAAACCTCAAAATTTAAAATACGGAAGATTACATTATCCAGCCAACTCAGTGATGCTAGTGCAAGATTATTCCCTACAGCATATTTGCTAGTGCTTAATGCAGTCCATACTGTGTGTCCTAACACATTATGCAAATGACACACACATAAAAGAAAATGTCTATCTCAGAGTGCCCCCCTCCACCAACAGACAATCTGTAATTAGCCATGTCCTCTAAGGAGGCACCTCATTCACTCTCACCAAAGCAGCAGCTGCTGGCAAATGGAAATGAAGAAATTTAGAACAAAAATAAGCCCACTACCTATACTCCCAACAGTGTATACTCATGGTTGCAAGCCAGAGTCAAATTCTAAACAGCTGTTTGTATTTTTCCAGAATGCCCACACAGAACCTCTCATGCCCAGCACCAAATATTTACTAACGTGATTTGTATCAAGCTCTCTCAAACATGCTGTACAGAGAGCTGCAGCAACAGATCCCACTTCTGATCTACAAGTTCTCAAAGCGAAAATCTAGAACAGAAAATATGAAGCAGCAACACTTTCTGCTGAACACAATTCCCTGACATACAGAACAACAGGGTACACCAATTCAGAAAAATGCAGTAGTTCCAGCCCCACAGCACAGAGGTGCAGAGAACAAAGCATACAGTTGTGCCTAATCTTTACCATCCTACTACCAAGTGATCCAATCGCTAAACTCTAATATCACTTCCCCAGAAGAGTTCTCTTCAAACCCAACAGCAGACATCAAACAGTAAATTCTGAAATTTGTTTCCCTGTTACCAAAGTAAACAACAATTCAGGGAGTAGCCAGAATTCCCATCTATCTAGAGTAAATGAAAAATGCGTTTCACCATGGTTAAAAAATAAATAAATAAAATAAAAAGGAAAAACACACCACAGAGTAAGCCTTCCCATTAAATAACCTTTATGTACTCAAGAACTGTATACATAAAACAGCTTAATCCCACCTTGCAACTCTAAGATCATGCACTTTCAGGTTTACAAGATGTGTCAGGCCTCTGATATGAACACAATCAAAGCCTGTTTGATGCCACTGCTCCCACCCATTATACTTCTACTGTGTGTGCCTACTACTGGGTGATGGGCAAAAAATACCATGGAAGTGTCTTTGCAAAAATAATAAAAATTACAAGACATAAGGACTTGGACAGCAGAAACACACAGCATTTACAATAATCTGCATTTCGTATTATAAACAAGCAAAGTGTTACAAGATTCCTGTAAAAATGAATCAATCTGACCAGACAACACAACTCACATCCGCTGTACTATGCTTAGTGTAGCATATTTTTAGTACATATCCATTACCTTTTGATAAGGCAGACAAACACCTCCTCTGTAGCAAGGCCCTAAGTTCAAGGTTTTGATGAGATCATAGGCTCTGACTGCTTCCATAACCATGGAATTGTATCTAACAGCCCATCAGACTGACTTCGGGAGTACTGTCAATTCAGACTGTTTCAATGCCTTTTAGAAGCCTCAACATTTACATCAGGGCTAACCCATGTTTTTTTTAAAACAACGACTCCTGTTAACCACAAGAAATCAATCTTGTTTCATTTAACATAATTTCATAATTTTTTGTATCTGCTTCTTAGTCTATGTAATTTAACACACAAACATCTGCAAGGAAGAATAGCACACAACCTCTGAATGCTAGAAAACCTCAGTTTTTCCCTTCTAGTTGTTATCAGAGAAAAAACCCAAAACATCAGCTTCAAAGGACCAGTATGTATTCCTAACAGCTTAGCCTAACAGTGCCACTTAGACTTCCTTAAAAAGGTAGTATTTTTCTTTTAGTAAGGCTCACAGGTTGCACATGTTTATATTACAGTCATCATCTACACAGCCACATATGTACGTAGTCAGAGAATTAAAGAAAAAAAATATCAGTTTCTACTCTTTTCAGAGCCCATACTGTTCAGTTATGATTTTGTTTTCCACCTACAGTAAGATGTTTTCAAAGATACAAGAGGGAGAAGATCACAAATGCATACAGTGAGATAAAATACCTCCTCTTCCCCAACTCAATTGTTCCCAATTGTTTTTGCGTGTAAGTAAATACAAATTACATGAAACAATATGTCTGAAGTAGAAGACGTTATTTTTGCATCTTAATGATAAAAATCATTAAAAATAGCTTATACAGAGAAAAACTCGACTTAGTGCTTTGATGTTTGTCAAACCTGCTAAAGAAAAAGGTTGTATAACGCATATACAGCATGCAAAAAATGCAATTATTTCATACAGACACAGCTCAAGATACTCTCAGTCCATTGTGTTTCTCTTGCAAAAGTATTTTTTTTCAGACAATTATACAAAAGTGGTACAATCAACAGTCGTATCACTGGGAAGCAAGAAGTTACTTTAGAAAAACACATCAAATGCAGTTACATTGGAAGGCAGATACGTTCCTTTCCTTGAAGGAACTACTTCCTGCTTCATATTGTCACTTATCAAATACGTAACATTTCCTCATGGAAGAGGTCCATGTTTTGTCAAATTAGCCTAGGCTTATGCTGACATAAATCAGAGCAGAAGCCAGCATTATGCTTGCGTGATTAAACAGGATTTGACTCAAGCTTTTTGAGCAGCTTCAACCAAAACTCCTGGTAAGGCTGGTATTTATACTGAATTCATTTAACGGAAGCTTTGTGCGGAATTCTCTATCACCTAAGTAATGCACACTTCTAACAACCAGTACTGTGCACTATTTGACATATAAAATCTTACAAATGGATTTCTCTGATTCTGATCTTTAACATTACAATTAAACCTTCCAGTGTCTGAGTATCAGGCATAGAAAAAGCACCAATACCCAACAGCAGAGAGCTCCAGAACAGTTCACATGTTTACAGGCATAACTACAGAAAGACTGACATTCTGCTCCGATAGAGCAGTAGAGAGATGTAACACCTGGGAGTCACCACTTGAAGTCTACCAATGTCATCCCAACTGGGCTGTTAAAATAGTAAACAATCTATTCATTATTGTTAGTGAGAAGGCAAATGATTTTCTATTTTTAGTGCCATCATTGCCCTTCTCTGGTTCCTGACCCTGCACACGCTTCTCCTCAGTTTACGCAGTTGCGCTCTCTCTGATGAGGTGGAGGAGTGAGAATATTGCGGGGTTTTCTTCTTCTCTGAAATTGAACAGTTGTGATTAAAAAGCAAGTACTCATAAACCTCTTTTTATTTTTACAGAAGTCTTTGGAAACGTATTCCTAACTTTTGACAAATACAGAAGCACTGTGCAATTACTAAAGACTGTTCACTACTTCTAACAACTCACCTGCTAAGCAAAACAAAAACATGTCACAAAACCAAAAGAAAAATACCAGTCTTAATAAAATTATTTGATAAAGTATTTTTAGTATTCATTTTAGTATTCATAAACTGGGGAAATAATATTGTTAAGAATTAAAATTTGGCTTTTAAGGCCACACACACTGTGGTTTATATTTTCTTCAACCTGCATTTAATGTTCTGAATGTAATTTCAATACAGATTAACAGTAAACTATGCCACAAAGAGACACAGCAATTATTTAAATGCAAAACAGTAGGAATAGAAAAGCAAAAAAACCCCAAAAAATAAAAGCACTTTTTGTTGTGCCTTTCTAGGCAAAAGGACGGGACATTAAATTTACACTAACGAAGACACCAGTTCCAGCCTCAAATCTGGACAGGCCTGGTGAGATGTTGTGACTGAAGCAGTACTGGCTGTACATCAGCAGGGCTTAAACTCTCCAGCAAAACACCACTACAACCTGACGGAACAGAGATAGCCGATGCTTATTAATCTAAAAGCCAGAAAGAACACGCTCTCACTTATCTGTCCTTATGAACATAGGCCCAGCAATTCTTCCATTTGTAAACGTGTGTCAGATTTCAAACAGAATGGCAAACAGCCCTGAGAGTCCCTGGCCCTCTCTGCCAGCTCCCCCAGGAGCCCAGAATACGTGACCTGTCCCTTTGAACAGGCGCTCCGTGTTCAGACGGAGCCTGCAAGCCTGAATGTGCAATCTTTGTTCGCAACAATCGTTTCAGTGAAGGGGCTCTGAAGGGAGAAAGACCGCTAGGTACAGCATCAAAGGGAAAACCAAAAAAAAAATGAAGTGAAAATAAAAATAGAAAACATGGCAAGGCATGACCAAACGGAACTTAATATCAGAGTAGGCAGGCATCCAAAACAAAACGGAATTATTGACCAACATACGCGGTATCCAGACAACTCAAAACGCACGTTCTCTATTCTCCTACCTGTGTGCACAAAGATCCACAGAAGCACCACTTCTCAGACATTCCCTTTCTTAGTCTGACCACTAATCTTGAAGCTAGAGGACAAGTTTTTCAGTTCTTGCTAAAACCTTAATGATTACAGTTGTGCATTTCCAAAACCTTAAACTGATCAAAAATCCTAATTTCTGTTGCAACTCCCTTGACTATGGTGAGCAACAGCTATGCTTGGAGTCTTCCTTGTGACAACCTGCTGTCTGTATAGGTCTACACCTAAACATTAAATTGGATGGCTTAATTACTGCATTATAATGCAAACACCATATGGGATCCAGTATCCCAAAAACATAAATCATTTCCCAAAATTGCTAATACCTTGTAGATTAGTATTAGAACACTACAAACCCCTGCAACTGCCGCAATTTTTTTAAAAACTTTAAGTCTCTTTTTAATAGTAATTGTCTTTTGTTAAAGGTGTTTTCTCATTTTTTAAACAGAAAAGCCATTCTTACTGCTCAATACAAACAAGAGAGACTTCAATTAAAGGGATTTGTTCACATATAGCACATGAAGTACTGTACACAGTAACTACTCCATCAACTGAACTGAGAGAGCAGATGCCAAGCCACAAATCTTCACTCTCTTGGCATTTTACACAAATCTATGAAAATAAAGTTGTAAGAAAATAAACTGAACTTTAAGACACGCAGCAATATTACACCAAGGCAACGGAGAACGCACGGCAACCTTGATCATACATTCACCAGGGCCGTCTAAGTTCAAGCAAAGATTACATCGGGCTGCTGTGATTAAGGCAATCACCGGTCTGAGCGCATGTTTTCACCCAGTTACATTTTAACTCTAACATGTAAGTACCTGGCAAAACAACAGGCAGAGCAGTCCATTTTGCAATTCCACGCCTATTAGTAGTCCCCAATTAGACAGCTTTAACATGATGAGCTCCGAAAGTGCCACAGGCCTTGTTAGGGCTTACCACCGCAGGGAGAGGTAGATTATGACAAGGGCCAGTGCCAAAGCCCAGAAGTTTCAATATCACAGAATTTAAAAGCAGATATTAATTTTTACCCCTAGACATGTGGTTTTCTCCTTCTTCCCACACTATCTGAACTAGTGAAGAACAGGTTCTCCAAACATGGCACTGTTTTTCAGCTGTATTTTATCACATCATCTGTGCTCTTACTTTACACTCCGATTTTATCCTCACCTAACCCACCTGATCTTAAGAGACTGTGTGAATCTCTTAATTGAGGTGAGAGCATAAAAAAAATCCTACAATACCATGTGACACTTTCAGACCAAGGCAAAAGGGTGAATTCAAGATAGCAGTAAACTAAAACCCAGTGTCCTAAGGAAAAAAAACCAAACCAAAACCAAAAATCACCCACACTTTTAAATTAAAGTTCTGTATGTTTAAAAATCACTCAATTGTATTTCAGCTTCAGCAAACAAAAGGGGGAATACCTACATAAAGGGCATATATTTCACAGCCCCATGCAGATTTAAATCAGCTTTTTCTTCAGCACAACATATATACTCTAACTTTGAGAAACACAATATCAAGTTTGTCTTTGTAAATAAAGTTTAAGACAAACCTTAAAACAAGTCTACTGAAACTGTTATATGTATTTTGTTGAATCTGAAGTTAGCAGTTTTTTCAGAGACATTTATCACTATTAATAGGGAGCACAGAAGGATCAGACACGGTTCTGTGTTAAAAATTTTGTCTTACAAGTCAAAACATGCAATGGTGCCACCATAGGGCATGCTATTAAGTTTCTGAACTAAACACACAGAGGATCGTTCCAGCAACAACTGCTATGGATAGAAATATCCTTAATATAAGCTGCTGCGGATAGACAGGAGAGTGGCAAGCACAGGGTACAAGCAGACAGAGGCCAGACCCTTATTTCTACAAAAAATCACCACGGCAGAAATGTGACAGGGACGAAGCCGTACCCCTGAGCGCCCAGCGAAGCGCTCTCCAGGACGGGCAGGTTGGGCGTGGGAGCGACACGCCAGGCTCTGCCCGCGGGGCCGGAGGGAGGACGAGGGGCCCAGGGGGCGGCCCCGGGGAAACCTCCGTCCCGAGGGCCAGNGCCCAGCCCCGCCGCCGGGGGAGGGGGGTCGGCCCCTTCACGCGGTTGCCATAGGGAAGAGCACCGGAACGACCCTGGGCTTCAGCTACGCTCCCCGGCTTCTGCCTTCATGGCTGGAGGAGGAGAGAGAGCAGATGTGTCAGTCCTCGGCGCGGGGCCGCCACCGCCTCCGCCGCCCGTCCCTTGTTAGGCTAATTGCACCCACTCGTCATCTTCCTCTTCCTCCGGCTCCTCCTATCCAGAGCCCCAGCCGCGGGGAGGAGAGGGCAAGCGGGGAGAGGCGGGAGGCGTCCCTTCCCTCCTACTTCGCTACACGCCGCCGGAGGGAGCGAGGACGGAGCAGCTCTGTCTAGGCAGCCCCGGCCGGCGGGGCGGTAGGGCCGCTCCCCACGTCGGCCCAGCCGAACTTTGATCAACTGGTGGAGGAGGACGACGGGACCGGGGGCCGAGGGGCCGCTCGCTCTCCGGGCCGGGCGGAAGCCGCCGCCCGCTCACGATTCCCGCCCCGGCTGTATCCAGCGGCGTGCCAGGGCGGGGAGCGGTAGCAGAAAGCGCACAAGCTCCGATGAAGAAGCGGCAACAAAAGACCCCTCCGGCGGCAGCGAGGCCGCGCCGAGCTTTTGTCTGTTACGCGCGTCTGCCCCGCTCGCAGGCGGCTCCCTCCCCCCGACTACGTAGCCGGAGCCGTTCGCGATCAGACCACCGCGCCCCACGCCCCGCCCGCGCCCCTCCCTTGGGCCTCCCCCCGCACAGACATTGCTTCGCTT